>OU892286.1:3547852-4043544 GCA_917834065.1 Ceutorhynchus assimilis
CAAATTTTATAATTCGCGTTCTAGCAGTCTGATTTAATTATTTCTTTCACTAAAAATCGCTAAATAATTAACCGTGTAATTTAAGTCTAACTTGAGGTGCCCGTTCATATTATGTCAATAGGGCTTTACCAATTTTTCTCAAATTATTCACGTTCTATTGACTCAATCACCTACCCATAAAAATATATCGCAGGAAATTGAAGTGGCTAGATTCTCATACATGGAAAAGCCCATCAGAAGCCAAGATCCAGGAGAAGCTGCAATGCTTACTATTCTCAACAGAGTGAAATCTGCAACATCATCGAATTTTTATTTTTTCAAAGCTCCTCCCCCACTGCGGGAACTAAGGAGCAAAATACTTAAGAATCTTGATAAATTACACTCTAGATTTTCATAATAAATGTTTTTATGCCCTGAACATATTAATCCGAAAACTGGTAAACCCGCCAGAATCTACACGAGAGCTAACAAAACTAATGGCAACACTGCATGGCAAGGTGAAATATATAATCCATTATCGAGCTTTGAAGCAAGCGTTAGAGCACGGCTTAAAAATTAAAAAGTGCACAGAGTATTGAAATTCAAACAGTCGCCATGGTTAAAATCATACATCGATCTCAATACTAGGAAATATTAGGAAAAATGTAAGGCTTCTCACAAAATTGTCAGGTAGATATGGTGCTGAGGCTTATATTTCAAAGCCTGAATTCAAGACCAACACCATATTCAATGAAAATCTAGTGGCAGTAGAGTTGAGAAAGCTTGAGATATACCTAAACAAGCCAATATACATCGAGCAAGCCATTCTGGATCTTGCAAAAACCACCATTTATGATTTCCACTATGGCTACATGAAGACTGTATTTGAAGATGACTGTTCAGTTTTATATACCGATACTGACAGTCTAATCTATGAAATTCCATATGAAATTATCCGACGTGACTGCTACAAATATTTTGATACATCAGACTGTCCCAAAAATAATCAATACAATATACCTTTGGTCAATAAAAAAGTTTTGGGCATGATGACGGATGAAAACAATGGCATTTCCCATGACGGATTATGTTGGCCCTCTGATCGAAATTATATGCAACCAAAGTTATGGTAACCGAAGGTGATATCCAAAACAAGAAGGAAGGAGTTACGTGAAGCTGACTAAGATGATGACGAAATTGAATAATTTTATCAAATTATGGGGTTACAAAAAAGCTAAGGGTGTTAAGTACAATGTCGTCAAAACAAAATAACGTTTGATGACTATATGGAATGCTTAGCAACCAATAGCGAAAAAAATATTTCCCCAAAATTTAATTCAAGCGCAAAAACATAAAGTTTATTCGATTACACAAGAAAAGATTGCACTATACCCATTTGATGATAAACGCTACATTTTCTCTAATAGGCATAATACTCTTCCTTAGAGAGATTATTCAATTTAGAGCGAAATGTCCTCACCAGCTCTAGCTCAACATTGTACATAATAATTCCCATTTGCAATTTTTAAAGTTTTAGCTTTAAGTAGTTTAGACATTGTTAATATTGTTTTCCATATTTTTTTCATAATAATTTAGATAAAAACATGATATCCTTCCTTTGAGGTAGCATAATTAGCTTTAGTTATCATAGTAATTTAGTAATTGTGAAAATCTATTAGTTATAGCTGAAGCTATATTAATTTAGTTACTTTAGCCTACACCAATGTAATTGTACTAATTAAGTTATACAAATTTATAATATTAATCTGTTAGACAAAAAAAATCCATTGTGGTACAGGATTACCAAAGTACTTTAACAATGAATAATTATAAACTCATGAACAATATAGATGAAAAAGATGCTACCCAGAATTACTGCTAACACACGTAGCATACTGGACCATATGTTAATTAAAGCAGACTATAGCAACAAATGTCAGGTTATAGTTGAGGATAATGTACTTTCTGATCACAGCAGGCTGTTAATCACATTGAATGAGAAGAATACTAATATACAGAGCGTAAAGACGAGGCATGAGGTTAAACACATAGACCATAAGAAAATGGTAACAATGTTCGAAAATAGGATAGCGAACACTCATATAAATACATTCAGGGAACTTATTGACTTGATTAGTGTGTGTAAACGTGAATCGGAATATATTAATGTAATTAAATGCCACAACAACAATACATGGATTACCAAAGAACTTTTACAAGAAATGGCTTTACGGGATAAATTGTACAAAAAAAAGAAAGCAAATTCACATGACGTACAGACTGCAGCAAGTTTTACCAATATAAAAAATAGAATAAACAACCAAATTAAAGTTTTAAAAAACCGACACTTCAGCAAAAAGTGGGACGAAGCCAAAAGCGATACAAAGAAAACAATGGAAAATTGTTAATACCCTTTTTAAGAATACAGGCAAGAATCTAAATATAGAAACTCTAACAATTGATGATACTGAAATAAGGGATCCCAGGGTTATTGTAAATAAAATAAATAAACATTTTGCAGAAGTTGGAAAAAACATAGTAGATCAAATAAATGATGATATACAGATTAGTCAGGTAAATTATAATTTTAATGAAATATACTGTGATAGTAGTTGCTATGTACAGGAAACAACGGAAAAAGAGGTAACAGACATCATTATGGGACTCAAGAGAACATCCGCTCCAGGACATGATGGTATTACGGTTCGCGACCTATTAAACCTGAAGGGGCACTTAGTGGAAATAATTGTAAGACTAGTAAACGCTGTACTTGTAGATGGAAAATTCCCTGATGAGTTAAAAATTAGTAAGATAACCCCAATTTTTAAAGCAGGTAGTAGAGACTTGATGAATAATTATAGACCCATCTCAGTGATCAGTACGTTCTCAAAAATTGTTGAAACTGTGATAAAATCTAGGATGATGTCATTTATAGACAAATATATAGAAAAAGATTTGTATCAATATGGCTTTATAAGAGATAGTAGTTAGTACCTTAAGTGCAACCGTTGATCTAACTGATAAGATATCAACCTTTTTAGATAATAATAAGTTGGTTATTGCTGTATTTGTGGACATCAGCAAAGCATTTGATGTGGTTTGCCTAGAGAAATTATTAAAAAAACTTGGATATATGGGATTTAGAGGAAGGTTCTCAACTTAATTAAGTCATATCTAGTCAATAGGAAACAGTATGTCAATATTAACAACAATAAAAGCTGTGATTTAGAAAATTTTTGTGGGGTGCCTCAAGGATCTGTCCTTGGTCCACTGCTATACTCTTTATATGTGTTGAGTTTACGATGTGCAAATTTAAGTGGTAGATACTTCACATTCGCAGATGATACTGTGCTATTATATTCTGGCGAAAGTGTTGAGGAGTTGGAAAATCAAGTAAATAATGATTTAACGTTATATGCCAAATGGCTGTTATGTAATAGACTTAAAATAAATATAGATAAAACTAAATATATGTTCTTCAAACAAAAAAGGCTGAATTACCAAACATAAAAATAGGAAACATGGAGTTACAAAACGTAGATTGCATTAAATATTTAGGTTTAATGATAGATGCATATTTGAATTGGTCTGAATGTACATACAAATTACCTATATAACTAAAAAAATTACTTCAATGATCGGCGCTCTTTATAGATATAGAAATTACTTGACTAATAATGTAAAACATATGATATATGATGCATACTTCGCAACACACTTTAGATATCTTCTCCCGGTTTGGGGTACATGTGGTAAAGTTACCTTCAAAAAATGCAAAATCTTGAAAATTCTATTTAAGCTTGAATGGCGAACACACATGTGACCTATACCAATGGTGGAGTATATATCAGTTGAACCAGTTATTAGAACTAGAACAATGCAAGTATATTTATAAGGTAATTAATAGTACTCAAAAATGTAACACACCAATTTTATTTGCAAATAATGTACACAGTCACAATACAAGGACTCAGAACAACATATATCACCATAATGTTAACACTAATAAGGGCTTAAATAATCCCATATCAAGGGCGTCTGGTAGCTTTAATAGTTTGCCAGACTTGAAGAAGTCTAGTTTCAGAGCATTTATACGGAGTTTAAAAAATCACATTACCACAAAATATGCAGATTGTTGTTGTTTAGAGGACTGAATTTGCGGTGGCGGGTTCCTGAATTGTCTAGAGCTGTACTAGTTAGTGTCCTTGATACCAGTGTTAAAAACACTGTTTAAAGGATTACAAATAAGAAATTTATTGTATTCGTTAATTGAAATTGAAATAAAGTATTTTCAAAAAAAAAATATGTAATTTTGTTAAAAATTTCAGTAAAAAAATATTTCTAAAAAAATATTACGTCACTTATTTACAGCCAACACCTACGAATGCTTATGGAAATTCGGCATACAGCATTTAGCATCTAAGCAATAGAATCAATTCATTTTCTAATTAATTCACGTTCTCTGCAATAAATATCCAAACTGGAACAAAAGTATTGAATACCTAGAGGAGGTTTTTCGATTAATGCAAAATACGTTCATCATGCAGCTAGATTAAGTGGCATTTTAGCAAAATAAACTTGAAAAATTTGAAGACGTACATAATTAGTTATCTGGGTATTGCAGAAAAATAAACTTCAAAAAGTTCTATAATTATTGCTCTAGCAGAGCAGGTTCTGGTGTTGGAAAAATTCAACCTAGTGGGAATGTAGGCTGATCTCATGATTATAACTTACATAAGTTCAACTCACAGGTCCAAACAGGTTTTTATTTTAAACCCTAGACGTCCCGTTTTCTCGCGTAATGTGAAACACCAGCAACAGCTCAATGTCTCTAAGACAGCTAATCATCAACAACAACATCTCCAAGACACCTCTAAAACACCTCCAAGACAACTAAACATCAGCAACAACACCTTCAATGCACCTCCAAAACAACTAAACAACAACAAAAACACCTCCAAAACAACTAAACAACACCTCTAAAACACCTTCAAGACAACTAAACAACAACAAACAGCTCCAACACATCTCCAAGGCATCCAACCAGTATACCTGTGTACTGTAGGTAGGTGCACAGCTGAAATAACCATTTTTTCATCCCCACGTTGAATGAGACAAGAGCAAAATACGGTTCCGAATGAATGCCTGAAAAAATTACAAACATCCAATTCTGAACTATATCTCCCCCTATTGTCTCTACTGCAAGACATCAAGTTTGGGGAAGGTAATCGATTTTTATATCAATCAAAATAATCCTACACTTTAATCCGAAAATTATTAGTAGAGTAAGATGGTTCCTTCTGCATCATAGGATCCTCCCCATGGGTGCGAGAGAGGAAGCACTATACCCCCGTCTCTGCGGGTGTGAGAGAGAAGGCACAATGTCAGCACTGGGAAAGTTAGTCGCTGCCAACGCCCTCTATCCACCATCACGCGTACTATCGACCATCGACTAAAACACACGTTAAGACAGTAGCGCAACCTATCTTAAGTCAGTCGCACCACCTGTGATTAGCGATTCGCGTACCATTTATCGTATTTCATCCGTGAGCGCAGGAATTTATAATTTTCATACCTTTAAATAATTAAAAATAAAAAAAATGCTCTTAATCAGATGAACCAGCAATTAAGGTCAGAGCAAGGTAAGGGAGAAGCATCAATAAGAAAAATCCAGTGCTGATCATCTGTATAAACACTCATTAGGATTTAGGACTTCTATTTTTCAATTGATTCACGTCTATCGCGGCGATCGGATTAAATTCTTTATTGAAAGAAAATCTAAATGCTTACTCACGTGTTGTGTAGGTACCGTCATCCTATTTACAGAGTGAAACGTTAGTTACTAAGCTATCGACGATTATGGAAATAATTTCGACCAAATGAGTTGATAGAAATAAAGCGAGAATGTGTAGTCTGCAGCGCATAAAACATAAAAGGGCCGAAATAATGCGACAAAAAGCCATCAGTGCCAAAGTTTACGGCTAATACAATATTCTCAATCTCAGGTAAACAAACCCACATCATTGAAAATATATTTTAGTCGGAGATATCTTACATATTATTAAAAACTATTTTTGTTTGTAAGTTTGTCAACAAAGCCTACCTCTACCTGACTGACATTTCTTTCTGGTGGGCCTCCGTAAACTTTGGTTATTTGATGCTTCAGGTATAAAAATATGTAATTTCGGGATCCTATTGGGTCTGCTGAAAAATACGAATGAAAAAACAATTTTCTGTTCCAAATTAAATGTATTGTTAAGACGGAAAAAAAATGTAATTTATTGATTAAAAATGAGTAATTTACTTGGCTACTGTCAAAGTCATTATTATATTGATTAGGTTTAAGCAGTGGTACTCCAAAAATTGTTTGGAAAGCACAAATGGGTTTCAATGGTATAAATACCCCAATACCTGACTTGAGATAACAAAGGAGGGTTTCGGGTTTAGGCTGAATAGAAAAAGGGTCAGGATAATTCTTTGGGAAACGAAAAGTCGGGAATATTTCTGGTGTTTTTTATTATTATTGGTTGTGGTTTTGGGTAATCCAATAAAACATTAATTACCAGACGTTCGAAAGTTTGTTTCATTTAGCCCACATCACTACTGAAAAAAAACACGGGCGAGTGACTATATCATCACACTGCAAGGTGTTATAATACTTAGGGTAGTTCTCACTCTTATCCTTAAAAAATAGATATAATACTGAATTTCACATAAATTTTATTTCAAATTTGAGATATCTTTCAAAAATTTTGACATTAGCTATTAAAATCGCCTAATAGGACACTTTAAGGTTTATTGAACAGAGGCCAGGGCAACTACGTTAATAAAAGCATTGTATTACTATAATAATTTACAGTAATAATAACCAACTATTATAATTATTTACCTAACAAATGCGGAAAGTGATACTTTACCGCACGCAACGGCAGTTGGCGTTAAAGGCGTTAAAGGCGGTAAAGACACTTTCCGCATGTGTTAGGTAAATAATTATAATAGTTGGTTATTATTACTGTAAATTATTATAGTAATACAATGCTTTTATTAACGTAGTTGCCCTGGCCTCTGTTCAATAAACCTTAAAGTGTCCTATTAGGCGATTTTAATAGCTAATGTCAAAATTTTTGAAAGATATCTCAAATTTGAAATAAAATTTATGTGAAATTCAGTATTATATCTATTTTTTAAGGATAAGAGTGAGAACTACCCTAAGTATTATAACACCTTGCAGTGTGATGATATAGTCACTCGCCCGTGTTTTTTTTCAGTAGTGATGTGGGCTAAATGAAACAAACTTTCGAACGTCTGGTAATTAATGTTTTATTGGATTACCCAAAACCACAACCAATAATAATAAAAAACACCAGAAATATTCCCGACTTTTCGTTTCCCAAAGAATTATCCTGACCCTTTTTCTATTCAGCCTAAACCCGAAACCCTCCTTTGTTATCTCAAGTCAGGTATTGGGGGTATTTATACCATTGAAACCCATTTGTGCTTTCCAAACAATTTTTGGAGTACCACTGCTTAAACCTAATCAATATAATAATGACTTTGACAGTAGCCAAGTAAATTACTCATTTTTAATCAATAAATTACATTTTTTTTCCGTCTTAACAATACATTTAATTTGGAACAGAAAATTGTTTTTTCATTCGTATTTTTCAGCAGACCCAATAGGATCCCGAAATTACATATTTTTATACCTGAAGCATCAAATAACCAAAGTTTACGGAGGCCCACCAGAAAGAAATGTCAGTCAGGTAGAGGTAGGCTTTGTTGACAAACTTACAAACAAAAATAGTTTTTAATAATATGTAAGATATCTCCGACTAAAATATATTTTCAATGATGTGGGTTTGTTTACCTGAGATTGAGAATATTGTATTAGCCGTAAACTTTGGCACTGATGGCTTTTTGTCGCATTATTTCGGCCCTTTTATGTTTTATGCGCTGCAGACTACACATTCTCGCTTTATTTCTATCAACTCATTTGGTCGAAATTATTTCCATAATCGTCGATAGCTTAGTAACTAACGTTTCACTCTGTAAATAGGATGACGGTACCTACACAACACGTGAGTAAGCATTTAGATTTTCTTTCAATAAAGAATTTAATCCGATCGCCGCGATAGACGTGAATCAATTGAAAAATAGAAGTCCTAAATCCTAATGAGTGTTTATACAGATGATCAGCACTGGATTTTTCTTATTGATGCTTCTCCCTTACCTTGCTCTGACCTTAATTGCTGGTTCATCTGATTAAGAGCATTTTTTTTATTTTTAATTATTTAAAGGTATGAAAATTATAAATTCCTGCGCTCACGGATGAAATACGATAAATGGTACGCGAATCGCTAATCACAGGTGGTGCGACTGACTTAAGATAGGTTGCGCTACTGTCTTAACGTGTGTTTTAGTCGATGGTCGATAGTACGCGTGATGGTGGATAGAGGGCGTTGGCAGCGACTAACTTTCCCAGTGCTGACATTGTGCCTTCTCTCTCACACCCGCAGAGACGGGGGTATAGTGCTTCCTCTCTCGCACCCATGGGGAGGATCCTATGATGCAGAAGGAACCATCTTACTCTACTAATAATTTTCGGATTAAAGTGTAGGATTATTTTGATTGATATAAAAATCGATTACCTTCCCCAAACTTGATGTCTTGCAGTAGAGACAATAGGGGGAGATATAGTTCAGAATTGGATGTTTGTAATTTTTTCAGGCATTCATTCGGAACCGTATTTTGCTCTTGTCTCATTCAACGTGGGGATGAAAAAATGGTTATTTCAGCTGTGCACCTACCTACAGTACACAGGTATACTGGTTGGATGCCTTGGAGATGTGTTGGAGCTGTTTGTTGTTGTTTAGTTGTCTTGAAGGTGTTTTAGAGGTGTTGTTTAGTTGTTTTGGAGGTGTTTTTGTTGTTGTTTAGTTGTTTTGGAGGTGCATTGAAGGTGTTGTTGCTGATGTTTAGTTGTCTTGGAGGTGTTTTAGAGGTGTCTTGGAGATGTTGTTGTTGATGATTAGCTGTCTTAGAGACATTGAGCTGTTGCTGGTGTTTCACATTACGCGAGAAAACGGGACGTCTAGGGTTTAAAATAAAAACCTGTTTGGACCTGTGAGTTGAACTTATGTAAGTTATAATCATGAGATCAGCCTACATTCCCACTAGGTTGAATTTTTCCAACACCAGAACCTGCTCTGCTAGAGCAATAATTATAGAACTTTTTGAAGTTTATTTTTCTGCAATACCCAGATAACTAATTATGTACGTCTTCAAATTTTTCAAGTTTATTTTGCTAAAATGCCACTTAATCTAGCTGCATGATGAACGTATTTTGCATTAATCGAAAAACCTCCTCTAGGTATTCAATACTTTTGTTCCAGTTTGGATATTTATTGCAGAGAACGTGAATTAATTAGAAAATGAATTGATTCTATTGCTTAGATGCTAAATGCTGTATGCCGAATTTCCATAAGCATTCGTAGGTGTTGGCTGTAAATAAGTGACGTAATATTTTTTTAGAAATATTTTTTTACTGAAATTTTTAACAAAATTACATATTTTTTTTTTGAAAATACTTTATTTCAATTTCAATTAACGAATACAATAAATTTCTTATTTGTAATCCTTTAAACAGTGTTTTTAACACTGGTATCAAGGACACTAACTAGTACAGCTCTAGACAATTCAGGAACCCGCCACCGCAAATTCAGTCCTCTAAACAACAACAATCTGCATATTTTGTGGTAATGTGATTTTTTAAACTCCGTATAAATGCTCTGAAACTAGACTTCTTCAAGTCTGGCAAACTATTAAAGCTACCAGACGCCCTTGATATGGGATTATTTAAGCCCTTATTAGTGTTAACATTATGGTGATATGTGTTGTTCTGAGTCCTTGTGTTGTGACTGTGTACATTATTTGCAAATAAAATTGGTGTGTTACATTTTTGAGTACTATTAATTACCTTATAAATATACTTGCATTGTTCTAGTTCTAATAACTGGTTCAACTGATATATACTCCACCATTGGTATAGGTCACATGTGTGTTCGCCATTCAAGCTTAAATAGAATTTTCAAGATTTTGCATTTTTTGAAGGTAACTTTACCACATGTACCCCAAACCGGGAGAAGATATCTAAAGTGTGTTGCGAAGTATGCATCATATATCATATGTTTTACATTATTAGTCAAGTAATTTCTATATCTATAAAGAGCGCCGATCATTGAAGTAATTTTTTTAGTTATATAGGTAATTTGTATGTACATTCAGACCAATTCAAATATGCATCTATCATTAAACCTAAATATTTAATGCAATCTACGTTTTGTAACTCCATGTTTCCTATTTTTATGTTTGGTAATTCAGCCTTTTTTGTTTGAAGAACATATATTTAGTTTTATCTATATTTATTTTAAGTCTATTACATAACAGCCATTTGGCATATAACGTTAAATCATTATTTACTTGATTTTCCAACTCCTCAACACTTTCGCCAGAATATAATAGCACAGTATCATCTGCGAATGTGAAGTATCTACCACTTAAATTTGCACATCGTAAACTCAACACATATAAAGAGTATAGCAGTGGACCAAGGACAGATCCTTGAGGCACCCCACAAAAATTTTCTAAATCACAGCTTTTATTGTTGTTAATATTGACATACTGTTTCCTATTGACTAGATATGACTTAATTAAGTTGAGAACCTTACCTCTAAATCCCATATATCCAAGTTTTTTTAATAATTTCTCTAGGCAAACCACATCAAATGCTTTGCTGATGTCCACAAATACAGCAATAACCAACTTATTATTATCTAAAAAGGTTGATATCTTATCAGTTAGATCAACGGTTGCACTTAAGGTACTAACTACTATCTCTTATAAAGCCATATTGATACAAATCTTTTTCTATATATTTGTCTATAAATGACATCATCCTAGATTTTATCACAGTTTCAACAATTTTTGAGAACGTACTGATCACTGAGATGGGTCTATAATTATTCATCAAGTCTCTACTACCTGCTTTAAAAATTGGGGTTATCTTACTAATTTTTAACTCATCAGGGAATTTTCCATCTACAAGTACAGCGTTTACTAGTCTTACAATTATTTCCACTAAGTGCCCCTTCAGGTTTAATAGGTCGCGAACCGTAATACCATCATGTCCTGGAGCGGATGTTCTCTTGAGTCCCATAATGATGTCTGTTACCTCTTTTTCCGTTGTTTCCTGTACATAGCAACTACTATCACAGTATATTTCATTAAAATTATAATTTACCTGACTAATCTGTATATCATCATTTATTTGATCTACTATGTTTTTTCCAACTTCTGCAAAATGTTTATTTATTTTATTTACAATAACCCTGGGATCCCTTATTTCAGTATCATCAATTGTTAGAGTTTCTATATTTAGATTCTTGCCTGTATTCTTAAAAAGGGTATTAACAATTTTCCATTGTTTTCTTTGTATCGCTTTTGGCTTCGTCCCACTTTTTGCTGAAGTGTCGGTTTTTTAAAACTTTAATTTGGTTGTTTATTCTATTTTTTATATTGGTAAAACTTGCTGCAGTCTGTACGTCATGTGAATTTGCTTTCTTTTTTTTGTACAATTTATCCCGTAAAGCCATTTCTTGTAAAAGTTCTTTGGTAATCCATGTATTGTTGTTGTGGCATTTAATTACATTAATATATTCCGATTCACGTTTACACACACTAATCAAGTCAATAAGTTCCCTGAATGTATTTATATGAGTGTTCGCTATCCTATTTTCGAACATTGTTACCATTTTCTTATGGTCTATGTGTTTAACCTCATGCCTCGTCTTTACGCTCTGTATATTAGTATTCTTCTCATTCAATGTGATTAACAGCCTGCTGTGATCAGAAAGTACATTATCCTCAACTATAACCTGACATTTGTTGCTATAGTCTGCTTTAATTAACATATGGTCCAGTATGCTACGTGTGTTAGCAGTAATTCTGGTAGCATCTTTTTCATCTATATTGTTCATGAGTTTATAATTATTCATTGTTAAAGTACTTTGGTAATCCTGTACCACAATGGATTTTTTTGTCTAACAGATTAATATTAAAATTTGTATAACTTAATTAGTACAATTACATTGGTGTAGGCTAAAGTAACTAAATTAATATAGCTTCAGCTATAACTAATAGATTTTCACAATTACTAAATTACTATGATAACTAAAGCTAATTATGCTACCTCAAAGGAAGGATATCATGTTTTTATCTAAATTATTATGAAAAAATATGGAAACAATATTAACAATGTCTAAACTACTTAAAGCTAAAACTTAAAAATTGCAAATGGGAATTATTATGTACAATGTTGAGCTAGAGCTGGTGAGGACATTTCGCTCTAAATTGAATAATCTCTCTAAGGAAGAGTATTATGCCTATTAGAGAAAATGTAGCGTTTATCATCAAATGGGTATAGTGCAATCTTTTCTTGTGTAATCGAATAAACTTTATGTTTTTGCGCTTGAATTAAATTTTGGGAAATATTTTTTTCGCTATTGGTTGCTAAGCATTCCATATAGTCATCAAACGTTATTTTGTTTTGACGACATTGTACTTAACACCCTTAGCTTTTTTGTAACCCCATAATTTGATAAAATTAATTCAATTTCGTCATCATCTTAGTCAGCTTCACGTAACTCTTCCTTCTTGTTTTGGATATCACCTTCGGTTACCATAACTTTGGTTGCATATAATTTCGATCAGAGGCCAACATAATCCGTCATGGGAATGCCATTGTTTTCATCCGTCATCATGCCCAAAACTTTTTTATTGACCAAAGGTATATTGTATTGATTATTTTTGGGACAGTCTGATGTATCAAAATATTTGTAGCAGTCACGTCGGATAATTTCATATGGATCTTTTTCTATTTCATAGATTAGACTGTCAGTATCGGTATATAAAACTGAACAGTCATCTTCAAATACAGTCTTCATGTAGCCATAGTGGAAATCATAAATGGTGGTTTTTGCAAGATCCAGAATGGCTTGCTCGATGTATATTGGCTTGTTTAGGTATATCTCAAGCTTTCTCAACTCTACTGCCACTAGATTTTCATTGAATATGGTGTTGGTCTTGAATTCAGGCTTTGAAATATAAGCCTCAGCACCATATCTACCTGACAATTTTGTGAGAAGCCTTACATTTTTCCTAATATTTCCTAGTATTGAGATCGATGTATGATTTTAACCATGGCGACTGTTTGAATTTCAATACTCTGTGCACTTTTTTAATTTTTAAGCCGTGCTCTAACGCTTGCTTCAAAGCTCGATAATGGATTATATATTTCACCTTGCCATGCAGTGTTGCCATTAGTTTTGTTAGCTCTCGTGTAGATTCTGGCGGTTTACCAGTTTTCGGATTAATATGTTCAGGGCATAAAAACATTTATTATGAAAATCTAGAGTGTAATTTATCAAGATTCTTAAGTATTTTGCTCCTTAGTTCCCGCAGTGGGGGAGGAGCTTTG
This sequence comes from Ceutorhynchus assimilis, assembly GCA_917834065.1. Lineage (NCBI taxonomy): Eukaryota > Metazoa > Arthropoda > Insecta > Coleoptera > Curculionidae > Ceutorhynchus > Ceutorhynchus assimilis. The sequence continues at coordinate 3,561,366 of OU892286.1, forward strand.
AAAAAATAAAAATTCGATGATGTTGCAGATTTCACTCTGTTGAGAATAGTAAGCATTGCAGCTTCTCCTGGATCTTGGCTTCTGATGGGCTTTTCCATGTATGAGAATCTAGCCACTTCAATTTCCTGCGATATATTTTTATGGGTAGGTGATTGAGTCAATAGAACGTGAATAATTTGAGAAAAATTGGTAAAGCCCTATTGACATAATATGAACGGGCACCTCAAGTTAGACTTAAATTACACGGTTAATTATTTAGCGATTTTTAGTGAAAGAAATAATTAAATCAGACTGCTAGAACGCGAATTATAAAATTTGATAAGGCGGACAACAAACTCGTTATCGCATGTCTATAATTATTTTGAAATTTCTGATAAAAGAATAATAATAATGTAATTGAATCAATAGAACTCAAACTATTATTGGAAATTCAATAAAGCTCTCTCTTGTTTATATAATTAAAAGCTGGTCTCTAATTACTCCGATAATTATTTAGAAATTTTTTGACGGAAGAATTAATTAAATCATCTTAATAGATCATGAATTGTTTGGGAAAATTTGATGGGGTCCTTTTTTTAATTTCAAACGCGATGGTGGCCTGTGCTTTGGATGATGTTTACATGAAATACATATATGTATTGTATATTATAAAGTAAAATTATTTTGCCAGTTATCGATGTAATGATGGTGGCAAAACCGCAAGACTCGATTGGTATAGTGTTCATTTTCAAATTAAACTTTTAAACTAATCTATGTTTCTTAGATATTTTATAATTACATCGCTAGTTATTTCAAATTGTTCTTGCGAACGTGTAGAAAATTTTGGTCTTGTTGTCTGCTGAATTTCTTGGGATAATTGATAGGTACCTTTTGTTGATATCACACAAGTAAGTGAAATTATTTTGAAATAATTGGCTATCTGTGTTATCAGTAAAACCCGCAACTCTTGTTTAGACTCGTCAACTAGTTTTGAATTAAACTTTTAAAGTAATCTATGTTTTTCAGATATTTTATAATTACGTCACTTATTGTGAGGTGCTCATGTTAATGTTAGGTACTGAATTTCTTGGAATAATTGATTGAAACCTCTGATAAAAATAACTAGGATCTTTTTCGATACTTAAAACAATCTCTTTTTATATTATAATAAATTTTTTTCCAAGGTGATGTCTATTAGATGTATGCACTGAGCTGATAATAAAACCCGGTTTCCTACAAGACCATAACAAAATTAATTTGTGTTTGTTGTGCGAGAGAGAGCCAGGTATGTGGAATGAAAGAGAGGTACATCATCATCAGCACCTTGTATGAAGTATTAAGGTATGCACGGCCTATGTCCACGGCCTCTCAATGGATCCACTGAATATTTTACAATTTTTATTTTCTCGACAATTATTTCCCCCACATCAATTTTAATTAGTAACGTCATTATCAGTATGAGGTATGAGACACCCAAAGTGCCAATATGCCTGAGGTACCTGACCGCTCCTCATGATTGCATGTTACCTCCTCCTTTTCACCATTTATTATCAACTGCTCGGATAGCCTAGTGGTTGCTGCAGCGGGCTTTCAAGCTGGGGACGGGAGATCGGTTCTTAGTGGTTACCGACTTTTTTTTAATTTCTATTTCGTGATGCAGTAGCTGCGCGGGTCGATTATATATGAGAGCGGGAGAGAGAGAGGTATGAGGTACGAGGTTGAGGTATGAGAGCAAGAGAGCGAGAGTTACGGCATCATCAGTATCAGGTAGCAAGTATGTGCGGCTGCCTCGGCGGCTACTGAGGTAGTGCGAACGGTCGATGCAGACCTGGGCGCTGGAAAGGGGGCGGGGCCTAATTCTAAGAAATTTTACCCCCACTCCAAAACGGTCCGAAAAGTGCCAGAATGGACCTTAGATTTTCTTATGGAGATTTACATGGGAAAATGGGTGATTTTGCGCTCGCTCTCTCCTAGCACCTTTACTGACATAGGCTGGCCGCACCAATGCCACATCAATGTATTTTGAACATATTTATTATATAAACGCGGAAGCTCAATAATATAATATTATTTCTTTAATTGGTTCACAAACAGCAAAAAAAATTTTTTTTTACCCGCAAAAATATGTAAACACACAGGCTGGAACATGCTCACGCACTCGGCCACGTTAATTCTCCTGACGCGGGCGATTTTTATCTATGCGTGGGACCGCTGGCGGCCCGGCTTCGTCAGAGAATATCATCGACAGCAAGTATATGTACTTACGCATCTGTATTAGGTGATCTGTGACAAAATTATGACTTGGAAAATGTATAATGGGGTGGTATCCATGTTTTGAAATAACAAGACAAATAAATAATTTCCGGCGTTGGCGTATTATTATCAGTTTTTCATGAGCATGCCGATACTGCTTCAATGATTCACCATGGAATAAATATCATAATATTTTAATTCAGATCAAATACCAATTTTATGTTCTTATCAATCATTGTATACCTTGGGTTAGTATAGACTTAGCCAAAAAGCTAAAATCTTTAGGAGGTGCACATAATATTCCTGACATTTTTGATTGCATTGTTTATGACAGCGCAGCACTTGTTCAAATGATAAGACTTACAAATTTGAAAACATTTCGGCAGTATTTTGACATGTTATGCTTGATGTTTCGAGTGTATCAGTTTTTAATTTTTCAAATTGCCTTTTCGTTTAATTTTTGCTTTGCAAGTGTCATATTCAAAAGAATAAATATTCGAATGTAATAATTTGTGTCTTTTCAAATTGGCTTTTCGTTTAAATTTTGCTTTGCAAATGTCACATTCAAAAGTATAAATATCTAAATATGTGATTTTTCAAAACGTCTTTTCGTTTAAATTTTGCTTTGCAAGTTTCACATCCGAAACAATAAATACCCAAATATCCAAATTTGGGGTACTGCCGGCAAAATCGTTCCTGAAGATGTAATACGTTAAGTGCGGTTTTCTTCCAATTTAACCTGCTTATATTAAGTTAAAACTTAGTTGAAAAAAATGCTACAATGGACATTCAAAATTGTTTCATGTTTAAATTTTACAGAGCAAGCATTAAATTCAAATTTACACTTATTTAGCTTAATACGTAACTGAATATTATTTTAAATTACCATTGGTATTAATTAACTCCGGCATTGCAGGTTGCTATTTAAATTTTTCTTCCTGATTATGTGTTTCTTCAAATGACTTTTTCGTCTAAATTTTGCTTTACAAGTGGAACATTCAAAAAGAAAAATATTCGAGTGTATTAATTGGTGAGTCTTCAAATTATGTTTTAGTTTAAATTTTGCTTTACAAGTGTCACATTCGAAAGAATAAATATTCGAATGTGTTAGTTTGTGATTTCTCAAATTGCCTTTTCGTTTAAATTTTGCTTTGCAAATGTCACATTCAAAAGGACGAATATCCGAATGTCTTAGTTTGTGATTCTTCAATTGGTATTCCCGTTTAAATTTTGCTTTGCAAGTGTCACATTCGAAAGAATAAATAATCGAATGTATTAGTTTGTGAGGGATAAATATCCGAATGTACTAATTGGTGTTTCTCCAAAACGTCTTTTCGTTTAAATTTTGCTTTGCAAGTGTCACATTCAAAAGGAAAATTATCGAAGTGTGTCGCTAAATGAGATTTCAAATGTGATTTAGTTTTAAATAAAGTATTGCAAATGTAACATTGAAATTTCCTGGAAACATCTGGTTCTAATGCATTGGCATCTCTTGAATATTCCTCTTTTATAAATATCCCTTTATTTGGATCTATCAATTGAATATCTGATACTTCTATTCCATTTTTAATGTCATCCTCTAGATATTCATTAATCATAAACCTAAAAAAAAGATCAGTTAGTTAGATTAAATATAGGTGGGATAAAAATCTCAAAAAATAATCCATAGGTCGAGAAAGGGCTGGGGTTTGAATGTACACATAAAAAAGGCGACGTTTTTGTAATGATGAAATTTTTTTATTGAATGCAAAAATTTTACTAGATAAGTATACTGAATTCTTATGAGTTTATGGAAAACCAGTACAATAAGTGTCAGGAATATGCATTTAGTAATCCACAGAAATCTCAATGAAATCGAAAAGTTTTTACACACGAACTTGGTATATCGATTTCCTACTATTGAGTTTTGGAGATAACTTCAAGCTTTTGCCACTTGGTTACTAAAAGATTTTGAATATTTACAAAAATTTTTTGAGGTTGATTTTAAGATAGCGAATGGGTGGAGAAAGTCCACGAAAACGTTGTTAGACAAAATGATGACTTGGAAAATGTATAATAGGGTGCTTTCCATATTTTGAAATAACAAGCAGTGATGCCAGGTCTGATGATATTTCATCAGATTTTATGAAAAATCTGGTGATTGGTGAAAAACTTTTTGAAAAATGGCAATTTCTGGTGATTTTTAAATTTCATCAATTTTGAATATTTTTAACAATGGCATACACTTCATAAACATCCCTCGTAAGGTATTAAAATTTTACTTCATTACCATACAAATCTCATTTGTTTGACAGAAAACCAAATACCCATAAGTGGTGTGTGAGGTCCTTTGATTTTTATATAAATTTAATGTATTTGTTCTTTTGATATATTTATGTATGTTTTTCTTTTTATATTTCAATTTCTATTTATTTCAGGCTCTTGTTGCTATTGGCCGGTTATTTTTCAAGTTGGCAACATGTATTTTGTTTGGCCAGTAGCGTTGCTTATGGGGGGTTTCAGTCAAACTAATCGAAAACTCAAAATTTTTGTTTTTCATATTTTCGAAATTTTGACTTTTGCAATTGATTCAGCGTTTACAACTCGTAATATAGTCTGAAAAATTAACTTTCAAGATTTCTGGTGATATTTTTTTTAAAGCTGGTGATTTCTCATTCCAATTTCTGGTGAATTCAATTTTTTTGACCTGGCAACAGTGCCTAGCGGAAATACTTTCTATGGAAATGGATTCGAGAAATATGCAGCACCCCTTATGAACATCATTGACCATTTTTTCTCTGATGTGTCCAAACTTCCATTACAATTTTATTTTGATAACCTTTTTACTGGTTTCAAATTTTACATTACCTGAAACAACGCGGTTATGATGGAACCGGAATAATCCGCGCGATAACCGTGTCCTTTATCGGCGAAAAACATGTTCTCTTAATCTAAATGTCAAAAAAGGGGTGATAACGTATTAGCTATTGATAAAGAAGATGGAATCATTGTTTTGAAGTGGCTGGATCATAATGCTGTTAGGGCGAATTCTCATGAGCGTAAGTTGACATTTCTGGCGTAATCACGTGATAAAATAACACGTGATTACGCCAGAAATGTCAACTTACGCTCATGAGAATTCGCCCTTAGCGTAACTATCATGGAGTAAATCTCATTTCTTTAGTGATAGAATATACAGTAAGGGGCAGGCTACAAAAGGTGGGTTCGGCTTGCTCACTTCGTGCACTCCGAGTGACTCCATTCGCACTCCAGCCGTTCGGGTATAGCTTTTTACCGTATTAGGGTTGACTCCATTAGCTCTGTTCACTCCACTCCAACTCCGCGCTGAATAGCCGAATCCAGCTTAGGTAGATAGCTCGTTGGTTATCAATGGCTGTGAAACTTTAGCCGTAACCTAACAAAACCCCTTCCCAAAAAGAATTCTGTATATAATGACATCGGCATTTCTATAATTTTGAATATCCATGTCGAAAATACGAAAATAAAGCAGCTCTCACCAACATCAACCAAAAATTGAAAGAAAAAATATGCAATGTTAGGTTACGAGTTAGGGTAGATTAGACATTTATTATTAGCGCTTTAACACTCGCTAGGTCCCGTTAAACACAGCCATTATAGACACTAGACACTTTAAGCAAACCCTAAATTTTTCTACGTATCCGTATCCGCATCCTTAAACGCATCGACTTACGTTGACCGTCCTTTCAAACATGGCCATACATTACGTAAACGATCGTATCCTTCGATGAAACGTTTTCTAAGCGCAAAAAGTGTTGTATTGATTTTGTAGCTGTGTTTGTAGGTTTTCTTTTTATCTATAAGTACTGTGTTTATGTTGTTAAAGTTATTTCAGTGATAACTGACAGAAAGATCTCTCAATAGTGTCGAATGATTGAGATACGTTTTCGAATATAGATACGAGACTGGGCCCGTAACGATACGGACAACGCAAGCGCGTTAGATACATTTAAAATTCAGGACCTGCTTAAAGTGTCTACTTGCTTATCCTGAATTTTTAAATGTATCCGTATCCGCATCGATCTGCGCATGCGCAGAAAAGATACGGTGGTTTCGTTGCATTTCGTTGTCCGAGTAGTTATGGGCCTAGTCTCGTATCCGAAACTAATCTCAGCCATTGTGTCTTCAGCCTTAGTTTTTTGAGTGACAGGTCTCTTTAAGTTTTCTTTTTACCTGGTTGTCATCAGTTAAGGGACATTTATATCCACTTAACTTATTAACGTATGGAAAATTATAATTAACGTACGGAACTGAGAAGGTGTGTGTTTACAATGAAGTTAATTATCTTTCATGACGTATGCGCACTTATAATCTGAACCGTCAAATGAAATTATATGCACAGAAACATAAATTATTAGATATTTATCGCATGGATTTTCTCAAGTTTAACCAACTTTTCCGTGTGTCACGTTAATTTTCTTAATTTTACAGTGGATGTAATAATTATGTGATCTTTAACTTTTTTTTATCATTAATTTTCCGTACGTTAAGTTGAGTGGATGTAAATGACCCTTTAGCGCTAAATATATTTGTCATTTTGCGACATACGGATGCCTGCAAATTCGTCAGGTTTCATCCTATATACCTAGTAGCCTGCCCCTCACTGTATTTTACCACATTACTTGGGCTACATATACCGTGTGTTGCTAAATTCATCAAAATGGTGCATCGCCACGGATGCGGTGATTGAAATTCACCAATGCCACAGCTTGTCAAACACTGTTTAATTTAACAACACTGCTTTTTCTACCATTCCACCACGGTGCCTTCACCAGCTGAATTTAGCCACACGCGGATAGGGTAAAATGGTTACTATAAGAAAAAACAATATGTTTTAAGAACAATTTATAAATATCTAAAAATGTTGATATCTCAAAAACGACGAAATTTCCCATGTGGTCAAACATCTCCCAAATGACCCCAACTATCACTTATTGAAAACTTCCTATCGATATACCAAACACCCTGTATATAAATAAATTGTAACTATATTTTTCACAATAAACCTTTTTGACAGTTTACGCATAGTGTTACCATATGGTAACGGCACTTATATTGCAAAAAAATAATAAAAAGTTGTTGAAAGAGTTTCACATAATCATAATAGTTAAGAATTATAAACCTAACAAAACATTTTTCTAGGAAACAAAAATTCCGCCGTTGAAGAGTTCAATGACGTCAAAAACGTTCGTCGGTTCTTAAAACCAGAAATCATTCAATAAAACTGATTGTGTTGAAAAACGCATGAATAAAAATATATGAATTAAGCTACGACAAACCTTTTTTTTTCAAGTTATGACATCGTCGATGTAAAAAGTACCTACAAATCCTCGAGGAACAAATTTTATATAGGTTACATTAAAATCCGTGTTGAAGGAGGTGTGCGCATTTTACGATAAACCATCGCTGAAATATACCAACTTGAAGTATATGTTACGTCACGAGAGCTTCGTCCAACTGCGTTCCGCATTTCTCATTTGATTGTTCCCGGAACGCATGGTTTTTGTCTAGATTATTGCAGGTGGCACAGGAAAAACATAAATGTAAATTCAATGCACTTTACTATCTCGTGCGGTGCATGAGCTCTCGTGACGTCATAAGGTGAGACCATGAAGTGTTTTTTTTTAGCCTCACACTCCTTTTAATTAAGCTATTGTGGATGGTAGATGAACATTCCAAATTGTTTCACGTTTAAATTTTACAAAGCAAGCATTAAATTCAAACTTATACTTATTCAACTAAATGTGGTTTTAAATTACCCCTGGTATTGACCGCTGATTGCATTTTAAATTTTTTTCCATTCGAATGTCTTAATATGTGTTTCTTCAAATAACGTTTTTGTCTAAATTTTGCTCTACAAGTGTCACATTCAAAAGAATAAATATTCGAATGTGTTTGTTTGTGTCTCTTCAATTGGACTTTTTGTTTAAATTTTTTTCTGCAAATGTCACATTCAAAAGAATAAATATTGGAATGTGATACTTTGTGATTCCTTAATTCGCCTTTTCGTTTAAATTTTGCTTTGCAAATGTACATTCGAAAGGAAAAATATTTGAGTGTATCACTTGATGACTCTTCAAGTTGAGTTATCGTTTAAATTTCGCTTCGCAAGTGTCACATTCAAAAGAATAAATATCCGAATGTGTTAGTTTGTGATTTTTCAAATGGGCTTTTTGTCTAAATTTTGCTTTGCAAATGTCACATTCAAAAGGACGAATATCCGAATGTATTAGTTTGTGTTTATTCAAATTACCTTTCCGTTTGAATTTTGCTTTGCAAGTGTCACATTCAAAATTATAAATATCCAAATGCGTTAGTTTGTGTTCTGTCAAAACGCTTTTTCGTTTAAACTTTGCCTTGCAAGTGTCACATTCGAAAGGAAAAATATCGAAGTGTATCACTGAATGATATTTTAAACCTAATTTGGTTTTAAATAAAGCATTGCAAATGTCACATTGGAATTTTCTGAAAACATCTGGTCCTGATGAAATGGCATCTCTTGAATATTCCTCCTTTATATATATTCCTTTATTTGGATCTATCAATTGAATATCCGATTCTTCTATTCCATTTTTAATGTCATCCTCTAGATATTCATTAATCATAAACCTAAAAAAAAGATCAGTTAGTTAGATTGAATATAGGTGGGATAAAAATCTCAAAAATTAATACATAGGTCGAGAAAGGGCTGGGGTTTGAATGTACACATAAAAAAGGCGAAGTTTTTGTAATGATGAATTTTTTTTATTAAATGCAAAAATTTTACTAGATAAGTATACTGAATTCCTATGAGTTGATGGAAAACCAGTATAATAAGTGTCAGGAATATGCATTTAGTAATCCACAGAAATCTCAATGAAATCGAAAAGTTTTTACACACGAACTTGGTATATCGATTTCCTACTATCGAGTTTTGGAGATAATTTCAAGCTTTTGCCACTTGATTACTAAAAGAATGAAGGAAAAAAAACTTGGTTTGTCTGTTCAATTTGAAAAAGGGCCTATTTTCATTTGATAACCCTAGTGGTACTACTTTAAGAGACTTTTTCCACGGTACAAGTTTTTCTTTATTTCAAACGGCAAGCGATGAAAATCAAGGAGTTTGAAATATCATTTATTGATGTTCAAAAACCTCATTAGCGTGATGTTCCACACCTTCCAAAAAAATACGTGTTTTTGACTGTACTAGGAGGACTGTAAATTTTATTTAAAAACTGGGCATGATTTAGAGAAAAGTGCAATAAAATGGAAACAATGATTATAATGGTTGCTGAAAGTTACAATAAAGATTAATAATAAGATTTTACTAGACAAACTGATCAAATTCTGTAACTTTTTTGATTAATTAATTGATTGATTGTCACATTCAAAAATAATTGTCACTGGTCTTCATCAATATTCTTTTTTTTTTTACCTGCACATGGCTAACCACTATTAACCACTTATAACAAAATTATAGAATCTTCATTTAGCTTCGTCGGGCGTTAACATGCCCCCCGCCTTGAAATCTAAAGGATTTTCAATTGGAAGCACACAAAGTTTATTGAAACTGCGTTTAATCACACCACTGGATGTTTTAATGGAGGCAACACGAGCAATGTTATCTGATCCTTTATGTAATGTCTCAATGCGACCTAACCGCCAATCACTTGGATGAGAATAATCGTCTTTGATAAACACTAAATCACCAATAGTCAATTGTCCTTTATTGGTTTGCCAACGATTGCGATATTGTAGTTCAGCAAGATAACTGTTTTTCCAGCGTCGCCAGAAGTGCTGAATTACACGCTGAACAAGTTGAAATCTGTTGAGTCGATTAACTGGTATATCAACCACATCCTTGTCTGGGACTGCTACCATCGAACGGCCAATCAGAAAATGGGCCGGCGTTAGTGGAATTAAGTCTGACGGATCAGAACTGAGAGGACACAAGGGTCTAGAATTGAGCACCGCCGCAATTTGCGTCAAAACAGTGGCAAACTCCTCAAACGTAAAATAAACATTTTCTAGAACTCGTTTTAAATGGTATTTCACACTTTTGACTCCTGCCTCCCATAAACCACCAAAATGTGGGGAGTATGGAGGAATGAAAGACCATTCTATTTTCTCTAAAACCGCTGATGAGCAAATCTGTTTCTCACTTTCCTTCAAAAACTTACCCAACTCTCGTTTTGCTCCGATAAAGTTAGTGCCATTATCAGATAGTAACTTAACAGGTTTACCTCGCCTTGCGGCAAACCTTCGGAGTGCCATTAGGAAAGCGTCGGTAGATAGACTAGATATTAATTCCAAATGCAAAGCCTTGGTCGCGAAAAAATGAATAGCCCTACCCAACACTTGACTAGCTTAGCACCACGACACCTTCGATCCCTTACTAGAAAGGGACCAGAGTAGTCTAAACCTGTTATAGAAAAAGTGCTAGAAGGAGTAATGCGTTCTTTTGGTAAGTCTGACATTTTGGGCTGTATTGAAATAGGATTGAATCTTGCACACTTGACACATTTTTTAACAGTATAACGAGCAAGATTTCGTCCTCCAATAGGCCAATACTGGTACCTAACACTTGAGAGTAAAAACTGTGGCCCACAATGCAAAGAAACCTTATGTTCAGAGTCGAAAAGCAACTGAGTAAATTTATGTTTAGAATCTAATAATATGGGATGCTTTTGTCCTAAAGGTAGATCAGAGTGTTTTAGTCTTCCGCCCACGCGTAATATATTGTCGAAATCTAAATATGCACTTAATGTATACAACTTGCTTTTTTTTTCGATCGCTCCATTTTTGCTCAAAATGTCTATTTCTTCGTGAAACGACTCTTGCTGGCTAAGTTTACTTAGCTGAATTTTAGCAAAATTCAATTCAGGTAATGTTAGATAACAAGGAAATTTATTAGTTTCATTAGAACAAAATCTTAAAATAAAAGCCATAACTCTAACCATTCTTGAAAAGATTGAAAAACGTTCAAAGGGAAACCAAGCCTTTGAATGCTTACTAGAAATCATAGAATTTATTACTTGTGGTTTTAATTCTGGCAAACTTTCTATCTTGGTAAAATTGATTTCCGGCCACTGTGAGCTATCTAAATCCAACCAAGCAGGTCCACAGAACCAAGACTTACATTTCATCAACTGGCTGGGGTATAGTCCCCTAGAAACATGATCAGCCGGGTTGTCCTGAGTTGGAACGTATTTCCATTCTGTTTCGTTGGTTAGGCTTTGGATTTCAGATACTGTATTTCCAACAAAAGTTTTCAACAAACTAGGACTTGTTCGAATCCATGCTAGAGTAATTGTTGAATCCGACCAAAAAACGCGACTTTCAAATTTAATAGCTAGGGATTTATCAACATTTTCAGCAAGGCGTGACATTAATAATGCAGCACATAACTCAAGTTTAGGTATAGTGCATAAAGACTTGATTGGAGCAACCTTGCTCTTAGCACACAAAAGTTGAGTTCGTGTTTCGCTATTCTGATTCATACTCCTCAAATAAATACAGGCTCCGTACGCTGACTGAGACGCATCGCAGAAACCATGTAGTTCAATTTTATTGAAATCTCTACAAATTACATGCCTAGGTACTGGAAGATTATTTATTTATGAGAGGAAGTTCGTTTTTTAGTTTTATCCAAATGCTTAAAAGATGATCTGGCAGCCGTGCATCCCACGAAATTCTTACTATCCACAATTTTTGCAGCAACATCTTTGCTAATATAGTAGTAGGAGCAAGAATTCCAAGAGGATCAAACACTTTTGCAATTATAGATAAAACAATTCGTTTTCTGAAAAAAATCTTATCTGGCAAATTGATATTGTAGATTAAAGAATCTGATTTTGAACACCAAGTTAGACCTAAAGTTTTAGGGACTTTTTCTGGAGCAAATTCTAGAATTTTATCATTTGAATAAGAATCTGAAATAGTTTTAAGAACTCGTTCATCATTTGAACGCCATTTTCTAATATCGAAACAGCCGCTCTGGAAAACATGTGAAATCTTTTGACATATTGCTTGTGCTTGCTCAATACTAGGAGCTCCTGATAGCAGATCATCGACATACATGTCTCGTTTAATAATTCGAGCTATTTCAGGATCAGAGCACTCATTTGCTAACTCAAAAAGGCACCTTATTGCCAAGAAACTACTAGCAGTCTGCCCATAAGTAACAGTGTTAAGAACATATGGCTTTAAATCTTCATTTGAATTTTCTCGCCAAAATATTTTTTGTAGTTGTCGCTGCTCTGGAGCAATAAGCACTGCCCTATACATTTTGGCAACATCAGATGAAAATACATAAGCATGACAGCGAAATCATAAGACGATACCTAGTAAATCGTCTAGTAAAACTGGACCTTTATGCTGAATGTTATTTAGGGATAAACCATTGCTGGTCGATGCTGAACAATTAAACACTACTCGTAATTTAGTTGTGACGCTTTCTTCTCGCAAGACCCCGTGATGGCTAGCAAAATATTCAACTACTGGTTCAGGATATCTGTTATCTACAGACATATGTCCTAAGTCCTGATACTCGCGCATGAATTTAACATATAAATCACGTAAATACTCGTTCTTGCTTAAGCCACGTTCTAATGAATAGAAAGATTTTTCTGCATTCGACCTCGATTGACCTAGACATTCAGGAGATTCCTTTAATGGCATAGTTACTATGAAACGACCTTCTTGATCTCGAGTGGTTGTTTTGGTGAAATTCTCCTCACAAAAAATTTCTTCTTTAGAGTGCGGCTTGGTTACATTGACTTCCTCAAGCTCCCAAAACTTAGACAAAATATCATTCAAATTGACCGACTCTAAAGTACTTAAATGGCAAAAAGATTTTTTTTTATTTTTATGGTTTAACATACCCATAGCACCTGACACGACCCAGCCTAACTTTGTTTCCCGTATAATAGGACCATGCTTGCTGCAGGAGATCTGACCCGAACCTATCAGAGTCCAAAACAGTTCAGCACCCACAAGCAAATCTACTTCTTTAGGTTTATAAAACTCGGGATCAGCTAGAAAAATATCAATAGGAATTTTTAAAGAAGATATGTCAACCTCTACACTAGGCAATGAACTTGTAAACTCGTTTATTACTAGACATGACAATTTGGCTTTGAAATTACTATACAAAGATTGTATTTCTACATTGCACCTTTCAGTTATGGGAATAGTTTTGTTTGATATACCTGAAACCAATATATCAACCTTTTGTTTATCAACCCCTAAATAATTGCAAAGTTTTGTAGTTATGTAACAACTCTGAGAGGCTGAATCCAACAAGACTCTCGCATTATAGACTTGACCACTTCTAGATGTAATTTTTACTAACGCTGTTGATAAAAATATGTGACCTGACCCGGTACCTATGATACCACTAGTACAATTTATACTAAGCTATTGTGTGTCAGATTTACTAGTCTCTTGATTTTTATCGAGCGTTTTTACTTTGTCTGCGTGTAGCAGAGTATTGTGCCACGCTTTGCATTTCTTGCATGGCCTTAATTTGCACTGACGAGCATTATGACCCCATCTTAGACAATTTACGCATAAACTAGACTTTCTGACAAAGTCTAACCTTTGTTCTATGCCTAAATTAGCGAATTCGGGACATGAATAAATAGAATGCTCTTTTTTGCAATAATTGCAAGAATAGGTACTTGCAACCAAAGATCTACTAGTACTTTGATTGGAAACTGGTTTTTTATTATAATCGCGACTATACTCAAACTTTCCTTGATTTTTATACTCGATAGTTTCAAGTAGGTCGGCCCTACCCTTAAGAAAAGTTTTTAAATCTTGAAGTACCGGCAATTTGGTTAGCCTTATGTTATAATTTTCCCATTCACTAATCGTCTTATTATCTAATTTAGAAACAATTAGGAAAATTATAAGAGTATCCCAATTTGTCGTACTTTGGTTAAGCTGTTCCAATGCTCTCAAATTTTTGGACATATCATCGATTAACTTGCGAATTTTATCAGACGATTCTTTTTGGATTGCTTCTAAACCAAACAAAGCTTTTACGTGATTGTGTACTAGCAATTTATTGTTATTGAACCGTTCACATAAAGTGTCCCATGCAACACTGTAACTAGAACTAGAGAACTCGACAGACTTTATTACCAACGCAGCACTACCCTCAAGCGAGGCCCTTAAATAGTGAAATTTTTGTATTTCTGACAATGACTCGTTTTTGTGAATAAGGGACTCGAAGGTGTCGCGGAACTCAAGCCATCCTTCATATTTACCCTGAAATTTAGGCAATGTAATGGTTGGTAACTTGACTGCATTTAAAATGTTTTGTTGTGGACCTGATTTTGAGGCAACAGTAGAGTAAGAATGAACTGAACGATATCATTATTTTTTTGGTTCTTTTCTTCATAATTTTCTCTCAACTCCTTACCCTTAGCAATCCAATTATAAAATGAATCTTCAATTTTATAGCGCTCGTCGAATTGCTTTTCTACTGAAACTGCATCTACTTTTGCCTCAATTTCAGTCTGAATTTCCTGAAAATCAGAAAGTGCTCTTTCTACCCTTGCTATCCTATCTTGTAATTGAAGAAATTCTGACTTTCCTAATTCTGGTTTGACTGTGAGAGTTTCAACAAATTTTATAAAATTAGTGAGTACAGCCTTTACTGAACCTCGTTTTCTTGTGAGAGTATCGATTTCTGTCATTTCTATATTGATTAGAGTGGACTATTATCGTGAAAAACTTGTATGAAAAGCCCGCCAATGAATTGACACAAATAGAGGACAAATACTCGTTTTAAATTCTAGACAAGATTATGACAATTTATGACGTTTGGGTAGAAGGTGAATCTTCGAAATATTGTTCTAACATGGAACGACTCACCCGGTTCTTGAAGTTATTTCTTTCTTGTTCCACAACAATTATTGCATAACAGTACTACACACGTTTTCTCTCCACTTATCGTTTTTTCTGGTAAAACTGGATCTCGGGTCGACTGGACCAAATGTTTTTGACTGTACTAGGAGGACTGTAAATTTTATTTAAAAACTGGGCATGATTTAGAGAAAAGTGCAATAAAATGGAAACAATGATTATAATGGTTGCTGAAAGTTACAATAAAGATTAATAATAAGATTTTACTAGACAAACTGATCAAATTCTGTAACTTTTTTGATTAATTAATTGATTGATTGTCACATTCAAAAATAATTGTCACTGGTCTTCATCAATATTCTTTTTTTTTTTTTACCTGCACATGGCTAACCACTATTAACCACTTATAACAAAATTATAGAATCTTCATTTAGCTTCGTCGGGCGTTAACAATACGCGTGTGCTGTACAATAGACGTCCAAATATACAAGTGAAATTGGAAATCGATTTATATCTTATGGTAAATGATTTTGAATATTTACAAAATAGTTTTGAGTTGATTTTCATTACAGAGCTTCTAATAATGTCATGGACCAAAGACAGCGAATGGGTGGAGAAAATTCACGAAAATGTTGTTGGACAAAATGATGACTTGGAAAATGTATACTTAATAGGGTGCTTTCCATATTTGGAAATAACAAGCAGTGATGCCAGGTCTGTTGATATTTTCTCAGATCTGGTGATTGGTGAAAAACTTTTTGAAAAATGGCAATTTCTGGTGATTTTGAAATTTCATCAATTTTGAAAGTGAAGTGAAATGGTTACTATAATGTTTTAAGAACAATTCAAAAATATCTAAAAATGTTGATACCTCAAAAACGACGATAGGGTTAAATGTGGTCAAGCATCTCCCAAATAACCCCAACTATCACTTATTGAAAACTTCCTATCGATATACCAAACACCCTGTATGTATAGATTGTAACTATATTTTTCACAATAAACCTTTCTGACAGTTTACAACAGATATTTGAATTCCTATTATTTTGTACACCACTAACGGCTAGTGTTATCAAATGGCAACGGGACTTATATTGGAAAAAATATATATTAAAAGTTGTTGAAAAAGCTTTACATAATCATAATAATTAGAAATTATAACCTGACACAACATATTTCTAGGAAACACAAATTCCGCCGTTGAAGGGTTTAATGACGTCAAAAACGTTCGTCGGTTCTTGAAACTATAACTCATTCAATAAAATTGATTGTGTTGAAAAACGCATAAATAAAAATATATGAATTATTCTACGACAAACTTTTCTTCAAGTTATAATATTGCCGATGTCAAAAACTTTATATAGGTTACATTAAAATCCTTGTTAAAGGGGAAGTGCACCAAAAAATTCAAATTTTAGGGTAAAAAAATCAAAGAATAATTGTTCAAACCTCATCATTCTACAATAAACCATCGTTGAGACATACCGCCTTGAAGTACATGTGACGTCACGAGAGCTTCATCCAGCCGCGCTTCGTATTGTTCATTTGATTGTTCCCGAAACGCGTCAGTGGTTTTTGTTTAGATTATTGCAAATGGCACAGGAAAAACATAAATATAAATTCAATGCATTTCATTATCTCGTGCAACATTTGAGTTCTCGTGACGTCATAGGGTGGGACGCGGTATCTTCATAGAGCCGTAACTTCCGTAACCGTACTAATTATTGTCATAAAGGGGTGCGGTTTTCACTGTTATTCTTAGTTTTTTTTTCCTTTTTTTTTAGATGAAGTTGTTTTTTTGGCCCACACCACCTTCAATCAACCCACTGCGGTTGCTATATCATGAACATTCAAAATTGTTTCACGTTTAAATTTTACAAAAAAAAACATTAAATTCAAAGTTACACTTATTTAGCTGAATACGTCACTGAATGTTGTTTTAAATTACCAGAAGTATTAACTTTGGCTTTGCATGTTGCAATTTATTTTATTTTTTTATTCGAATGCCTTAATATGTGTGTTTTCATATAGTTGGGGAGCTGGCGTCAAAAACATGCAAGAGTTTTCGCAAGGCGGATATTTTCAAAATAGGTCGTACTTTAGTGCTAGAATGCTAGTGTACAGTCAGCACTCACAGTTCCGGGACAGCTGGCTCTGGGACGCGGGCAAAGTTGTGATTTTAAGAAGCATCTAAACTGTTTTCTCAAAGCTCAAAATTTATAGAAATTTTGCACATTATCTGTTTGAAGGTCACAGATAACGTATGTAAATCGTCAGACGTCTAGTTCGTTGCAAAAAGGGGGCAGACGTCCTCAAAGTTTTTATTTTATGGCATTTTCTTCGGTGTCCTGTCAAAATATATTTTTGCAGGTATTTGACAAATATAGTTGAAGAAAATGCCATAAAATAAAAACTTTGAGGACGTCTGACCCCCTTTTTGCAACGAACTAGACGTCTGACTATTTACATACGTTATCTGTGACCTTCAAACAGATAATGTGCAAAATTTCTATAAATTTTGAGCTTTGAGAAAACAGTTTAGATGCTTCTTAAAATCACAACTTTGCCCGCGTCCCAGAGCCAGCTGTCCCGGAACTGTGAGTGCTGACTGTACACTAGCATTCTAGCACTAAAGTACGACCTATTTTGAAAATATCCGCCTTGCGAAAACTCTTGCATGTTTTTGGCGCCACCTCCTGGACTAATATATCTTTTTTGTTTAAATTTTGCTTTACAAATGTCACATCCAAAAGGATGAATATCCGAATGTTTTGATTCATGAACTTTCAACTCGCCTTTCTGTTTGAATTTTGCTTTGCAAGTGTCACATTCAAAATTATAAATATCCGAATGTGTTAGTTTGTGACTTCTCAAATCGCCTTTTTGTTTAAATTTTGCTTTACAAGTGTCACATTCAAAAGGACGAATATCCGAATGAATTAGTTTGTGACTCTTCAAATGTTGTTTCAGTTTAAATTTTGCTTTGCAAATATCACATTCAAAATGATAAGTATCCGAATGTGTCAGTTTGTGTCTTTCCAATTGAATTTTTCGTTTAAATTTTGCTTTACAAGTGGCACATACAAAAGAATAAATATTCGAAAGTGTTAGTTTGTGTTTATTCAAACCACCTTTCCGTTTGAATTTTGCTTTGCAAGTGTCACATTCAAAATTATGAATATCCGAATGTGTTAGTTTGTGTTCTGTCAAAACACTTTTTCGTTTAAACTTTGCTTTGCAAGTGACACATTCAAAAGGAAAGATATCCGAATGTGTTAGTTTGTGTTTATTCAAATCACCTTTCCGTTTGAATTTCGCTTTGCAAGTGTCACATTCAAAATTATAAATATCCGAATGTGTTAGTTTGTGACTTCTCAAATCGCCTTTTTGTTTAAATTTTGCTTTACGAGTGTCACATTCAAAAGGACGAATATCCGAATGAATTAGTTTGTGACTCTTCAAATGTTGTTTCAGTTTAAATTTTGCTTTGCAAATATCACATTCAAAATGATAAGTATCCGAATGTGTCAGTTTGTGTCTTTCCAATTGAATTTTTCGTTTAAATTTTGCTTTACAAGTGGCACATGCAAAAGAATAAATATTCGAATGTGTTAGTTTGTGTTTATTCAAATCACCTTTCCGTTTGAATTTTGCTTTGCAAGTGTCACATTCAAAATTATGAATATCCGAATGTGTTAGTTTGTGTTCTGTCAAAACACTTTTTCGTTTAAACTTTGCTTTGCAAGTGTCACATTCAAAAGGAAAAATATCCGAATGTGTTAGTTTCTGTTCTGTCAAAACGCTTTTTCGTTTAAACTTTGCTTTGCAAGTGTCACATTCAAAAGGAAAAATATCGAAGTGTATCACTAAATGATATTTTAAACTTGATTTAGTTTTAAATAAAGCATTGCAAATGTAACATTGGAATTTTCTGAAAACATCTGGTCCTGATAAATTGGCATCACTTGAATATTCCTCCTTTATAAATATTCCTTTATTTGGATCTATCAACTGAATATCCGATTCTTCTATTTCATTTTTAATGTCATCCTCTAGATATTCATTAATTATAAACCTAAAAAAAAAAGATCAGTTAGTTAGATTAAATATAGGTGGAATAAAAATTTCAAAAATTAATACATAGGTTGAGAAAGGGCTGGGGTTTGAATGTCCGCATAAAAAAGGCGAAGTTTTTGTAATGATGAATTTTTTTTATTAAATGCAAAAATTTTACTAAATAACTATACTGAATTCTTATCAGTCGATGGAAAACCAATATAATAAGTGTCAGGAATATGCGTTTAGTGATCCATAGAAATCTCAATGAAATCGAAAAGTTTTTACCAACTCTTTGTCAGTATTCATATGCCAACTCGGGACACGCATTGAGGTATAGCCAACAGTAATGCTTGGATAATATTGCCGGTTTGTTTCACTTGATTTGACTCCTCGCGGTCACTACTATTCTACAAAGTTACAAATACGATTAATATATATTTCAATTCAAATAGGGGAGATTCTTACCACAATGCTCCCTTGCTAAATTTCCAATAGGAATTATTCGAAATCAAGGTAGGTAAATAAAACTAATATTAACGGAACAAGATGAGTTATTAGAGAGATATCGGTAAAACAGATAGCGCGTATGGACGGTAATAACGTCGTGAGTTATTTTTTTAAAGTAAAGCGGTATCATACTTTCAAATTAGAGTTATCGGAAAACAGTTTAACGTAAAATTTGCCTGTTCGCATCCGTTATTTTAAAACCGTAGCCTAACTTGTACCTTGTAGTGATTTGATTTGTGTCGTCTGTTGTTTATGATCAGGAACAGAGGATTTGCTTTTTTACTATTTTTTGAACAATCCATATTCACTTGAACATAACAAAAATAATAAAATAAACAAAAACAATAAACATAACATAACCTATTTTATTCCACTGCGTTATTTTTAGGCGTTATTCGAAATAGCGCTTAACGTAAATGCTGGGTAAATTACGTGATGCGGTAACGTTATTTTGGTACGTAGTGTTAAAAATCGAATCGCGCATAGGTTTAATGTCAAAATAACGTAGGCGCTAATACTGCATGATACTATTTGGGTTACCGATATCTCTCTATTTACTTACATTTTTAAAACATTAATAAGGGAACAAATAAGGTAATTGTGTTAGGCTCACAGCTCTTCAATAATTAATTTTATATATGTATATAAATATAAATGCAAATTTAAAATTTCTATTGTTACTCGTATACATAAAGTAGGCAGTAAAAATGAAATTTCATATTACAGGCCAATAAGTGTTCCATCAAATTTAAGTGAATTTTTTGAAAAATGACTAAATTTTAATAATATAATAAGTAAAAATCAATTTGGCTTTCAAAATGGTAAAAGCACGGAAGATATTATGTATCAAGTGGTAAATAATATAACAAATAATGTCTGTATTGCTGCATTTTTAGATCTTGCAAAAGTATTTGATACTGTATCTCATGATATCTTCTTTAAATTTTAGAAAACTATGGGATATATAATTATTTAACTAATAAACCACAGAAAACAACCTTAAGTGATCCTAATATAATTAAAAATACGAGTCCTCCCAGGTAGTGCATTAGGACCAATTTTTTTTAAATATTTACATAAACTCAATTTTTAACATTCAAAATCCTGGAAAAATGTTCGCTTATGCAGATGATACAGTTGTAATCTTTATTGCAAAAACATAGAAAGAAAAATCAAATACAATAAACATGTCACAAACTTTCATTAAACATTGAAAAAATTAAATTATTTTGCTTTTTCAATATCAGAAGCAAAATATCCAAATTTCAATATAATTTGATGAGCACAAAATTCCATTAAAAAATGTTGATAAAATAAAATATTCAGGAATTATGTTGGATAAACAGTATCATATTTATGTAATAAAATAAAATATTTAATTCATAAATGTTTTATATTAAGACATATTTAAATACAAAATTATTATAATACAAAATTAATATTTGATAAATCAGTTGCCGATATATTGTTTATAGAATCTCATACAGTTTTAAAAGTATAGTTCCTATACGATATTTATGGTTTATGGTATTATTAGGACTTACGTTTGATGAAATTATTGAGAAAAACTCTTTCTAAAATATAGAAAACTTTGGTGTTTTTACCTCGGTATTTACTATTATGTGAAACTTTCAAGTTGGAACAATGCGCACCTTCACCTCAATAATAAAACAAGTACTTACCAGTTCTGGATGATCTTGTTACCCAATCTCTCGATGGCGTCTATTGCAGCTGCATGTTTTCTGGAACAAAATTAACAACAATCAAAACTCCAGTCACGGTTGCTTTGTCATGTTAAATGTGTTGCATTATATGTAAAATAAAGCCGCGCACTCGAGAATTGTTTATAAAATGATTCAAGGAAATCTTTAAAAGAGATTGAAGTATTTAGAGCGCGTACCTGGTAACTACATTATATAGAATTGAAGCTAAACTATTACTTTCACAATTTCCTACAAAGTTAACTTTAACCGATACCCCATTCGCCCGATAAAGTTAACTCCGGAATTTTGAAGTTAATTATGACATGCGACGTCATTCCTGGAGTTAATTTTTAGTTAATTATCTAAATAGTTTTATAATACCCCCCCTTTACCAGGGATGATGCATATTGTCGGGAATTAGCCAACGGTAGAAAAATTATTCTCCGCCTATGGTTACCTATAGCTTCCCTTTGGCCTCAACAGTTCCAGTTAAACTTTGCTCTGTATGAATGGTGGGATTTTGGAAGTTGACGTAGTACCAATGGGAGGACAACAGGATTACATCTAAGAGAGTGAAAATGTGTATGAGGGGCGAGTTTTCCGCTAGCATTATTGCAGACTAAGCTGAAAATGTGCTAAGTCAGCCCTAATTTTATGAATGTCTCTTCCTAACTTGTGTTTTAGGGATTAAACATGTTATTTATCAATTTTGTACAAATTATAACAAATAATGATGTGACACTGAAGGTAGGATAGTGAGGGTAACTTTTCTGACAGAAATTTTGTATAAGAATGCATGTTGGCGTAAAGTGGGCAGCTCTACTCTTACTCCTTACTCTACTTAACTCTTCAAGTGCAGAAAGTTACTCTGCTAGTTTGCATTCTGCAATTAGTACCTCAGTTAAAACCATTTGAACTAGAGCACTTGAAGGAAATGGGTACTCCAAGCAGGAAATAAATAGAGCCAAGCAACAGCGCACAAATAATAACAAGGACCTAGCATAGGTGGCCGAGAGAGCCTTTCTTCCCTATATCAAAAATATCACAGATCGCATAGGACGAACGCTAAAAAGACATAACGTTAAGCCTATCTACAAGCCCACAAGAACGATTCTGCATAGTCTAAGATCGGCCAAGGATCCTAGGGCACCTCTTGAAACGGCTGGTGTCTATAGAATTCCTTGCTCTTGTAGATCTTTCTATGTACGAACAAAAAAACGCTTTATCAACACCAGGGTAGAAGAGCACAAAAGGAACTGTCAGCAGAGACAAATAGCTAGATCAGCAATCGCGAAACACGTTCTTACACAAACAAACTATGTCATTCGTTTCGACCAGACTCAAGCATTGTATAGAACCAAACATTATTACACTACACTCCACAGAGAAGCCATAGAGATACAGAAACACCACAATAACTTCAACAGAAAAAAAAGATGGCATGAACCTCAACAAAAGCTGGTTGCCAGTTCTCCGAAAAACAAAGACCCTTCCTTTCCGAGAACAAGACAAGGAAAATAGCGTAATACAAGCCACGCCCACAACCCTGAATATAAATAACGCAGGCCCAACAACGTCACAATTCAGTCATCGGGGGAACACGGAAGACTTCGTCCTCTATCACACCGCATCTGAAGATGTTTATCGTAGCAGTAGACGAAACGTTAGGTAGAAATACTAATGGACCACGGCATTATAGCCCGGAAAAAACTGTTTTACTAGATTTGATTGGCCGTGAAAGCCTTCATTCTTTATTCAAATTGAAAAAAATCAATCTAGAGATATTGGCTCAAAAACAACTATAGCTGTGAGTCTACGTAACCAGGGACCTCAGTACCTGCTGCAGATGGGCCAACTAACAAAAACTCTTCAGTATTGATTGATTATAGGTAGTGTTGATTGAATGTAGTGTGTGTAATGGCCATTTGCACCGACCATTTTAAGGGAGGTTTAACGATAATCGACGTCTAAAGTGACATTTTTACATGCAAAAGTGTCATTTTAAGCGTTGATTATCCTTAAACCTCCCTTGAAATGATCGGTGCAAACGGCCATAATTGAAATTTTAGCACAAAAACAGGGGCGGTATATAATTTAAACTTTTATTGACTTAAATTATTGAAATATTGACTCACAATTATCATAAAAATGACACCGTATGTTTCGATTTTTGAGAATTTACCGTTCACCTGGTCGCTAAGTCACTGGTTGCTGAAATTGCTTGTACCCTTGATTGCCTTGGTTTTCCATGTGTCCAATATTTACCAATTATTCTTCGAAGGACCAGTCTGTTTTACAGAGACCCAATAATCCATAATGAAACACTTGTTTTCATTGTAATTTGTTTAATTATTAACTTAAATGCAACACTGACTTCACATAGGTATTTATCAACTCAAAAATTATATGTGAATGTCTACAAAAAATATAATTCGAGAAAAACAAGAAACATTTCTTTAAGAAACTTTTTTAGATGGTGGTCCCGCAATGACCTTAGTAATTCTAAAAACTAAAAGTGAAAATAACAGTTTTCTAGGCTCACACTCTCACACTCAAGGGCAAGCGACAAGTTGAGACAAGCAAGAAGATTACGATGCATAAAATTCCGAAAAGGCGGCCGACCGCAAAGAAATATTTTTCGAATTGTGAAATAAATTTGAACTGCTTGAATTGATGGGCCAAATAACACAAAATGCAACAGCGGGTTTCTCTGCCGTGTTCTTTCCCCTCGTTAGTTCCAGGATGAGAACGGTACGATTTACTTTAATAATAAAGAAGAACTTCCCTTAAAGGACCCCGCACACATTTTATGGGATTTTGGTGCCCGGTCAAATTTGATGAAATTTTGATATGTTATTCTTCTTAAGGTCCTGATCAAATGTGTACATGGGCACAAATGAATCCTATGATTAGTTTCTGGAATACAGGGTATTTGAAAAGTTAAATAGTCGATTTGAATTATATGCTAACCAAACTATTTTTGGGGTAACTTTCACATAAATAAATGCTTGCACACATAATAGTTGTATTCCTTTCAAGAGCTTGAAACACTGGAGCTACTCGCTTCGGTGCTTAGTCGCCCCCCGATTTGCAGGGAACATATGCGTGGTGCAACAAACATTTTTCGAAAGGAATAAGCGCGTGAAGCCCCGGAGCTGTTCCGGAGCTCCTCCTAGGTGTGAAAGGAATACAACTAATACATTTAAACGATTTTGTATACAGGGTGTATCGCACGTTTTTGTTTCAATTTTTTTAGTTTTTTAGTTATTTTCGGAATAGATATACTTAAGTATAAAACGATTGATTCTTCTGATTTATATGCTGTCAAATATTTCATCGAGGACTCGAATGATAACTCTTGAATATGTTTCACATGCTATCAAAGTATTTTAGAAGAGCTTCAAGTTTATGTTGAAGATCCCGATCCAACCGTTTTCAAGGTACTTTTTAACCGCCGTGGTAACTGTATTGTTTGTAATCAAGAGGCTTTCCACCGTATTTCTTCAAAAGCCAGAGTTGACGTATTCATAAGAAAAGACATTTTTATTCCAGATGGTTTCAGAATAAGTCCCGGTCATTCGACTATTGATCAACTATCAGCTGGTGGTAGCTCCCTTACAAAATAGCTTCAGGGGCATCACGAGGCCTTAAATGTTCCGAATTAAATGCTTTCATTTCTCAACTTCGGAACAACGTAAACGGTTTTAAGAAGTTTTATGATGGAAATAATTACACAGACGATGAGATGAAATCTTTGACCTCATTAACAAAAGAACAATTCAACGCTGTTTTTGATAGTATGATCATATATAACAGGTTAAGAGTAATAACAGAAAAAGATCTTATATTTTTTTATGTAAACTTAAACAAGGGTTATCGGATAATTTTTTCACTGCTGTTTTCCTATCCAAGTAGACAAACAACGAGTCTTGTCATTGCAAAAGTTACAGGTTCTCTAGCAAACTTTGTGAATCAAAACTTAGAATATGATCATATTATGTCACGCGAACGATTCATCAGAGAACATGTGTCACCTTTCGCTAATCAACTATATAATCCGGAGCATCAGCTACCAAAAGCTATTGCAGCAGGCCGAACGTGACAGTTTTCCCGTCACTTTCGGCCTAGAGAACTCACTTTCGGCTTGTTAAATTATTCTAAACACAAATTCAAGTGCAATATTTGTATTTAGAAGTAGATAAACTCTGTCTAACCAAAGTTGAACGTTGAAGGTCACTTACTAATCCTTGTAACCATAGGATTCACACGTTCGGACCTATTTTGATTTCATAAACACAGTGCGCGTGTAATAGAGACAGCAGCAAAATGCAACGTCTGTGATATATTCGAGTAAGTGACCTTCAACGTTCAACTTTGGTTAGACAGAGTTTATCACATGTGTTTATGGAAAATTTAAAATTTTTTGCATGTAGAGAGTAAGGTTAGAAGCTCATTTTCCCATAATTTCAAATTTTTCCATTGGAAAATAACAACGTGGAAAATCTTGAAAATTAACCTACAAAAACTGAATTAATTGAAAATATAATCTCACACATTTCAAAGTTTTCCTGGAAAACTAGTGAAGGGAAAATTTTGGAACTTTTTGCATGTAAAGAGGAAGGTGAGAAGCTCATGTTCCCAAAATTACAAATTTTTGCAATAAAAAATAATAACATAAAGATTCTTGGAAATCAACCTGTCAAAAACTGAATTAGTTGATAATACTTTCTCACACATTTCAAAATTTTGCAGGAAAACTAGTGGAGATAAAAATTTAAAACATTTTGCATTTAAACAGGAAGGTTAGAGAATCATTTTCCCAAAATTTCAAATTTTTCCAGTGGACAATAAGAACATAAAGAATATTGAAAATCAATCTCCAATAACTGAATTATTTGGAATTAGTCTCACACATTTCAAAGTTTTCCTGAAAAACTAGTGAAAGCAAAAATTTGAAACTTTTTGCATGTGAAGAGTAAAAAGGTTAAAGGCTAATTTTCCCAAAATTTCAAATTTTGTCACTAGAAAATAACAACATGAGGAATATTGAAAATTAACCTATAATAACTGATGAATTAATTGAAAATACAGTTTCACACATTTCAAAGTTTTTCTGGAAAACTGGTGAAAGGAAAATTTTGAAATTTTTTGCATATAAAGAGTAAGAGAAGAAGCTCATTTTCCCAAAATTTCAATTTTTTTCAGTGGAAAAAAACAACATAAAGAATCTTGGAAATTAACCTTCAATAACTGAATTAATTAAAAATACTGTCCCACACATTTCAAAGTTTTCCTGGAAAACTAGTGAAGGAAACATTTTGAAACTTTTTGCCTCGCTTTTTGCATGTGAAGAGGAAGGTTAATAAGGTTAATAATTGTTACTTAATACTGGAAAACTAATTAAAGGAAAACTTCGAAAGTTTTTGCATGTCAAGAGGAATGTCAGAGGATCATTTTCTCAAAATTTCAAATTTTTCCAGTGGAAAATAATAACATGAAGAATCATGGAAATAAAGCTCCAAAATTTTGAAACTTTTTACATGTAAAGTGGAAGGTCATATGCTCATTTTCCCAAAATTTCAATTTTTTTCAGTTGAAAATAATAACAAGAAGAATATTGAAATCAACCTACAATAACTGAATTACCTAATTTAAAATACAGTCTCATACATTTCAAAGTTTTCCTGGAAAACTAGTAAAGGAAACATTTTGAAACTTTTTGCATGTAAAGACGAAGGTGAGAAGTTCATTTTCCCAAAATTTCAAATATTTCTATTGGAAAATAATAACATGAAGAATCTTGGAAATCAGCTTACAAAAATTGTATTCATTACCTATTTTTTTCAATTTTTCACATTTGGACCTGTAAATCATGAAGTGAAATTTTGGGAGAATATTTTTAATAAAATAAAAATGCTACAATTTCCTTCAAATTCCTCCAAATTCCCCATAAATTTATCCAAATTCCCTATAAATTCTCCAAATTGTCATAAATTTCAATAAGTTCCTTCTAATGTCTCACAAATTCCTCTAAATTCCCAAGATTTTCAAAAAAGATCACATGTCAAAACATTTTAATGAACTGCAATTTCAGTTGGAGTTGGACCTATATTTGACTGTATATGGCCAGAAAATCTTCAGTCTTGATGATATGGCAAGCCTACTAGTGCGAGGGGCTAACTAACTTCCTAAATAGTACTCAGTATTATATTTAAAACTACATCAACAGAACCATTCACTCATTACAGCCCTTGCATAAATGCATAGTACGAGGTGTCCCACTAAGGTCGGCCAGGTACGATATTATGGAAACCATAGACCAAGAAAAATTGATGGAAATTATTTTCAAGTTTCTAGGATGACCGCTAGGGGGCGCAATTACGATGATATAGTTAAAAATTCAACTTTTTTCAAGAAATTGCTATATTAAGATACTGTTTTAACAACAGAAATCAAAAGTTTATTAATTTTTGCGCCAGTTTGGTTATTAGGCTTTTTTTCGTATTTTCAGTAATAAGGGTGGGGGAAGCTGGTGATTTTTTTTTTGAGAAATTGCTGTATCTTTCATACCCCTCATTAAAACTCATTCAATTTGGGTTTATTTGGAAGAGAATTTCATTGTTATTAAGAACACCACTTCGTTCGAGGTCGATAGTTCCCACCGCGTCTTCTAGAGGGCGCTGTTTATTCAAGATCCAGTTTTTTCTAATTTTCATGAAAAATCCAAACGGCATAATATTATTTTTGAATTGCTGTGCTTAAAGAGCAAAAAAATATCTAGATTTTGGCGCAAACCGCAATTCAATATTTGCATTCATTTTCAAGTTACGTAAGGTCTATGGTCTCCATAATATCGTACCTGGCCGACCTTAGTGGGACACCCTGTATAAGTATTATTTAGAATGTTCTCTTTTGCACAAAATAGCTATAAACCAGTATAAACCAAATCCTTGTTAATTTTTTTAACACTTATTCTCATCATTTTAATTTGTTTTTTTTTCTGCTGTCTCTCTTATAAAGTATCACAAAATTGGTTTGCTTATAATCTTTTCTGAAAAACTGTAAATCTCTTAAACTGACAAACCTTTTCTGTTCTATATTGTTAGTGTAGGTGGTACAACAGGTAGGTACATGAATTTTATATGATATAATGAATCTACAACATATAAATTGTAAAATCACATTAATACCTTAGGTTATATTGTTAGACCACAATAAGACCTTACCTACTTAATAAATAGTATATTACAATCTGAGACGGGAAATGCTTCATTGCTGATCGAGAGGTTATATAGTTTATCGAGACGCGTAGCGTCGAGATAAATTGAACCTCGAGACAGCAATGAAGTTTCCTGTCAAGGTTTGTATACTATTTTATTTTTAACCATAATTTCTTGAAAAAAAATAAATTCGTGACAACCGAATAAATGAGGTCGGGAATTGAGGACGGGGAATGAGGATGGGAAATATTTCCCTGCTCCATTTTCCGTCCGTGGAAGGAAAATGAGGACAGAAAAAAATTTCCCGTCCTGGGACAGGTAATGGATCAGGAAAATGAAAAGACAGAAATGTGACATTTTCAAATTTTTGAAAAGTCAGTAATGACAACATTTCATATAGGTTTAAATATAAAAATATTTTCAGTCAGAGATGAATGAACAACATTATAAAATACCTCGTAAAATACATCAAATTTTGCTTATTTTTTAAACTATGTATCTTTCTTTATATAAATCAACACCATTGTGCTACCTACTAGTATTGGCAATAATCACACAATTGTAGCACAAAATAACTTTATTAACTATTCGTAATTATTAGTAATTTACACAATTAATCATCTTGACAATGTTGTCAACGTAACTTCTCAACGTCATACATTTTTAGTTATTTATTATACAAGACGGTAAAAAGATGCTTTACCTGTGAGTGGAAAATGTTGATTCACGAGCGACGAAGGAGCGAGTGGATTAATTCCACGAACAGGTAAAGCTTTTTTACCATCGTGTGTAATATTCTATTTTATTCTTGAGCAACTTTATTTATCACAATTACCAAAATCATAAGCTAAAATGTGCTAAAATTTTACATAGATTATGACAAGTTGACAAAGTACCTAACAAACTGACACATTTCTGGTGTTGTCAATCATGCAATATAACAGATTTCTGTCAAAAACACTATAATTATTATAAAAAGATTTGAACAAGTGGGTAAAATTGACGTATGAGTGGGTAAAATTGACAAATGAGTGGGTAAAAATTGTTCGATTTCATTACTTCGAATAAAGTGTTACTTTAACAACGAGTTTTGAGTCGATAAAATGATAGTTTACCATTCGAGATAGAATAAAATAATATTATATAAAACATCATCCCATGCCCGTCGTCTCAATCGCCTTCTGATCTGTGGATTACTCATCGATGCGCTGCCACAACCATAAGTATGTAATAACGAATTCAGGTAAGGTTACTCATGTGAGTAAATGTGGGGATTTTGTAAATGTAATTTATTAATAGGAAACACCGAGGGAAACACACTAAAAAAAAAAAAGGTACACAAGGTATGTAAATCTAACCACTGCCTTTAAAAAAAAAGATTAGATATTTTTGAAATGATAAGAAAGGAAGTTTAAAAACCTGACCATAACAAAGGTGCATTACCTGTTGAATTCGAATCACAATTAAGAATTTCGGTACTATCAGGACTAAGGGAACAAGAAGCCCAGCCAATTTGAAGCTTTCCTATTGAATTGGCCTGTTTTACATTTAACCGAACATTTGACATATTCTTACATACACCAACATTTTCAAGATTTGCAGATTGAGAATATTCTCGAGGGTAATAGACTGTGAGATAGGGGGCTGTTTAGTGGAGTCATTTTTTTTTGTCTGTCATTTTGAGGGCTGAATGTGGCTACCAAGCTGATGAAAATATGGGTGATTTTAATGCCGGCCTCCCGTTCGAAAATTTGCAGAAGAAAAAAATTGATTTGCATGAAGAATTTTTTTTTAATGATCTCAAATTTTCTGGCTTTTAAATAAAAGAATGACATTGATTAATAATTCACCCATGAAAAATATCGGATGCTTTTCAATAGCTGAAAAAATGTGGATGGGTGTCAACTTCTAAGAGAAAAAAAAAAGAACCTTCCGTGTTTACTTTTTGTCTGGCAATCGAGAGAATGAAAGGTTTTGTTGTGAAAATAACGCAGAAAAATCGCCAGACGGTAATCACAGTCACAGATTACTTACATACAGATGCGAAAGAGCGGCGAATTCGTGGTTTAAGATTAATTTGATAGACATAGGCTGGCCGCACCAATGTCACATCAATGTATTTTGAACATATTTATTATATAAATGCGGAAGCTCAATAATATAATATTATTTTGATTGTTATTCCCTTGACAAAACTAATAAATGAATCCTTGGCCAATTCTATATTTCCAGCAGTTTTTAAAATGGCAAAGGTGGTTCCGTTATATAAAGGAAAAGGCTCAGTAGATGATCATACCAACTATCGTCCAATATCCCTTCTGCCAATTTTGTCCAAAGTGTTTGAGCGCATTATGAGGGATCAAATAAGTGAGCATTTTGAAGCCAATAACATTTTTGCTGTAAGTCAGTTCGGATTTCGAAAGAATAAAACAACAAGTTTGGCAATTAATCATCTTACAAACAATATCTTGGGGGGGTTTGAAAGTTTCTTGGATACCTATGCCTCATTTTTGGATCTTACTAAGGCGTTCGATTGTGTAACACATAGTATTCTCTTAGAAAAACTAAACTACTATAATTTTCATAACAGTGCGGTATTGTTAGTAAAATCATACCTTTCAAACAGATCGCAATATGTTTCTATAAACCAGGATTGTTCATCTAAGCTGTCCCTGAAGTATGGAGTACCACAGGGTTCAGTACTGGGACCCATATTATTTCTTGTGTACATAAATGATCTTGCTTCCACCCAGAACACAGCTGATACTGTTTTGTTTGCCGACGATACTACTTATTACCAGAGCTATCATCCATCTGAAATACATGACCTGGGTCTTGAGAATACTGAGAGTAAACTTATGGAATGGTTCCTATCCAACAAACTATCCCTCAATGACTCCAAATCGCAGTCGATGAATTTCACGCTGAGAAACACACAAACTCACCACCCACTTTTAGCAGACTGTGTTGAGGAGGTTAAATTTCTTGGGGTTTATCTGGATCCGGGCCTGACTTGGGAAAATCATATAGTCCATTTATCTAGGAAGTTGTCTAAATATCTGTTCTTGTTTCGTAATCTGGTGAAGGTCACCTCCAGGCAAACTGTTCTGATGGCGTATCATGGATATTTTCACTCAAACTTGTCTTATGCCATTTTATCATGGGGTCATTCATGTCATATAGATAAGGCTTTTGGACATCAGCGTAAATGTGTCCGTATCATATGTGGCTTGGGCTACAGAGAGGATTGTCGCCAGTATTTTGTGACTTTGAATATTCTCACTTTGCCATGTATCTATGTGTTGGAGTGTCTGTTGTATGTAAAATTAAAATTGGACTTGCTCCATTGTATCTTACAAGAAAAATAGTTTACAGTGGCCAGATGCATGATCACAACACTAGACAACAGAACAACTTCTATATACCACATAGATGTGGGGCATCAGCAACAAGATCGGTATTCTTTAAGGGTATGAATGAGTTTAATCAGCTACCGGATGAAATAAAGTCATGTGTTACTATTAGCAATTTCAAAAGAAAATTAAAAGTTCATCTGCTGACTCAATGTGATATATATGTTCCAGATTAAAGCACAAATGAGTAGCTTATTCTTGTTGATCTGAGTTTTGTTGATTTGAATTTCTTTTGTTTTGCGGTATCTTGATCTTGTATTTTGTGAAGTGAAAAACGAATGCCATATTTTGTATGAGTTTCAGGACTTGCTTTTTACGAAATTTCAAGTTTTATTATGTCTTTCGGAATGATTGTCATTTGTATTTTGAATTTAAATTACATTTTGTCTTTCATGTTGTTTCGGTTTGTCTCCTTTAACGTTTCTTTTCATAGTTCTGAATTGTTCGTTGTTTTTTTTTTTTTTTTAAATTGTTTACTTTAATTGACACTATACACTAATTATAACTTCTGTGAATTTATATATGTAAGTTGCACGATTAGCTATTGCTAAATAAACGAAATAAAAATAAAAAAAATATACCATATGTTTTCTATTTTATTATGTAACCATTTTTGTTATATTTTTTGGATGACCATGACCATGTATTCTATTTTATTATTTAGATGTTTAGATTAGAAGTTGTCATTTTAACATGTGTGTAAAGATGGATTATGTAATATCAATTGTTAGCTATTAGTGAAAATATAATAATAATAACTATAATTGTGAACCTATAAATATACTATATATAATACTTGGGTAATGTTGAGAATTTTTCCGACATTCACCCTCACATTTACCTAACTGTACTTTTGTCTTAACTTGTAAAAATGTGTTTTGTACATATGTTATTACCAATAAATTATCTTATCTTATCTTATCTTATTTCTTTAATTGGTTCACAAACAGCAAAAAAATATTTTTTTCTACCTGCAAAAATATGTAAACACACAGGCTGGAACATGCTCACGTACTCGGCCACATTAATTGTCCTGACGCGGGCGATCTTTATCTATGCGTGGGGCCGCTGGCGGCCCGGCTTCGTCACAGAATATCGCAGCAAGTATGCATACTTTCGCATCTGTATTAGGTGATCTGTGTCACAGTTCGAAATCGAGTTTTCCAGCGAAAAATTCTGTGGACATTTCAAACAGGAGGCAGGCATTAAAACCACCTATATTCTCATCAACTAACTAGTCACATTCATCCCTCAAAATGCCAGACAAAAAAAAATGACTCCACTAAACAGGCCCTATCTCAGGGTCTATAATGAAACAATGAAAAAATGACTGAAAAGAAAATAAGTGCAGCAAGCCCAGCTACATTTACAAAATCCCCACATAACATTGTTATGTAGGTATAGCTTAAGGTTTATTTTTTCCCAAGATAGATTTTGGCATTGTCAACTTTGAAACATAAACAATGCCGCTAATGCCGCTTATTGGTCGCTGTTGTAAACCCAATGAACTATAGCCAAAAACTGGAATGCGCACACTTTGCCATATCTGCCAAAAAAATGAAGCCATGAAAGACAGATGCCACAAGGGGGAATGTTGTTTTTTTCTGTTGCTCGCTGACATATGACCCCGCATATGATGTTTTGGAAAGTTTTGTCATATTTACCTTCACAGGTTTCATCAATTGGAATACGTGTTAAAACAGGTATCCCCTCCGCAGCAGTGGCACTCGGCTTCAGGACTCAGGTTCGTCAATATGTGTCAAATTCCAGTTTTTGGTTATAGTTCATTGTGTAAACCTGATGTCAACCTGCAGAAAGACC
Organism: Ceutorhynchus assimilis; assembly: GCA_917834065.1. Taxonomy (NCBI): domain Eukaryota; kingdom Metazoa; phylum Arthropoda; class Insecta; order Coleoptera; family Curculionidae; genus Ceutorhynchus; species Ceutorhynchus assimilis. The sequence goes on from OU892286.1 coordinate 3,595,191, forward strand.
TCATTTTGCGACCAATCAGGGTCAAGCGTTATTGTTTATGTTTCAAAGTTTTCAATGTCAAAATATTATCTTGGGAAAAAATAAAGTGTAGGATTATTAAGAAATTGCTACTAAAATCAAATCGATGATAAATTATTAATTATTTTATTGTTGATAAACAATACAGGAAGCCTCAGTTAGACAAAAACTCGCCTAATAAAGGAAAGAAATGGAATGGCAACTTACCTTCATGGGTAACAAGACAGGAATTTTAACTAATAGTTTATTATGACTCCGATTTTCGAACATTGAAATGTTCACTTGCTTTTTATCTTTCATTAAACAAAGTCTGCACATCAGCGACATTTCATTAGGTCTTACACTAACCATTTTCTTTCACTAAATTGGAATTTTATCGAGGAAAAAACACAAAACTTCTAAGTAGTTCATTCAAAAAGAATACCGCAAAATCGGATGCGAGCAAGAAATTTAACAACAACAACAAACAACAATCAACATGTGGTTTATGAGGTTATGGTATTTATTAGTAGAAGAGGGCTTATCGATATCGATATAATATATCGATATGCCCACGATGCACTATAATCGATACGAATTTTTCATATCGATGAAAGACTTTCAAAATTAAAACCATCATCACGCACAGGAGGAGGGTTTCCGAAATCGATGACACGACGACAATACGAGCACGACCATTAAGCCCGGAATTACAGAAAATCTGCAAATGCAGGACCTGCAAGTCTGACTTTTCATATTACAAAAGCAGAATGCATCTGCAAATCGCCTGCAAATTTGCGGATGAGGAAACGGTCCCGCAAGTCCTTGCAATCAGTTTGACAACTTTGACATTTAAAACTGGTAAATCAGTAGCGCCCAAACACTTTTTTCCGATAAATATGACGAAATTGCAGATTTTTTCTGTAATTTGCTCGTTTCTGCAAATGGAACAAAAATACAAGTCGGCCATATTTACAGAACTGCAAATTTGCAGATGCAAATATACTGTAATTTGGCCCTAAGTCGATAGTCGAGATTCGAGAATGCTCCCCGTCGTTCTTGCTCCTTGTCTAAGCGATGACGTCAAATATCTCTGCGGAAGTGTTCTGACATTCGAATCCAAACAAGGAATGAGGGTACACTATTTGAAATCAATACTCGAACTCTATTGTTTTTCTTCCGAACTCTTTGTTCCATCGAATTTGACGGAACAACATTGAGCACTCCGTGCAAGATTTAAAAGTGTTTTATTGCTCGAGTCGAACACCTACCTGAATCCGTTTCGGATCGGTTTTTGATTAATCCGGTGCAGTTTTAAGGCAAAAATCAAAAGTGCTAAATAGCGAGCGGCGAGTGCAAGGAGCGCTCCGTACGAGATTTGAGAGTGTTTTATTGCTCGAGTCGAACACCTAAGTCACTTTCCAGTGACGAATTTTAAGGTGTTCCACAACCGTAGCTTCACACTCTGGTGCATCAAACAGGTGTTTGAGATTGAGAAGGCAGGGGAGAGGAAAACGAAAAGTTCAGTTGCGCGAAACTTAGATGCACTGAAACGCCTATAAACAGTCCGGAACGCCCTAGAGTAGCTCAGGAGTGCTTATTGTGCACTGGAAAGCGACTTTGAATCTCGCCGAGAGTAACGCTCCGTTTTAAGCCGAACATGGGAATCCGTTTCACATCGCTTCTTGATCAAACGGGTGCAGGCTTGAGGCACAAGTTGAAAGCGTTAAATAGTTAGCGACGACGGCGAGTGCAACAAGCCGCAACCGGAAACGAGTGAGATATGTATGCTTACCCCTCTCCGATCCAATTCTTAGAGCAACATCGGACCCGGGTCGGATCAGAGGAGTATTATGGATTAGGGCTGGGATCACGACAAGTGGAATTCTACTTTTATGACGTTACCCGCGACCTATTTATCGCGTACAGTACAGGCAGGATGATGACGGTTTGCTAGGCAACCTGACGTCATGAAAGTAGAATTCTAGTTGTCGTGATCCCAGCCCAGACGAGTGTATGAAAAGTGTGTTTCGGATGCCAAAATAATTGATTTTCATATTAGCCTACTATTTTTATAGTAGGTAATTTATTAATTAGAGCATGTTAGAGTGGTTCGAACAGTAACAATCAGAGCAATGCAAACAGAACAGAGTTGGTGCAGAAATAGCAATAGGAACACTTGGAGTAACTGGAACAATAGAAGGAATTCGAATAGAATTAATGCAGATTAAACCTATTTTTCAATAAAATAATATTTCACTACACAGACGACGAGACGCGGCGTATTTCTTTGAGGTTGACACACTTTCTATGCATCACAGAGTTCAAATATAATGTCTTCAAATATCACCTCAAACCCAAACTTTAGAAAATTTTTGCGCTCTAAACTCAAAATACTGCATTATTATAGCATGCAATGTACCAAATCCCCTATACCGCCCATGCAATCGAGCATAATCAGATCCGTAGCGACGCGCGCGCCACCTAGGTGACGTTGCGTGGAAGCTCCTTAACTACAATGGGTGCATTCAGGCTGTCTAAGATTTAGGATTCAGGCGGTGCCAGCGGCTTAGTTCAGCAACTCAGCGGGTACCTTATTCTCGAAACAGGGGAGCAGCGTTCTCATTGGAACGAAGGTTCTGTCTTCGTCGTCTGGCATAACACTAACAATGACAGAGCAATCGTTCTTATGAGAACGCTGTTACTTGGTTTCGAGAATAAACTCCCTGCTGAGCAACTGAGCTTAGCCACTGGGACCGCTTGAATGTACCATGACTCTATTAACCACAGTAGTTGTATTCCTTTCACACCTAGGTGGAGCTCCGGAACAGCTCCGGGACTTCACGCGCTTATTCCGTTCGAAAAGTGTTTGTTGTACCACGCATCTGTTTCCTGCAAATCGGGGGCGCCTAAGCACCGGAGCGAGTAGCTCGAGTGTTTCAAGCTCTTGAAAGGAATACAACTAGTGGCGACAACTGCTGTCTTATTTTGGATATATAAGGGTGCAACAAACACTTTTCGAAAGGAATAGGCGATTGAAGCCCCGGAGCTGTTCCGGAGCTCCTCCTAGATGTGAAAGGAATACAACTATTGTCGTCACTGTTTGTAAAGATTTATTCAGTGTTTCCAATTAACTTGTGATTACACGATTTGCGTGTATTTTGATTGGCTTGCGTGTATTTTGTGAACATAAACAAAAAGCGTGTAGGCGAGTTCGGATAATCCTCCGCGAGCGAAAAGATGACTGACCCACTCGACTGACCCTACATGATCAGCAGTTCTATTGCTGTAATTTGAAAAATTTGACATTCTCCTTATTTTTGTTAAAGTAGAGTAAAGCCACGGCCCTATTGTGACATAAATAAGACTTGATGTTTTTTCTTGCTCCTTGCATTCTATTCCATCATCTTTTGTCTGTCAAATGGTCTACAGTGACTACCCTTATAACCAAGGATAATACACACTACTAAGGATTGCTTATCGGTCTCGTTTTTGAAAATCGTAGCCATGTGTAGGTAGCACCATTGACAACATCATCAACTCAGCTGTTTGTGCCAGCGGTCGTAGTGACAACGCAGGGACGGAAGCGGCCATATTGAGCCTCCAAGTATGGACTCATCATTCATCATTTGTTTTGGTGGTTCGCTGTATCCTCATTCAAGTCGATGTTTAATGGATTTTAGAGGTTTTAAGTGATAATAAGCACTGGGATAAGTGCGAAACGAGTGCGTCATAATATTGACAATCATATTTAAATAAATATACGCCACTGCCAAACCGGAAATACTAGTCGGCCATATGCAACCTCCAGTTACCTCAACATATTTTGGTCGCGCAGATTCGGAGTTCTGCTCTTTCCTGTAGTTTTATATTCAAAGGTACAAACTGTAAGGTGTTTTATTGCCATTTGATCAAGCTCCCCACCAAGCCAAATAACCAGCGATGACGTAGGCAGCGTGTCGTTTCTTAACGTAGAGTGTTTGCACCATAGGTTATGATTGCGCTGATTTTGACAGTTGTAGAATAATGTATATTTTTAATTACGATTATCTCTGACTACGATTGATGACGCAAACCGCTAATGACACCGCAACGGTACAACCTTATATGAACTTGATTCTAAAAATCAAGTTCGATAAGCAATCCTTAGTAATGTGTAATATTCTTGGTGTAGCCTAACAGAGTTCAGAAATGCGCGTTTACCATCGCTCTATTTTTTAGAGTCCCATATTTATTACGATACGATCAAACTGTTTGCTGCCTAATTTATGAAATCTTGAAACCGAAAAATACCGGTAAGAACCGATTAATTTGTATGTGTTCCGGTTCTACCTGCCTTTCAACATTTCTATGAAATATGGGTTTCGTTCCGGTTCCGGTTCGCAAAAAAATAAGGTTCCATTCCGGTATTCGGTTCAATATCGTTTCGGTCCGGGGGCCTTAACCCTAGTACTCATAAGTGCGAAATTCGCATTTTTTTGACATTGCTTCGACAAATTGACGTTTTATGCGTGAATTAAACGTTAAATTATCGAAGCAATGTCAAAAAAGTGCGAATTTCGCAGTTATGAGTACTAGGCTTTATTCTGTAAAGGACGGAAGCGTTCGATTCGGTAGAATTTCTTCGATTGTGACGTCATTTTCGGTTTGCTAGCGCAAAAGCTATTCCGAAAATGTCCCAGTACCCTGATTGTGAAGCGTGTAATTTGACCAGCATATCGTGTAATTTCACAAATTTAGATTGTCAACATGGTTATTTAGTCACTCTAGCTCCTACCTCCGCTGCTTTCGGTAGCTCGTTCTTCAAACGTACCATCGTCACCAAAAGTAACTGGAACACAAATAATGCATAATAATCTCCTGGACTAATTCTGCTGTCATTCATTTTAATGCATAGTTTGACAAATATTTGACAATAAAATTCATATAATAGGACAAGAGCTAATGAGATGCTGTCCCAGTTACTTTTGGTGACGATGTACCTGCTCCTCCATATAATCTTACTCTATGCGGGCCTTATTCTGTAAGGAACGAACCGTTCGATTCGATAGAATTTCTTCGATTGTGACGTCATTTTCGGTTTGGTAGCGCGAAAACCAAATCGAAAATGACGTCACAATCGATTAAATTCTACCGAATCGAACGGTTCGTTCCTTACAGAATAAGGCCCTGGATACACGTCATCAAAATATATGACGTTAGCATATGTTGCAATGTTGTCGCATCGACTCCGTTTCACTTTGACATACCAGTAAAGTTTGTCATTTCCTCAGGTTACAATTTTTCCGTGTGTGGCTAAATTCAGCTCATGTAGGCACCGTGGTGGAATGGTAGAAGAACTAGTGTTATTAAATTAAACCAAGGATGATACACACTACTACTACAGGATGACTTATCCTCATAAAGCCTGTGTGTAACAAATCTTCCTCTTCCCCCCTCCAAAATACCAGTTGTGACGTAGGCAGCATGTTATTTCTCGTTTCGCCTTGAGGTAGGCTGTTTAGGGTGGGTATTATAAAACTACTTTGAGAGTTAACTTAAAGTTACTTTCTGGAATTACTTGTAATTCAAAAAGTTAACTTCAAGTTAACTGTCAAAGTAGTTTTATAATACCCGCCCTTAGTATCCGACTTAGTTATGACGTTCGAAATGGTAACACATCACAATGGTGGCGATTACCAAAAACGAAAGTGACTAAATTATTTCGGAATTAAATTAGGATTCGCGGTATGAATGTAAAATTGAGGTAACTTTGTTACAAGTTGTTTGGTGCACGAGTGTGAAGCTACGGGTGTGGAGCACTTTAAAATTTGTCACTGGAAAACGGCTCAGGTGTTCGACTCGAACAATGAAATACTCTTGAATCTTGTACGGAGCGCTCTTTCTTGCTCCGTCAAATTCGATAGATCAAAGAGTTCGGAGAAAAACAATAGAGTTCGGGTATTGATTTCAAATAGTGTGCCGTCAATTAAGCAATCTACTACTGACCTGTCAAAAACGAAATTCAATATGGAAGTTCGGGTCAAGCACTGGCCCCCAATTCTTGAATTATCTCGCATACGAAAATTAAAATGATTTCGAATGGTTCCTATGCAATTCACGTTGCTGTCATTCGAATTCGAATCAACTTACGTATGCGAGAATATTCAAGAATTGACCCCCTGTCCACGTGTTGCTAAATTCACCAAAATGGTGCACCGCCACGGATGAGGTGATTAAAATTCACTAATGCCAGTGCCAAACCACAGCTTGTCAAACCCTGTTTAATTTAACAACCCTTCTTGTTGTACCATTCCACCACGGTGCCTACACCAGCTGAATTTAGCCACACACGGTGTGTTGTTTATTGTATGTCATTGATTCTGTCACATTCTGGACGAACGTCCAGATTTGAATTATTGGATTTTGTGTTTTTTTGTGTGTTTAGGTATTGTGTTAATTAAAATGCCAGTGATTTGCATCGTAATTGGGTGTGGAAGTCGAGGTAACAGGAAAAATGTGAAATTTTATTCAGTTCCTGCTAATTTAAATCATTGGCAACGCAGGGCTTTATGGATTATTGCTGCAATTAATAGAAAGGATCTAACAGAGGCTCGATTTTCCCTTAATAATAAGAGCTTAAAATATTCACTCTCCATCTCAGAATTTATTAATAAATTGAAAAATACGTAGAAACACTATAAATATCACTTTGAAAACAACAAGGGCCAGAACACTAAAAAATACGTTGAAATACTAAAGACTATGCAATTCACTATGAAAACAACAACAACAACCAAAACCAATAAAAAATACGTAGAAACACCAAAGACTATAAAATTCATTTCGAAAGCAACAACGGATAGAACACGAATGTGCACAAATGCTCTCCTTATGAACGTCACCAGCTTGTCACTGTCACCCTTGTCACGGCAATATTTGACCCGAACGGCCATTATAAAATCACGTGATTGAGATTGCCTAATTGGATTTGAGTCTCGGAACACTTCCGCAAATATCTGTGACGTCACCGCCTAGACAATGAGCGCTCTCGTTGGAAGGATTATTAACTTTATGGTCGTACTGGTAATCGTATCGTCATTGGAAACGGGAAACCCTCTGTGCGGTAAATGATGGTTTTAATTTTGAAAGTCTTTTATCGATTATAGTGCATCGAGAACATATCGATATATTGTATCGATATCGATAAGCCCTCTTTTACTAATAAATACCATAACCTCACACCTCACAAACCACGTGTTGTTTGTTGTTGTTTTGTTTCTCATACATTCACTTTCTGGTTTTCTTTTTGAATGAACTACTTAAAAGTTTTGCGTTTTTTTCCGCGATAAAATTCCTATTTAGTGAGAAAAAATGAAAATGCCTAGTCCTAGTGAAATGTCGTTATTGTGCAGAGTTTGTCTAATGAAAGATAAAAAGCAAGTGAACATTTCAATTTATGAAGATCCGGGTGATAATAAACTATTAGTGAAAATTAGTGCCTTGTTACCCTTTCAGGTAAGTTGCCAGTTCATTTATTTCCTTTATTACTCAAGAATTTTTGGATAATGGAAGGCAAGGGGTTTTTCACCTTGTTAATCGGTGTACAAATCACTAGTAAATATATGTCAATATCAGGTAAATATTATGCCAATATTGTCAGTACTATGTAATACCTACTTGTTCATTATGTAGGTAATATATGTCAATACTTGTAGATATCTAGGCAATATATGTTAATATCATTGGTTGATAGTGATACCCATTCAGAGCTGGGCAGTAGCTAGCTACCAAGTAGTTAAGCTACTAGCTTAGCTACTTTTTTGGTAGCTAATAACTTATTCAAGCTACTTTGAAAAAAAAGTAGCTTGTAGCTGTAGCTTTTGGTAATGTGTATTCAAGTATTCATAAGCTACTGTGAAAAGTAGCTAGCTACTGAAACAAGCTACTTGAGCTACTTTTAATAGATAGTTATTTAGGTATTAATGGCGGAAAGTGTCATTTACCACCCGAAAGTGTGGTTAACGATACTTAACGCCCAAAATACTTAGTACGTTTTATGCGCAGCCGACTCTTCTAGTTCAAAAATGAAATAACTATAATATAATGGCATCCATTCAACATTGTTTTCAAAAATAAACAGTTTTCCCCTTATAAAGGCACGTTTCCACCAACCTATCGCCCGCGTTTGAATTTACCGCTCGATAAAAGTAACTTTACACTTTAATTTTTCAAGCTACAATTATCATTTTCCGGAAAATTCTTATCCTGCCTTGCTTAGACTAGTTTCTAGTTATCTCTGTAGGTACCTATGTTTTATGTGTCCTATTTTATTCTCGCATTCGCAGATCACTGTGATCAAAGTGAACCTAATAAATTAATGTTCAGTGGTTTTTGACAAAAATATGAATACCTACTACTTCTTAGAGAAAGTTAATATGTTATTTTCGTATGATGATATTATGAAATTAAATTAGGTAAGGTATGTATAGTTTATACGAAGTCAATCCGAACACCTAAAAAAAAGAGTCACATACCGAGTCAGCTCAATTTACCTATATATTCCAACAAAAATAACCCAATTTTAAAATAAATAGTCCCCGTATGAATATTATCTTGCCTTAAATCTTGGATCAATCTAAATCAATTTAAATGTTTTTTATACACATTCAAAGACGGCCGCTTCCAGTCGGTCAAATAATATTTGGCGCACGCAAAAATAAATTATTGTCTAAAAATGTCTGGCGCATTGTAGGTGATTGTAGACAGGCGCCTTTGGCGGCCTTTGAATTGTGAGATTAATGGATAAATTATTATTGGGGTAGCTTGCTCATGGACGTAGAAGAAATTAGAATAAGTTTATTATTCGTTTTCAGGCATTTTACCGATATTTGCGAAAATATTTATTCATTCCTAGTGTGTGACACGCCTATGCTCCATTTCATAAAGAAGATGCCGCCTAAACAGCAAATAATAAACAAAAAACATATGTTTTTCTTTTGACAGGATTAAGCCTAGTACTCATAGCAGCAAAATTCGCTCTTTTTTGACATTGCTTTGACAATTTGACGTTTTATGCGTGAATCAAACGTCAAATTGTCGAAGCAACGTCAAAAAAGAGCGAATTTCGTGGTTATGAGTAGTAGGCTTTATCAATCTGGCACTTTTCTGACATCGTTGACATGTAGCAGCCCGTATTCTAACCTTATAAAAATTCCAAAATGCCGGCTGGTTGGCAAAAGTCACGTGGTTTGGATTCCCTAATTGTGCACGCTTTTTTGTTTTTATCAATTTAACTTTCAAAAAAGTAGCTTGAATAGTAGCTTTCACTAATTCAAAATGTAGTTAGGTTACTAATAGCTTAGCTTCTTTTTCAAAGAGGTAGTTGAGCTACTGAGTAACTTGGCTACTTACAATATAAAGTAGCTTGTAGCTAGCTACTTTTTCCAAGTAGCTTGCCCAGCTCTGTACCCATTAATAACATGTAAATAGGGCATGTCCATGTGACGTCACAAATGAGTTTGACAGTCGCCCTGGGGTAAAACAAATCATTTTTTCTACTTGCGTGCGCAAAGTAATCACTTTGCACACTCATTTGCGTGCGCAAAGTTGAACTTTGCGCACGGAAACTCTTTGCGCACTCATTTTTGTTACGCATAATTACCATAGTTATACTTGATTTTTCAATGTTTTGATGGTTTTTGAATAAACTAATATTCAAAATGAAGGGTTTTAGTTGAACTTAGCGGTTAGTTAACATTATGTTTTCTATCAAAGGTGTCCAAATTGGACCAGCCTGTACTGCTAGGAATTTGTAGAATTTTTGATATTTGGGAGACTCATGAAAATATTCTAGCTGGTATTCTAGGAATTCCAGAACATGTTAAAAGATTTTTGAGGATTTAATTTAAAAAGACATTTTGAGGAATTCCAATTGATTTTAAACGATTTTTGCAGATTTTGGTTTGATTGATTTTTCTAATATTTTAACAATTCAAAGTCTACTTTTTTAAAATACTAGTAGAAAAAATATTGTTCCTAACACTTGCGCAAAGTGTCTTTCCCGCACTCAAAGCTTATCCGAACTCCGCTTTGCGCGTCGTTCGTCTAACTGCTTTTTCGTGCGGGAAAGTATCACTTTGCGCACTTGTTAGGAAAATGACTATATTTACATTTGTTTAAATAGATTAGGCCGGTTATGTTTTATGCGGTTTTCACAGCTTTTTCACAAGTGGTGGTGTTATTTTGTGTTTCGGTTTGGTAGAGTTCATGATATTCATTGTAATTATTGACATTGTGTGTTTTGATATTTGAATTACGCGCGATCTAACGTTCATTATCCGCGTTCTGACAGCCAGCTGTGCGCGTTTGGACTTCCTGCCGCGCGCGCACAACCTCCCGAAGTTCAATCCTACACAACGACAACGAGGAAGGAGTCGATTCGCCTCGCCGCCATCATAGAATAAGCAATGCCGACCATGCCGTGCCGAATTCTATGAACACTCTATGTTTCAAGTAAGTTCGGTTACGTTAAGATTCACATTCACAATTTTATTGCGCATTCAGTTGACCAACTCAGAGGTCATTTTACTAGTATACAGTCCGCTATCTGTTGAGTAGTGTTCATTTTATTTTCGAAAGTACCATTTTGAACCAGCAAATACAACATTTGGTCACTTCTCACCGGATTATTTTCGAAAAATATCGTGTACCGCGTATCCATACGTACATTTGACATTCAATCGATCAAAATAAAAGTGTTCAGTGCTCCAAGGAGGAAAACAAGGCAACAGGAAGGATTTAAATCAATGTAAGTCCGTTCCATGATCATTTTCCTATTCCCATATAAATCACAACAGGTAGACTCAATTTGTTCAATAATTAATTTGCACATTATCTACGTATTCACAAGGTTCATTTGTTAAAGGTGTTTGAAACAAGTATCAAATATTCCTTTTTCTACTGACGTTTCATAATAGCAACTTTTCGATTGTCATTTCAGTTTTGAAACGACATTCTTTTAGGCACTGAGTGCGTGAAAGTTACTTTTAGGCACTCAGTGCGTAAAAGTGACTTTTGAATGCGTAAAAGTGACTTATGAGTGCGTAAAAGTAATTTTTAAGCACTAGTGCCTAAAAGTGTCATTCATTATTCAGAAATAAAAAACACACTAAACACATATTTGAATTTTGTTTTGTATTTATTATGAATATTGAAAATGGAATTACTGAATTGAACGTTTGGGTTACTCAAAACAGAACTTTGTGTTATTACCTACTTTCTAGGATTTTAATTATTGATGTCGAATTTTGAAAAGAAAATCGCATGAAAAGTGTCAGGTGTCAAGTAAAAGCAGGTAACAAAAATTTTGGGTGTAATCGACTTATTCACATGAAATAAAATTGTGTTTTTTTATTATAAAATGCCAGTAGAAAAAATCTTGTATACAATACGTTACGAAACGATGTCTTTTAGTCACTCGACGTGTTGTCCAACTCGGCTTTGCCTCGTTGGACAATTTTCACGTCGCGTGCCTAAAAGACGCTCATTTCGTAACTTATTGTATAAATAGCTATTTTGTGTTCACAAGTTTATTTTTACACATATTTTGCAAGATGGCTCCTCCTAGTGACAACGAACTAGAGGAACAATTTCAAGACAAGTTAAAACAATTAGTTTTTCATCGTGGGCAGATAAAATCACATTTAACGCGATTTAGTTCATTTGTAAACGCTTTTTATATTGCAAACAAGTCGGCAACAGAATTGGAAAAAAGATTATCAACAATCGAATCATATTTTAATAATTTTGATTCTGTTCAAAGTCAAATTGAATTATTAACTAACAATGATGATAAACAATTACAAGAAAGGGTTACATTCGAAGAAGCTTTTTATAGCACTGTTTCTTCAGCTCAAGATATTATTAATAACCATAGAAAGGTAAATACTCCAGTTCAAAGTCCAGTTCAAACTCCATCACCAGTTCAAAATGTTCAATGTGGGACATCCTTGCCTTCAAACTTACGATTGCCCAATGTACAACTCCCACCTATAAAGATCGCAGAATTTAGTGGTTCATTCAGTGAATTTATGCAATTTTATGACACTTTTGATTCTCTTGTTCATCAGAATCAAACATTGACCAAAGTACAAAAATTTTATTATTTAAAATCATACTTACGGGGTGATGCTCTTAAAGTAGTTCAATCACTTGAAATAACTGATTTAAATTATGACATTGCATGGGACTTATTGAAAAAGAGATTTCAAAACAAGAGAGTAATTATTAATTGTCACATAAAGTCACTATTCGAGTTAGAAAACATTCCGAAGGAAAATTCCATTGCTTTAAGACACTTTTCTGATACATTGATGAAAGATTATCGTTCCTTAAAAAATTTGGGAGAATCAGTAGAACAATGGGATTCGATTTTAATTTACCTGTTAGTTTCTAAACTTGATTACTTTAGCAGACGAGAATGGGAAAATTTAATTAAGGATCATACCTCTATGCCAAAGTTCAATGAATTTACAGACTTTTTAGACAGCCGATGCCAGTTCTTAGAAACTGTACAAAATAATAATTCTTCAAATAATAATTCTTACATTAGGCAAAAACTTAAAAACCCAAATTCACAATATTCTCATTTGTCAACTGGAGGTATCAAATGTTTTTATTGCAGAGAAAATCATTGCCTTTATGCATGCGAAAAATTTCTAAATCTTTCAGTTCAAAACCGTATGAAAGAAGTCAAAAGATTAAATATTTGTAAGAATTGTCTAAGATCAAGTCATAACTATGAATGTACAGACCAGTGCAAAAAATGTAATTTAAGGCACAACACTTTATTACATATTGATGGTAATTTTTCAACTCAAAAGGAGCCAACTGTAAAGTTCTCTGAAAATCAAAACAATTCAAAAGTTCAACATGTTTCACAAAGTCCAATGCCTAGTGTTTTTGATTCTCGACCAAATCAAAGTAATTTTTCTCAAATTAATGACAATATTTCTCAATTTAACAATGACAATTTTCAAAATAATAATGTTCATGCTCAAGATCACAGTTTTGATGTTCAAGATTCAGTTCAGAGTCAGTCTAATGAATTGTTTTCTGCTCATTCTAGTATCAATAATCAATCCATTTTTAAATCCAATGATAATGTTCACATTTTGCTGGGAACAGCTAACATTTATATTGAAGATAATTCAGGAAACTTCAAAGTAAGTAGGGCCTTGCTCGATGGAGGTTCTCAGACCAATTTTATAACTACAAAGTTAGCCAAAAGGCTGCAAGTTAATACAAGTAAAGTTAATTATCCGATTATAGGAATCGGACAAACTCAAACTAAAATCAACGAAGGTATAGAAGTCAAAATTCATTCAATGTACAATAAATTCACTAAATCATTACCATTTCTATTAATAGATAAAATAACAGGTCAAATTCCACAAACAACTTTATCTATCAATGTTTCTAAATTAAATATTCCAAAAAATATTATATTAGCAGATCGGCAATTTCATTTACCTCAAGATGTAGACATTTTACTAGGAGCTTCAGTATTTTATGAACTTTTGACAGGGAAGCAAATAAATCTAGGAAAAAATATGCCAACTCTCACAGAAACAGCTCTTGGCTGGATAATCGCAGGACCTTTGCAGGTCAATTCTATTAAACCAAGTTTAAATATCCCAAACTCTCAGTGCTTTATGACAGTTGCCAATCCTAGCAATGCACAAGTTCAGTCTTTATTAAGAAAGTTTTGGGAGATTGAAAATGTTCAGATCAGTGCGCCATTTTTAAGTAAAGAAGAACAGTTTTGTGAAAATCATTTTTTAAGTACACATACTAGAGATAAAACAGGGCGTTTTGAAATTACGTTGCCATTAAAAGAAAATTATATCAAATTAAATGATAATTTTGACACAGCAAAGAAACGTTTTCTAAATATTGAACAGAAATTAATTCAAAATCCAGGTTTAGGTCTATTATATAGACAATTTATGTTAGAATATGAAGCTTTAGGTCACATGACCAAGTTATCTGATTCACAAATTAAAAATGATGTAGATATAAAATATTATTTACCTCATCATGGGGTGTACAAAGAAAGTAGTCAGACGACAAAGTTACGGGTTGTTTTTGACGTCAGCTGTAAAAGTTCAAGCGGTCTATCATTGAATGATGTTCTCTGTGTGGGACCTGTAGTGCAAGATGATTTGTTAAGCATTTTACTACGTTTTCGTAAACACAAGTATGTCATGAAGGCTGATATCACAAAGATGTACAGACAAGTAATGGTAAATCCAGGACAACGTCATCTATAGCGTATCCTATGGCGTCCTAGTCCTGAACAAAACATTTCTCATTATAATTTGAATACTGTTACCTATGGCACATCATCCGCTTCATTCCTTGCAATAAGAGCTCTATGTCAAGCAGGCATTGATAATCAAGACAAATTCCCCGAAGCAAGTCAAACCATTTTATCAGACTTTTATTGTGATGATTTAATATCAGGTTGTGATACACATGAAAGACTCCTAAAAATAAAGACAGACATTTCTGAAATTTTACAATCAGCAGGTTTTGTTTTAACTCAATGGATGTTTAATGAAAATGAGTCCCATCAGCAAAATTTTCATTTTTCAGAGTCAAATCAAAATGTAAACTCAGACGTAGCAGTCCGAGCACTTGGCATTATTTGGAATCCGAACAAAGACACTTTTCAATATTTATTTAATATAAAATTAAATTCTCAATTAACCAAAAGAACAGTGCTTTCAATCATTAGTCAAATATTTGACCCACTAGGACTCATAGGTCCAATTCTCATTAATGCAAAGATTATTCTCCAACAATTATGGAAATTGCAATTAGACTGGGATGACATAATTTCTGAAGAATCTCATCATACCAATTTCATGAGTTTTTTCCAGGATTTAAAGTCTATAGATGAAATATCAGTTCCTAGGCATGCAGTTCTTTCAAACTACATCACGTTGCAATTGCATGGATTTACTGATGCTTCAATGGCAGCTTATGGAATATGCATTTACCTTAGAACTATAGATTCCTTTAGTAAAGTATATTGTCAATTGCTATGTTCCAAGTCACGCGTAGCTCCTATCAAGACAGTTTCATTACCAAGATTAGAACTTTGTGGGGCTGTGCTCTTATCTGAATTTGTCAATAATGCTATTAAATCACTAAAATTAAACATAGATTCAAACAGTGTCTTTCTATGGACAGATTCACAAATTGTCCTATCATGGATATCTCAAGAACCATATAAATGGAAAGTATTTGTGTCAAACCGTGTATCAAAAATACAATCTTTAACAGAAATAGATTGTTGGCGATATGTGTCAACTTTGCACAATCCAGCTGACATCATATCACGAGGTTGCAAACCTAGTGAGCTTATTCAATTAGTTTCTTGGTGGTCCGGTCCATATTAGCTTTCACTTGATCAAAAACATTGGCCTAATGATAGTACAACATACAAAACTGATTTAGAGGTTAGCTCTGAGAAGCTTTATAATGCAACGTTAGTCTCCATTTATGCTGAAAATTTTCATTTATTTTCTTATTTCTCAGATTTTAAAAGGCTTATTCGAGTCACAAGTTATTGTAGAAGATTCTTTATTAATTTGAAATTAAAGAAACAACAGTGTCCAATTTTAACAGGATCACTGACTATTGCAGAATTAGATCAAGCTACTAATGCTCTTATAATAGTCCAAGCAATAAAGGTAGTTTACCTCAACATAATTAGAAGTTAACATTTTTTGGGGGGGATCGGTTCATTTTCATGTGCTTAATAACATATTAAGTTTGCGACCTTGTACTTCCATAGGGTTTTCAGTTAGGGGTGGTTTTTAGGGTAATTTGCAGTTTATGGAGAACGCTGCTCAAAAAGATGGTCCAATAGCAAAAAGTTTCAAATTAATGTTGTAGCTGAAGCTTTTTGCTATAAAAAACTCAGCGACAGCACCCCTCTATCTTCTATAGTTTTTTTTCTGCAGCGTCTTGAATAGCAGCATGTTTTTGTTCAAGGTCACTGAATCAACGTTTTGCCATTTTGCGCGCATTTGTTGCAGCAGCGGCCAAATGCATAATCCGATTTCAATTTTTCAAACACCACATTATTTCTAATGAAATGCACTCTCCAATGCTTTTTTGTTCGAATTTTTTGCTTGAAAATTAAGCGAGCACGGACTTGTCTAATGTGCGAGGAAGTTGTAAATTGCATCGAAAACTACTCCTTTCTTGCATTCACTCTAATTTCTAAACGGGGCCAAATATTTGGTGACAGTTTTCGACAATCGGCAGCCAATTTATTCCTCCCATAATGCCCCAGCGGATTTTTTTTTCGTTAATCACTTAATGACTTATTGGCCTGAAAACGTCGCGCGCGATTTTTCAAAAAGTAAAAATAATTAAAATTGTCGCATAGCGCAGAAATTTGGTACGATGGCCTTATTTATTGTTCTTACGAATATACTGCAATTTTAATTGCTTCACATGATATAAAATTGCAGTATAATCATGAACTATGGAGTGTTGCTGAAATAGCCTATAGTTCTGGCCCCAGCAGCCTCCAGTATGCCAATTTAGCGTGGATGCGCGTGGAAACGCTGTGTATTTCACAGCACCCCAGTTAATTTTGAAATTTATCCATAGTAGATTAATAGTAGACACCAGAACTATGGAGTGCTGCAGAAATAACACATAGTTCTGGCCCCAGCAGCCTCCAGTATGCTAATTTAGCGTGGATGCGCGTGGAAACCCGGTGTATTTCACAGCACCCGAGTTAATTTTGAAATTTATCCATAGTAGATTAATAGTAGACACCAGAACTATGGAGTGCTGCAGAAATAACACATAGTTCTGGCCCCAGCAGCCTCCAGTATGCTAATTTAGCGTGGATGCGCGTGGAAACCCGGTGTATTTCACAGCACCCGAGTTAATTTTGAAATTTATCCATAGTAGAGTAATAGTAGACACCAGAACTATGGAGTGCTGCAGAAATAACCCATAGTTCTGACCCCAGCAGCCTCCATACATCTCAACGAGCCTTCAAATGTATCGCGTAATGTCTGATGTACCGGAATCCTATGTCCCGCAATACGGCTGGGGCGCGCCGCGCGACCTGCGCGCCTGAAAACTTTTTCCGTTATATTAGCTTTATTTTTGCAGAACTATTCATAATTTCTATCAGGAACTCTAGAACTATACCCTTAGAACCGAAAAATCACTCGAGAACTGTTGCACTATCAAAAAGGGGTGCGGCGCGAAGTTAGCACCCCTTTTTTTGTTTTTAAAAAAAAAAATACTTAGGCATGAGAACTATTGTTGCACCCCTCTCAGAACTCTAGAACTATCCTAAAAGTACTCAGAACTCCTGAGAAAATCAGGTGTGCTTGATTTTCGGGTGCCAACTTTGCACCGGTTCCCGATTCCTAATGTAGGACCTTCTTGGATCGTATTCATTTTTGTACCCATAACTTCTATCAAAACTACTAGAATTCCTGTCGTGAAGTTTGTAATTTCTTCCGGAATTTTTTGTGCGCCCCGCCGTGCTTTAAAAATCGCTCGAATTAGCGCCCTTTCGCTCGTCCAATGTTAGTAGGGTCGTTTGATCATTCATTTGTTGTGTCAAGGTTCGTTCCTTTACCTCGCTTAATTTGAGGACCAACGCTCTCAACTTCGCGTGGTCCATTGTTCCTGAACTCAAGAGGTAGTAAGTTTCGTAGAACGATGAGTGGAGACCATTCTCGAAATGGTCCCTAAAAGTCTCGAAGGGCATTTTAGAGTCTATCTCATAAGCTAGGGCGTATAATTCGAAGTAGAAGTGCTTGATGTCTTCGTTTTCCTGTTGTCTTCTCGTATTCAATCTGAACTTTAATTTTCTTAGCGGTTGTTCTCCGCTAAACTCCTTCGAGAAGTCTGTTTTTATATTTTCCCATGTTCGGTTTTGATTTGCCTGGCTTGATTTGTATGCTGAAAACCAGCTATTTGCAGCGCCCTCTAAGAAACACCCAAAACTTTTTTTGGGTGTTTATATAAAATATCTTTATATTTTGTATGAATCTGTCCAGCCACTAAGGGCTGTTGCTCTTTCATATTTATTCAAGAAATCTATCGGAGAGTCTACACTTGGATTAAAAATTGGAGGTTCCACAAATTTTGGAGTTGCAGGGCGTATGACTTCTGACAAAGCTTCGTGAATTGTTGAATTCGCCATTTTTATATTTCTTCCTAGAAATGGGTTAGATATTCCTTTGATGTATTAGGGGTTGCTCTGAGCAATCGTTGAGTCCTGCTCCGGAGTTATGTTATTTCTATTCGCTAAAGCATCAATCGCTTCTCCAGGACTTACAACGTATAAGTTATAAAAAAAAAGTATTTGTTTCAAGAAGAATTTATACTCTGAACTCTTTCCAGTTGGACTTCGGTTTCGTTTATTTGATGGAGAAAAACCGCTGATTACAATGCCTTGGAGTGTAGGCTTAAAATTTATTTTTTCGATGCTGTGACTAGTCTACTGTTTTCTCGAATTCAGTCTTGCCCTGCTTCGTGTCCTTTTATAAGCATAACTATTATTCAATCCTGAAAAATTATCATTTGACCAGGGTCTAATTACCCTTGTCTCAATACGGTAGGTACCTATACTACCAAGAAAAAATAACATCAAAATAATTAAAAATCGGGAAGAAAATATAATATAGTATAATCTGTAATCACTATAAATATTAGCTAAATTGGCCGCACTTATTGAGAAAAAAAAGTAGGAAAATTATACTGGCCACTCTTTTGATCCACGCATCACCCCAAAAAGAAAAGAACAAAAACCAAATTGTACAAAATAATTACACCAAATAGGAAGATTTGGTGAAAGGGAAAGAACACGGCGCCTCCACCATATAAGGATCTCAATGAATGTCTCAATTCCAATTGGAGCTTGCATATCCCACATCTAAATTTAACTTCGACAAGGGACAATATGCAGGAGGTCTTAAGTATCATGGGTAGTCAGAGATACACCCCAACTTTTAGCGATACCTTCGGCATGCACACGCACGCACTTTTCATGACCTGGAATATAGCTCTGTCGGCAATATTGGGATATGTCATTTTCCATAGAAATAAATATTTTGCGCTAGCTGTAGCACCAATTCCGGCATCGAATGCGAACATACATGAAGGAATAATTGAGGTTGAGCACCAAATTATTTTTGGTATTTCTTGGATAATCTTCATTGGGATCCTTATGACGCTAATAGCCTCTTACCTAATTCTTTGGTTTAAAAAAAAAAGCAAAGGGCAGTGCCCAAACAGACGGAACAGGAAATGAAAACGTTCCTAACCGTAGAATCGAAAAAGTTTACTTTACACCTAAATGATGATCAGGACCTTCTTTCTTTAAACCCCGGCGAAAAACGAGAGGTAATTATAGAATGTAGTGACTCAGCAGAAAACACCTAAATATAAGTAATTATTAGTTAAGTATTTAATATAGGTATAAATGTATTATTTCAAGCCATTTAAAACCGGGGAAAAGAATATGTGAAGGAAAGACGGGCCTGAATGGTAATAAGAGGAATTTTCGCCTCTTTAAGTAAGGAATTAATGTGCTAATTGTTATTTTGTTTTTTTTTTTGAGATGTCCCAGTCTGACATAATCGATAATAATAATAAAAAAATAATAAACAATATGCGATGTGATGCCGTAGTAATGTAATAACTATTTGTAGTAAAAGTATTTTGTTTCAGCCAACGTAAGCATAATTACATTACGGTATAGCATCAAGTAAGTACACCAGGTCACTGGGACAATAATTATTGTTTTAATGCATGAATTTTTTTTTAAAAAAAAGCGGATGGGCACTAACAAATTTATAAATGGATAAGTTTAAGGTACTACCCTTAACAAGTGTAAATGCATAAATATTGAGATTTTCGTATTTTTCTCTAACTCGGACTTCGAGTCTTGCCACGACATTATTAGGGTACTCTTTCAGCACCATCCAACCCCTATGCAAAATCCCATTGACTCAAACCCCGTCGAAATATGAAAAACTACCCTTAACAAGTGAAAATGCATAAATATTGAGATTTTCGTATTTTTCTCTAACTCGGGCCCAGCCCGACTCGTTGCTAACCAATCAAATACTGACTGTTTCACATATTTTTTGAAAACAACAATGCCAATGCGTAATCAGGTTAAAATTTTCAATGTTGTCACTTCATCACACTTCACTTCACAACAAAACTCAATTTTAGCTCTAGGGGAAAGCCTTGGAGGCTAGACGAAGAAATATGCATGAGTAGGCTTTTATAATTTTTTTATTACGAAATTTGGAGTCTTTGATCATGAAGTACCTAGCATAATCTATACCGGTATGCATAAAAGGTTTAGAAGGATTTACACTCGAGGTTCAGGTAGGTTTCCTAAAAACGTATCTAAAAGTTAATGGTTGTATGCAACATCCTCTTTTAACTTAAAAGCGCTTTTTAAAACTGGCCACTTTTAAAAATGTGTATTCTAAACCATACAAATTTTTAAAGGTACCAGTTTCAAAAAGCTCTTTTAAGTTAAAAAAAGGATGTAGAATACAGCTGTTAGGAGTTTGCCTATAACCAGTAACGCATTTGTGAATTATGGCTTTCACTGCAGATTTTCCCTGAATAGGCTAGAAGTTTTTTTTCACGCAAGACAATGTGGCCTGTGTTCCAGCATTAAAATTTTGCTGATGAGTATGAAGGATAATTAGACGAGTAAATTGGTGTCCTTTTGGTTACCAATCATTAGTTTTAGCTCTGAAGTCAATTAACGTAATCTTGCATTAATTGGATCCTACTTGATAAACTACTCTTGTATTTTTACTGTAAGTGAAATAAAAATAGAAAAAATAATTTTCTTATCAAGAGCAATTTTTGGAATTTTCAGGAAATTTTTAAGAGTTTTTGTGGGAAATTTGAGAGGAGTTTGGAGGAATTTAGAGGAATTTGTGGGGTATTTGGAGAAATTTGTGGTGGGTTATTTGGAGGAATTTGTGATGGGGTATCTGGAGGAACTTGTGGGGAATTTGAAGGAATTTGCAGGAATTTCACTTATCACATGCGTCAGGTCACCAGTGTGTCAAGAATCCTAAGGCTGACGAATACCCTAGTTATTGAAGTGTCAAGAGTGTATTGTTACGTGGAATAATTTATTGCTGTGTTAATTGGACTTTGATTTTTGGAATAAACGAAACGAACCCAAGATTTCTGTCAGGCAATCCAAAGCCGTGACAGTATTATGTACTGATATTACTATGTAGATATATAAGTACGTACAGAGTGATTCAGTATAAAGTGAACACCGCCTACCTTTTCGCTAAAAAACTGATTTTCGAAAAAATCAAAATAGCCATTTGGTGTATTTTGTTTCTAGGAATTTGGAAACGTTTTTCATAACCCAATTATGATTTTTTGAACTTGGGTGATTTTCGACCGACTTTTTTTTCAGGTACCTATATTAAACGATTTTAAAAAAATTAGAAGGTCAGTGCAATTAAAAATGTTTATTTACGACAGACATATAATGTAAGTATTATATTTGTGATTTTGGTAGTTTAATGACATCTATTATTCCCGCAGGAATTAATGGTCATTAATCCCGCTTGCACACCAATCACAAAATTTTTCAAATTAAATAAGTAGGTAGTACCATGGAAACAGTATAGAACAAATTCAGTGTTAGTGTCAAACGCGTAGTGCTTGTGTATTTGTATTGAGATGGATGAACAAAGAGCGTTTTTGGAAAGAAAATTTCAAATAAATTAATTTGTCGTAAATAAAGTAGAGTATACTACTCGCAATAATGGCTATTATTCCCTCTGAATGTTACTCCCTCGCCGCTAACGCGGCTCAGTTCGTAAATATACCTCGGGAATAATAGCTATCATTATTGACTCGTGGTATAATCTATTATTTTTTGTATAATATTTTTTTTAGGCGACTGTCACAAAAAGATTAGTTTTACGGATTCAATATCAAAAAATTCTCTAAATTTTATACACAATGAGTGAGAGGGTTGCAGGTTGCAGCCAAATTTTAAAATCTTTTTAAATTCTCTTAGGCATTGAACCGATACTCTTTTTAGTCTTTACTTTTGTATGAGAAATAAAACTAATTCAACCACAACTTTCCATATGTATTATTTTCTCATATCTCGAATTTTAATCCCACCTACATAGTGTAATTCCAAAATCTAACTATGAATCTAAAAAAACGTTTTTTTTTTAGGTTTATGATAATTGAATATCTAGAAGATGGCATTAAAAATGAAATGGAAGTATCAAATATTGAATTAATGGATCTAAATGAAGGAATATTTATAAAGGAAGAAGAACATTTGAGTGACATCAATTTATCAAAAGATGGAAAAAACGATTTGAAGGCCCACATTATATTAACACACTTGGATGAAAAGAATTTTCAATGCAACATATGCAATGTAAAATTTAAACGAAAATTTGATTTGAAAAAGCACATTCAAACACACTTAGATTTTTATCCTTTTGAATGTGACATTTGCAAAGCAAAATTTAAACGGAAAGATGTTTTAAAGAGTCACAAATTAACACATTCTGATATTTATCCTTTTGAATGTGATATATGCAAATCAAAATTTAAACTTAAAGGTACTTTGAAGATTCACAAGCTAACACATTCGGATATTTATCCATTTAAATGTGACATTTGCAATGCAAAATTTAGGCAAAAAGGTAATATGAAAAGCCACATATTAACACACTCGGATATTTATCCTTTTGGATGTGACCTTTGCAAAGCAAAATTTAAAGGAAAATACAGTTTAAAGAAACATAAACTAACACATTTTGGAATTTATCCCTTTGAATGTGACACATGCAAATCAAAGTTTAAACGCAAAATCGGTTTGAAAATTCACAAGCTGAAACATTCGGATATTTATCCATTTGAATGTGACATTTGCAATGCAAAATTTAAACTAAAATGCAATTTGAAGAGGCATATTTCGACACATCAGGATATTTATTCTTTTGAATGTGACACATGCAAATCAAAATTTAAACGGAAAAGGGATTTGAAGATTCACAAACTAACACATTCGGTTATTTATTTATTTGAATGTGATATTTGCAATGCAAAATTTAAAGCAAAATTTGATTTGAGAAGGCACATTTCAACACACTCGAATATTTATCTTTTTGAATGTGACACATGCAAATCAAAATTTAAACGGAAAGTTCATTTGAAGAATCACATATTAACACACTCGGATGAGAGGAATTTCAAATGCAATATATGCAGCGTCAAATTTAAAACAAGAAATCATTTGAAACACCATTTAGTGACGCATTCAGCTAAATAAGTGTAAGTTTAAATGTAATGCTTATTTTGTTAAATTTAGCATCCCAAAAAAATCGATAAATTAAAGTTTCAATGTAACTTTTGTAAATGCAAAATGCATGGATACCTATGTATTTTTTTTCCAAGTTCTTTCATTTATTTTTGGTCAAGAAGTTTATCATTTGTAGGTTTTAAGTTCTTTAATTTGGTGTTTATATAAATAAAAACATATGACATAAAGAATTATGCATTGTTTTTTACACAGGATGGTTTATGAAAATTCTAATTTATCATCCACGTATACTTTAACTTTACGTATTGGTAATTCAAAAAAGTTGAAGATCGTGTACTTATAAGTAGTTATTTACATCCCATTAAAAATTGAGGAAATTACCGTAACACACGGGAAAGTTGAACCAACTTCAATTTAAGGAAATCCGTACGTTAATTTTAATCATAATTATTATTGACAGACAAATTGAATTAGTCTATTATTAGATCCTATAATTGAACGTCTACGTTATCCATAACGTACATATTTGGCCGAGTTTTAATAGCAATGATACAAGTTCGTATGATGAAAAATTTTCTGGCATGATTGACAGAATCCATAACAGGAGATGTTAAGCTTACGGTTAAAAATGGACGAATTTATTTATACCTAGCTTCACTTCGGTTCAAAAAGTGACGTTTTTCTTTAAACAACAACAAACAATTAGATTACCGATATTTTTTTTGCAGTTCATTTAAAATTTAATTTAATTTATTAAGGCGAAAAGATTACCTATCTAAAATAATTCTGAAACAGTATGGGAAGCTAGCATTGACAAATCAAATAAATGCCCTGGGTGTTAGACCTCGTACCCCAAAAAACATTTGTTTAATGAGGACTTGAATACCATTTGTACACAAAAATAAAGCATGACCAGAACTAAAATAAAATGAATAACTAGAAAAACAGATTCAAATATACTAATAATTCAGGTTAAATAAAATTCAGAGACCTCCAGTTCAAATGAAATAGATAAATTCCTTGGTCATCGAGGAATATTAAAATGGGGCCTCATTCTTGCAATAATTATGAACTGCACTGATTCTTTTGGAAGTGAGAAAGCCTCATCAGGAGTTTCAAAGGGATTACTACTTGATCTCTGATAGGCCTAGAATTGTAACCTAACCTTATACAAGATGACAAGTGCGACGTTGCCGAGTGAAGACATAATTTTCCAATAAAAGAAGAAATCCTTATCATGGGAAATTTGAATGCGCACCATCCAAATTGGAGTAGTCACAAAAACAACAACAATGATAATCGATTGATAGAGTTCTAACGGGAAAACAACTTAGTGGTACTAAATGATGGATCATCAAAAGAATCCGAGAATTGCTACCCGAAAAAAACTCTCTTAATTATATACAGAATGAATTAGTGATAGAACTGCATTCATATTTTAAATTCTCTTATGTATTAAAACGAGATTCTTTTTACTTTTAACGAGTAATCAAACTAAATCTACCACAATTTTTCCATATTGTATTATTTTCTCAAAATTTCGAATTTTAATCCCACCTACCTAGTGTAATTCCAAAATGTAAATGAATCTGAAAAACGTTTTTTTTTTTTAGGTTTAGGATAAATGAATATTTAGAAGATGGCATTAAAAACGAAATGGAAGTATCAGATATTGAATTAATGGATCTTAATAAAGGAATATTTGTAAAGGAAGAAGAACATTTGAGTGACATCAATTTATCAAAACAAGATGGAAAAAGCGATTTGAAGGCCCACATCATATTAACACACTCGGATGAAAAGAATTTTGAATGCAACATATGCAATGTAAAATTTAAACGGAAAGACTCTTTGAAGGCTCACATATTAACACACTCGAATAGGAGGAATTTCGAATGCAACATATGCAACGCTAAATTTGAAAGAAACGGTGGTTTGAAAAGACACAAACTGATACACCCGGATGAAAATAATTTTAAATGTAAGATATGCAAATCAAAATTTAAACGGAAAGGCGATTTAAATATTCACAAACTGACACATTCGAATATTTATCCATATGAATGTGACATTTGCAAATCAAAATTTAAACGGAAACGCAATTTGCAGAGTCACAAACTTACACATTCGGATATTTATCTTTTTGAATGTGACACTTGCAAATCAAAATTTAAACGGAAAAACAATTTAAAGGAACACAAATTAACACATTCGGATATTTATCCTTTCGAATGTGAAACTTGCAAAACAAAATTTAAACTTGAATCCGTTTTGAAGAGGCACCAAATAATACATTCGGATATTTATCCTTTTGAATGTGACACTTGCAAAATAAAATTTAAACGAAAAGACCATTTGAAGCGTCACCAACTAATCCACTCGAGTAAACTTCTTTTTGAATGTGCCACTTGTAGAGCAAAATTTAAACGAAAAAGTTATTTGAAGAAACACATATCTAGACATATTCGGATGAGAAAAATTTTAAATGCAATTCAGCGAAATAAGTGAAATTAAAACAATTTTCAATGTTTATTTAGCATCCACAATGGGTTGATTAACAACTAATCCATTCGGATATTTATCCATTTGAATGTGACATTTGCGATGCAAAATTTAAACAAAAAAGTCATTTGCCAAGGCAACTTTCAACACATTCGGATATTCATCCTTTTGAATGTGACACGTGCAAATCAAAATTTAAACAGAATGGCAATTTGAAGATTCATAAACTAACACATTCAGATATTTATCCATTCAAATGTGACACTTGCAAAGCAAAATTTAAACAAAAAGGTAATTTGAAAAGCCACATATTAACACATTCTGATATTTATCCTTTTGAATGTGACACATGCAAGTCAAAATTTAAACAGAAAGGCAATTTGAAGGCTCACATATTAACACACTCGAATAAGAGGAATTTTAAATGCAACATGCAACGCCAAATTTAAAACAAGAAATAATTTAAAGAACCATTTATTTTATTTATTTATTTATTTTGTTTATTGCACTCTACATAATGTACTTAAACATTACAACTTACAGAGTACACTAAAATGTAGGATCTATAATAGATAGAGGTATATGCAGTATACATTGCTCTTAAATCTAAACCTAATGTTCCCATTATTATTAACTAAAAAAAAAAAAAAAAGAAACAAAACAAAAGTGATTTCATAGATAGAGGAAAAACCAAATAAATAAGAAAAAATAGAATACCTGTGAGATTATTTCAATTTTCACAAAAATACATTGATTGCTAATGTTTTTACGGTTCTTATCCTAAGGTAATAAATATCAATGTGGCTAAAATATGAGTTGTACATTTTTTGCATTTGAGATATTGGGGAATTCACAGCATAATTTGTATTATAAAAGTTACAGTAAAATAAATCTGAGCATCGCAGTGACCTAGGCGGTGTATGTAAATTAATCAAATTTAACAATTGGGGACATGATATTACGTTCGTAAAAATTTTATGCAAAAACAACACATACGAAATACATCGCCTGGAGCTTAGTTTTAATATTTGAAGATATCGAAGTTTATGGTCGTAGGTAGAATATTTTATATTTGGATAAAATCTAAAAACTATATGATTTATAAACTTTTTTTGGATTGTTTCAATTCTATTTATGTATTTGTGATACATTGGATTCCAGACAATACATGAGTATTCCAAAACAGATCTGACCAGTGCATTATATAGCAAATTAATAGATTTTGAGGATTTAAATTTACTGGTTGCTCGCATGATAAATCCTAGATTTCTATAGGATTTGTTTACTATGGTTTCAATATGCTTTTCAAATGTCAATTTTGAATCCAGAATGACACCAAGGTCCTTAACAAAAGAGGTTCTTTTCAAATTTGCGTTGTTTATATTGTACGTGAATTTGGTAGTTTGCTTCAGCCGAGAAAAAGTAATTTGATAACATTTATCAGGATTTAGTTTTAGCTCGTTTTCCTCACAATAATTTGAAAATCTCTTTAAGTCGGACTGAAGCTGATGACAATCCGAGATATTTGTTATGGCTTTGTATATTTTAAAGTCATCAGCGAACGCCGAAAACTTAGAAAACTTGAAACATTTGAACACATCACAGATCATGAGCGAAAAAAAGAGCGGTCCAAGGTGGGAACCTTGAGGAATCCCTGAGGTTATTTTACAAGGGTGTGAGTCAACGTTGTTGATTCTGACAAACTGATAACGATCTTCTTTTAAATAGGAAACAGTGAGGGCCAGCAAGGACCCATGCACACCAAGACTTTGTAGTTTATTAATAAGGATATTGTGCGAGATTTTATCGAACGCTTTAGTAAAGTCCGTATACAATGAGTCCACCTGAGCCCCTCCTGACATACTTGTGCAAATGTCTTGGACATAAGTAATGAAATTTGTAGACGTAGACCTACCCTCGTAAAAACCATGCTGGTTTTCAGGAATATAATTTTTAACTCTAAAGAATAATTCTTTAGCCAGAATACCTTCAAAAATTTTTCCAAAAGTTGACAAAATTGAGATAGGACGATAATTACTCACATCATTTCTATTGCCTCCTTTGTGAATTAGCGTAATTTGAGCTAGTTTCCATTGAGTTGGATAGATCCTTTCTTTCAAACAAAGGTTGAACATTATATGTAACGGTTTTATTATTGCATTTTGACATTTTTTTATGAAAAAAGGTGGTATTTGATCTGGTCCCGCCCCTTTGTTCGCATCTATATGGTCAATTTGATTGTTGATTTGCTTTTCAGATATTGAATTTATTGTAATAGTTTCAAGGCTACTTTGACTAGTATTATTTCGATTATTTACTGTGGTTGAGCTCGGTTCAAAAACACTTGAAAAATATGTCGAAAAAGCCTGCGAGATACTTTCATTAGTATTGTAGGTAATATTGTTTAATGTAACTGAAGTAGGAAGTGTTTTAGCTTTGGATTTATTGGAGACAAAACTCCAAAAACTCTTGATGTTTGTTGATAGATTCTGCTGCTATTGCTATTATTTGATTAATCTATTCATAAAATAAATCAACTGAATTTTGCGCGGTAAGGTTCAGAAACATATTGCCCCAATTGATGTTATTTATATTAGTAATTATTTCGTTATAATCAGCATAGTGGAATTTATATCTCTGATAGCTTGACTTATGCTTTAGCTCATTTCTTGATGGCAAATCCACGAGTATATCAACAGAAGTATGATTGTAATCCTCCACTACAAATGGTGACAAGCACTTAGTCACCCTGATATTAGTAAGAGAGCTAAAAACAAGATCGAGAAATCTTCCTTTTTGATTAAAAATTCTATTATACTGATTAAAACCCAATATATTAAATGAGTCAATCAATATTTCACTATGGCGGTCCGATGCGTTGTTTGGCAAATAGTATTGTTCATTGTCATTTAGGGACCACTGAATATTAGTACGGTTATAGTCACCCAAAATTAAAAAATAGTCTCGACTATTAGAGCGTGTAATAGCACTTACATTATTTAGATGAGCTTCCAGGTTATTTTCAGTTGCATGTGGCGGTACATACGTGCAACAAATATTCATTGATATCGATACATTCATTGGAATGGACACCCACAAGTCCTCGCATATCCCAGCACAGCACCAATTGATTTTTTCAATTGCACATAGCTTTTTTTTCATTGCAATAATAACACCACCATCATCTTTCTTGCCACTCATGACAGGATTTCGATCTCTACGAAAAACATCGTATTCCCCACAATCAAACAATTCTGAGCTATTAATACTCTCATTTAACCACGATTCTGTGATGCATATGACATCAGCACTGGATGAGATACTTGATGTGTAAAAACTATGGGTCTTGGTCCTAAGACCACGGGCATTTTGATAGTATATTGAAAGTTGCATTGTTTTTACCATTTGCATCCACTTAAATCAAGATAGAATGGTTTTAGAATTATTGGCCGTTACGTATTTTATTTAATTTTTCCTCAGAATTGATTCTATGTACTTTATCATCATACTTGAGGTAAATTTGGCAATCCTTGGTACAACACGGTGTCTTGCGGTGTTTTGCAAAGTCTCTAACGGACTTAAACAATGCTTTATTTTTTACCGTGAGGTGATCATTGATGTAAATGTTTCCATCTCCTGGGAGCCCAGCCTGATTTAGTTTCAGCCCTTGCTTATTTTTTATGGAGGCCAAAAGATCATTTTTTTCCTTGATGCTAATCATTTTAACAATAATGGAACGTGGATTTTTGTTATCTGGATCAATATGGGCAACCCGATGATAGGTTTCAAAGCAATTTTCAGGGATGTTTAAGGCCTTCAGGATGTTAACTAAAACAGATTGTAGATTTTCGCCAGATTTTTCCGGGATTCCATTTATTTCAACGTTATTCCTCCGTGCTTGTTGCTGGAGAAGCTCAATCTCCCTATTTGTTTTCTCTAGATCAGATGCAATAGTACTTACAGAATTTTCAAGTTTTGGAATCGCTTTGATCCTATTTTCAACCTCCGATATTCTCAAATTAAAATCATCTATCTTATTTCCATAATATTCTAACGATTTTTGGAACTCTTCCTGGTTTTTTCCTATATTTTCCAACCTTGAGTCCATTTTATTAAGCTTGTCAAGAATTTTTCCTTGACCCCCCTGGTCAATATCACTTTTAGTAGAGCAAGAAGGACATCGGTAGACAAAATTATCCAGTTTGAGAAGCTCTGATGGAACAGCAGGTTGAACACAACTAGAGTGCCATAGTAATTTGCAAAAAATACATTTTACACAATTTCGGCCTGAACTTATTTTTACCGTACAGGCCACACACACATCAGCTGGCATCGCAAAAAACTTATCGGCCTGCCGCCGAAATTCCAAACACGCAAAAAAAAAAACAGTAAGATAAGTTTTTGTTCACAATACAATCTTGAAAATTTGCACCGTTTATGCGAGTTTTTCACGTGTTGAGTAACCTTTTCAGGATGTAACTACACTCAAATGAATCTGCGTTTCAAACCCTCTCGATTGCACTAAAATTTATTATTTATTTTTGATTTTAAACTGGTGAAAACTGTCGTTTTATACGGTGAATAAATACGCGAACTGCACGCCGCAAAACCTCAGCCAGAGACATTTAGTGACGCATTCAGCTAGATAAGTGTAAGTTTGAATGTAATGCTTGCTTTGTTAAATTTAGCATCCCAAACAAATCGATACATTAGGGTTCCAATGTACCTTTTGTAACTATAAAATGTTGGTATAGTTGGGTGTTTTTTTCATTTATTTTTGGTTAAGAAGTTTATTATTTGTAACTTTAAAGTTCTGTAGTTTGATGTTTAAATAAATAAATAAATATAATACAATACAATGCAAAAAGTTTATCCATGATATTCCACAATAGTTTTTTTAATATAAATTATATACTCTTCACTTATTTAGTACTCTCCAGAACATGCACAAACAAACTTTAAAACCTACAAAAGAAAATGTAGGTGCGGGTATTTATCAATCAATGCACCCTGAAAAATTTTATAGTTTCAGCGTTGATTGAAGGAAGTGTAGAACATACACAACCTTATGGGATGAATCGTGTCAAAAATAATGTACAGCGTGCAGCAAATCTCTCGTGTTCGCCCCCGTCCCAGTCCAGAATATACATGGCATCGACATTCGTCGATATTGGTATATTACCAACAGTCATCGGTTGCGTGGCTGACCGAATCAAGACGACGCTATTTTGTATGACACTGTTACCGACGGTCGGAAATGCAACCGACAACAATCAGCTGACGAGTGACGTCACTTAAACGTCACTTGATCCGGTAGGTTCAGCCTATTAAGGAGGGGAGATTTGACTGATCCGAATTTGTAAACAGATAAACACAGTTTTTCAATCTATTATTTTATTATTTAACACTAATTCCTTAAAGAAACATTTTCAAAGCTACTGGGGGGTGTTCAAAATTACATTTTAAACACAGGTTTTTTCCTACTACCCTGAAAATTACAAAAATTGCACTCGTTGATTGATTATCTTTCCATTTCTGTGAGAATTCTTATGTAGCTCATCTATGTATCCCTGAAACGTCAGCAAAAATAATTAGTACTGATTAATTAGAAACAGAAAAATTAGGAAAAATTTGTTAACAAAAATTTCAATATTTCAAGTCAATAGGTATATGACATTTTTGATGTTTTCTATGTTATGCAGGAAAAAAAAAGCGATAATATAATAATCAGGATTAATTATTTGTATTTTTAAAAATATATATTTTTTTTTTATCAAGTAAAAATTCTGTTCAAAAATTTTCTTTCAGTATGTGGGTGGAAAATACTTTCAGCACGTGTGTTAAAAATTGAAAAAAATAGAAGAAGAAGAATTTGCTGTAAATGCTCTCTGGTCGTAGGAAAAATGTTGTATAACGAACGTGTATCTTTCATAAACTCGTGTGAAATTGTCACTTGCTACACTGGTAATGTAATATACAGGGTGTCCCACTAAGGTCGGTAAGGTACGATATTATGGAAATCATAGACATTAGGTCTTCGGGATTTTTTTTACTTTACTAAATCGGTCAAGAGAAATTGATGAAAATCATTTTCAAGTTTCTAAGATAACCGCTAGGAGGCGTAACTACGATGATATAACTAAAAATTTAAATTTTCTCAAGAAATCGCTCTATTAGGATACTGTTTTAACAACAGAAATCGAAAGTTCATTAATTTTTAGGGAAATATAGAAAATAATAGGAATTATTTTAATATTCATTCACTAAATTAAAATCTTAAACTGTCTTGTCCTTAGACTAATTACGCTTTCTGTGAAATAATTTCATTTCACTGTTTTCTACCTTTCATAAAATCGACAGCAAATAGTACCTACATCAAAGTACCATCCTCGATTTCTCGATCAAATCTAAATTATTTTCCAAGGAGTGTCCTGTTAGGACACTAGAGGCACCACTTTACAGTCGTCGTCACCTTGGGTGCGAAGCAAGCGGCGTAAAGGGAATAAAATTCTTCAGTGGCCACAGATAAATGCATAGAGTTTGCGTATCTTCTACACAAAAGCTATTTTATGTTATAATATTTTAACTGACCGAACTGGCTTTACAGATTTTCAGGTTTAGTAAATTACCCAGAAGATTAGTACTCTATTTTAGGTGCCCCTAACCTAATAAGATGACAAGTGCGACTTTGCCGAGTGAAGACATGAGTTCCCAAATAAAAGAAGAAATCCTTATCATGGGAAATTTTAATGCCCATCATTCAGATTGGGGTAGTCACAAAACCAACAGCAATGGTAATCAATTGGTAGAATTTTTATGAAAAAACAACTTGATGGTACAAAACGATAGATCATCAAAAGAATTCGAGAATCGCTACCCGAAAAAATCCTCTAAATTTTATACACTTAGAGTTACATCTATATTTTTAAAAAAATTTACATTCTCTTATGCATTAAAACGAAATTTTGTCTACTTTTGTATGAACAATAAAACTAATTCTACCACAACTTTTTATGTTGTATTTATTTCTCGAATTTCGAATTTTAATCCAACCTACCTAGTGTAATTCCGAAATCTAACTATGAATCTAAAAAAACGTTTTTTTTTTAGGTTTGTGATAAATGAATATCTAGAGGATGTCATTAAAAACGAAATGGAAATATCAGATATTGAATTGATGGATCCGAATAAAGGAATATTTGTAAAGGAAGAAGAACATTCGAGTGACATCAATTTATCAAGGCAAGAGCTTATTAGGATGTTTCAATGTTACACTTGCAATACAATGTTTAGAACCAAATCAAATTTGAAACATCATTTAATAACACATATGGATACTCGTCCTTTTGAATATAACACTTGCGAAGCGGAATTCACCCAAAAAAATGAGTTACAGCTTCACATATCAACACTTTCGGATATTTTTCCTTTTAAATGTGACAGTTGTGAGAGAAAATTTAAAAGAAAAAACGATTTAAAAATACACATATTAATACACTTGGATGAAAAGAATTTTAAATGCAAAATATGCAATGCAAAATTTAAACATAAATGTAGTTTGAAAAGGCATATTTCAACACACTCAGATATTTATCCTTTTGAATGTGACACATGCAAATCAAAATTTAAATGGAAAAGCTATTTGAAGGAACACAAATTAACACATTCTGATATTTATCCTTTTGAATGTGACATTTGTAAAGCAAAATTTAAAGTAAAAGGCTATTTGAAGAATCACAAATTAACACATTCTGATATTTTTCCTTTTGAATGTGAAACATGCAAATCAAAATTTAAACTTAAAAGCAATTTGAAGATTCACACACTAACACATTCGGATATTTATCCTTTCGAATGTGACACATGCAAATCAAAATTTAAACTTAAGGGCAATTTGAAGATTCATAAACTAACACATTCGGATATTTATCCATTTGAATGTGACATTTGCACATTAAAATTTAAACGAAAAAGTACTTTGAAAAGGCACATACTAACACACTCGGATATTTATTCTTTTGAATGTGATACTTGCAAAGCAAAATTTAAACGTAAATATCAATTGACGAGTCACAAACTGAAACACTCGGATATTTATTCCTTTGAATGTGACACTTGCGAAGCAAAATTTAAATATAAACATAATTTGAAGAGACACCAACTAATACACTTGGATATTTTTCCTTTTGAATGTAACACTTGCAAAGCAAAATTTAAACGAAAACTCGACTTGAAGAGTCACCAAGTAAAACACTCAGATATTTTTCCTTCTGAATGTAACACTTGTACAGCAAAATTTAAACGAAAAACTGATTTGAAGATTCACAAACTTACACATTTGAATACTTATTCTTTTGAATGTGACACTTGCAAAGCAAAATTTAAACTAAAACATAACTCAAAGACACACATATTGAAGCATTTGGATGAGAAAAATTTAAAATGAAACATACAACGTAGAAGTTAATACCAGTGGTAATTTAAACGCTGTGTCTAGAATTTTGGTACCGGTAACACATTTTTCACCGGTAGTTTTGATGACGTTATCCATCCATATGACGCACAGGTACCAGGATTTAAGTGAATTTCGGTGTTTTTATTTTATTTTTATCGTTTTTCAAGGGTTTTCCGAAACTGCGATCCGGTTAATCGAATCACTCATCCATCAGAGATTCGTAAACTGATCTAAACGGAATAATTCGTTCGGAAAGTAACCCTATTTATCCCATATATTGTGATTTCACTAACCTTGCCATTGACTATCGAGGTGGGTTGGTGGATACACTTTATCAGCTGATTGGTATTTTGGGTTAGTTTATTAATTTTTTCATGACCTTTTTGGATCATTTCAAACCATAAAAGTTAGCTTAGGTTTAGAATACCTTATACAAACGATTTGCGTTCGGAAATGTCGAACAACTAATCCCAGATTAGAAGTAATCTGCAATCAGATGATAGTAAATTAACCCTAATACCATTTACTATAATCTACTAGGCTAGGAAAAAAAAAAAAAATTAAAAAAAAAAGATTGATAAATAAAACTTGAGGAAATTTTAATTATTATTTTGATTTTGAAACATTGTAATTGAACTACTACAATTAAGTTTTTATTAATAGGTGTACATGTACAGGATGGTCCAAATTGGACACTTTCTTATGGAAACACCCTTCATTTTTAGAGATAAAAAAAATGGACCCCCCACCCTGAGGGTCAAATTTCATGAAAACATGATTGTTGCATATCGCGTTCTGATATTTTCAACCGTTTAGCCGCTAGAGGGCGATAAGAAAGTGTCCAATTTGGACCACCCTGTACATAATATTTGGTATTATTGCATATAGGTGGTGATATATGGTAATATTAAGTATATACATATATAGAATGAATAAGTGATATAGTCTAAGAGCCAGCGCCGAAAAAATTCTCTGAATTTACTAAAGGTAGTTTTTGGACAGTTGATTACAGTATTTACGTACATAAATATACTGCGGCCAGTCAAGCGAAACTTGGGACAAGAACCTAGAGTGTCTTGTTAAAGGTGTCGAAATAACTTGCGTAATGCGACGAATTTACTAAAGCTGAAAATCGTTATACATATTATGTATAATAAGACAGTCGAAATTTGATCGTGGCGCCATCTAAGACAAGGATTCAACACTAAACAGCATTTTTTGCTGTATTAGTGATGCCATCTAACTGGCCGACCAAAAATCAGTTCGTTGGGAAAACCCAAAATAGGAAAAAAAGATTTCTCCTTTGGTCGGCCAGTTAGATGGCATCACTAATACAGCAAAAAATGCTGTTTAGTGTTGAATCCTTGTCTTAGATGGCGCCACGATCAAATTTCGACTGTTTTACTACTTCTATTTTGCATAGATGCACAAAAATTGGATTAGTTTTCTTTGCTTTTCCTAGCCATACTGATGAGACCTGATATAGGTCGAAACGCGTCTATGGATGGAAAAGCAAAGAAAATTAATCCAAAATTTTCTAATCAGTATTATATATAACATATAAATAACAGTAGTGTTAGTCAGTCAGTTGAATAGCGGGACTGTGCTGGTCAGTCCGCCCCAATAAATGTAAAAATCTGCAAAAAATATTACCAAACCTATCAATTTATACTTCAATCTACAATTTTAAATTGTCACTGTCACGGTCACTCTAAAAAAAATAGACCTATTATTTTTTTTACATAAATTGGGGCTGAACTACCTCAATGGGGCTGAATGACCAGCCCAGTTTCGCTTTTCAACTGACTGACAAACATCACTGTTATTTATGTGTTATATATAATATGTAGAGCGATTTTCAGCCTAAAGTAAATTCGTTGCATTTCCTAGCTATCTCGACAACTTCAACCAGACACCCTAGGTCCTTGTCTTTCGCATGACTGACCGAGGTATGTTTATGTACGTAAATACTGTAATCAACTGACCAAAAACTGGCTTTGGTAAATTCAGAGAATTTTTTCGGCACTGGCTCTTCGGCTAATAGGGTTGTAGCGAAATTTCAAAATCTTCTTCAATCCTCTTAGGCATTGAAACGAGACTCTTTTTATTTTTGTTTGAGTAATAAATATAATTCTACCAGGATTTTCCATATTGTATTAATTTCTCAAATCCTGAATTTTAATCCCACCTACCTATTATAATTTCAAAATCTAACTATGAATCTGAAAAACGTTTTTTTTTAGGTTTATGATATATGAATATTTAGAGGATGACATTAAAAACAAAATGAATATTTTTAAATGTGGCACTTGTAAAAAACAATCTAACTGAATGACATGTTTTTTAGGTTTATGATTGATGATAAATATCTAGAGCATGATATTAAAAATAAAATAGAAGTATCAGAGATTGAACTGATCGACCCAAATGAAGGAATATTTATAAAGGAAGAGAAAAATTCAAGAGATGCCGATTCATCAGGACCAGATGTTTTTAGAAAATTCCAATGTTACACTTGCAATGCTTTATTTAAAACTAAATCAAATTTGAATTATCATTTAGTGACACACTCGGATAGTTTTCCTTTTGAATGTGACACTTGCAAGGCAAAATTTAAACGAAAACGCCTTTTGAAGAGTCACCAACAAATACACTCGGATATTTATCCTTTTGAATGTGACACATGCAAATCAAAATTTAAATGGAAAAGCCATTTGAAGGAACACAAATCAACACATTCTGATATTTATCCTTTTGAATGTGACATTTGTAAAGCAAAATTTAAAGTAAAATACTATTTGAAGAAACACAAAGTAACACATTCTGATATTTTTCCTTTTGAATGTGAAACATGCAAATCAAAATTTAAACTTAAAAGCAATTTGGAGATTCATAAACTAACACATTCAGATATTTATCCATTCAAATGTGACACTTGCAATGCAAAATTTAAACAAAAAAGTAATTTGAAAAGCCACATATTAACACATTCGGATATTTATCCTTTCGAATGTGACACATGCAAATCAAAATTTAAACGTAAGAGAAATTTGAAGATTCATAAACTAACACATTCGGATATTTATCCATTTGAATGTGACATTTGCAATGCAAAATTTAAACAAAAAGGTAGTTTAAAAATCCACACATTAACACATTCGGATATATATCCATTTGAATGTGATATTTGCAATGCAAAATTTAAACTTAAGGGCCATTTGAAGATCCATAAACTAACACATTCGGATATTTATCCATTTGATTGTCATATTTGCAATGCAAAATTTAAACAGAAAAGTCATTTGAAAACCCACACATTAAAACACTCGGATGAAAAGAATTTCAAATGCAGAATATGCAATGCAAAATTTAAATATAAAAGTAATGTGACAAAACACATTTTAACACACTCGGATGTGACTTTTGAATGTGACACATGCAAATCAAAATTTAAACGGAAAGACCATTTGAGCAGACACTTATTAATACACTCGGATGAGAGGAATGCAAAATATGCAACGGCAAATTTGAAACAAGAAATAATTTGAAACAACATTCAGGAACGCATTTAACTAGATAAGTGTAAGTTTGAATGTAATGCTTGCTTTAGTAAATTTAGTAATCCAAACAAATCGATAAACTAGGGTTTCAATGTAACTTTAGTGAATGCAAAATGTACAGTGTATTTGATTATATTCAATCCCATACCTACAGCCTTTATACTATTTTATATAGGAAAAAATTTTATATACAAAATCTGATAGTTTTTTTCTATATATTTTTTTTAACGAATATGTTATTATTAGTAGGGATGAAGCCAGGGATGGAGCTCTGGGAGGGGGGTTAGGGGGGCAAAGCAAAGCTCTGAATCCTGTCCTCTTGAGTTGAACAAATAGTTTTTGTTTTTTCAAACATTTTTCTTATACTCGTTTTTTATACAGTGTTTATTTTATTCGATTATATTATTTGTAGGTCTGGAATATATACATCATCAGTTTTTGATGTGTGTGTGTGTGTGTGTGTGTGTTGACATTTTCATGACAGGTATAGAGTAGCGCTGATGCTGTGTGCCCATATTTTGCTGTCTGACTATTAGATTCCTATTTTATATTATATTTGCTCGTGGTGTATACATTTTGCGGTTTTAAAAAACAGTTTAGAGATGCTTCTTAAAATTACAAATTTGCACGCGTCCCAGCGCCAGCTGTCTTAATATTGTAAGTGCTGACTGTACACAGGCTTTCTGTCACTAAAATATGATCTATTTTGGAAATATTAGCCTTCAGAAAACTTTTGCATATTTTCGACGCCACCTCCTAGACTATTAGGCCGTGGTCTGATATTTAGACGAAAATATGAAGAGTGATTTGAAAGACACATCACGTAGCGTCACGTTTTGGCAGATTTCATTACACGAAAGACGAGAGAGAAGGAAGATATAACGTAGACTGTAGAGAGACGGAGAATGCGAGCCAATGACAATGACAAACGAGGAACGATTGACACAAACCATAATCTTATGACTAAAGAAGTAATAAGAAATATTGCGAAAACTCTCAAGAGATAATTTTTTTTATCCAACACATGACAGTTATGACTGTTTTTATTATTGTCATTTTAGACAAGTAAACTATCAAATAACACACTAGTGTGTTATAATCCATAATTCACTAGTGAGTTATGGATTATGACTCACGTTCATATTTAAAGTAGTATTCTATTTACACATTGATATTAAAATTAAAGGTAAACCCTAATGGTTTATTCGAATTTGAAGTCATTGTAAAATTCGTTGGGTTCATTGGAACCAGACGCTCCCATATCGGTACAGCTACTTAAATGCAGCTGTTGATAGTGCTGGAAGACGCCGACGCATTAGGACCTTGTATTTTTTTTTGGAATATCTCATAAATAAACGATTTCTTCCACTTGTCGGATAAAACATTCTATGCCACTCGTGTGTTATGTTTTCTAAATCACTTAAGAAATTATACCACTCGGCCTGACGGCCTCGTGACATAAATCTTTCTCGCGTGGCTTATTTTCAACATAACACACTAGTACCATAAATAACTATTTTCTTTCAATATCTGGCTTCATCCCCACTAATAATAACATATTCATATAAAAATTTAAGCCACGATAATACCTAATATTTTCTTTTAACGTTATCAGAAGAAACAAAGTCGTATCGGAAAATGGAAAAACGTAGACAACTTCAACTTTTTTCAATATATCAATATCAATTATGCGCAGTGCTGCCAGATCTCACGATTATTCGTAAGATTACACGATTTTGGTCATAATTACATAATCTCACGAATGAGATATCAATTCTTACGAATTCTCTCTGTGGTAATACAAATCAGTAATCAAATATAATGTAATCGGGAATAAAAATCTACTATATAATATTTAGTAATGTTACGCCGCTCCTGGTACATGCGTGCTTAAGAACACTTTACCTATAGCACGGCATATACAAAAACAATCAGCAAGCTGACTCTGACTCGAGATTTGTATCGCAAAATGGCGGCGTGCGCAGATGAGATGCGCGTTAAATCTCATTGTACTGCCATTTAAAGATAGGCTGTAAGAGATGCGCGTGAGAGTTAACCTGCTGCTTGTTTTTGTATATGCTGTGGTAATAGAACTACTTATCAAGCTGAAAGTGTCTGCCAAGTCTATGAGACCCCACTATTTATGACGTCAGCTGCAGACCTCAACTCTTGGCAGAAAATGCATTATGCGAGTCCAAAAAACGAATCAATAAACGTTGAAATCGCCTTTCCTAAATTTAAAATTCCCAAAATAACTAATTCACAAGGACAGTCTGAATTGCAAGCAATTCATCGAGGTTTGCGGGTGACGTTACCACTATCAGCTGCTGATAATGGTGTCGTCAGTCGCAGACCAGCTGCCGACTCGAGAATTGGCGAACGTACGCCACATTAGGATGAGCATATGAGCAATCCTGCGGATAATGAAAACGAAATTCAGCTCTCAGAAACACCTACTAAAATACGGAAAAAACAAGGATACAAGATTTAATAATAAAATTTATATTTCTTATGGATGTAAAATCATGTATACTTTATCAAAAATCTATAAAACAACATTGTTGTGCATTATTTTCTTACAATATTTTAGCAGTTTTAAGTCTCACGATTTCTCACGATTTTTTTTTCTCGATTCTGTCGAAATGTTTTTATTTCATCTGGCAACACTGATAATGCAATAAAATTTTTAAAAAAATTCTTCCTGACTCCATATACATATAATCTACTAGACCAGTAAAAAAAAAGTAAATGAATAAAATAAAAAAAAAAAAAATGTGAATTTCAATTATAATTTTTATTTCAGAACATTGTGATTAAACTACTACAAGTAAATTATTATTAATAGGTGTATGTACATGTACAGGGTGGTCCAAATTGGTCACTCTCTTATGGAAACACCCTTTATATTAGGAGATAGAAAAAAAAGACCCCCCTCACCATGAAATCATGATTGGTGCATATCACATTTTAATATCTTCAACCATTTAGTCCTTAGAGGGCGATAAGAGGGTGTCCAATTTGTACCACTCTGTACATATTAATATTTGGTAATTATGCATATAGGTGGTGGCATATGGTAATATTAGGTATATACATAAATATAGAATAAATAAATGATAGGGTTGCAGTCAAATTTTAAAATCTTTCAAATCCTCTTAGGCTCATTTTACTTTCGTATGAGTAATAAATATAATTCTACCAGAATTTTCCATATTGTATTAATTTCTCAAATCCCGAATTTTATTCCCACCTATCTATTGTAATTCCAAAATTTAAAAACCGTTTTTTTTTTTTTAGTTTATTATATAAATATTTAGAAGATGGCATTAAAAACGAAATGGATATTTTTAAATGTGACATTTGTAAAAAACAATGTGAAGGGAAAGGCGATTTTGAGGCACACATATTAACACATTCGACTGAGAAGAATTTTAAATGCAACATATGCAATGCACAATTTAAACAAAATTTAATTTGAATAGGCACATATTAGCACACTCGGATATTTATCTTTTTGAATGTGACACATGCAAATCAAAATTTAAACAGAAAGGTAATTTTAAAATTCACAAATTAACACATTCTGATTTTTATTCTTTTAAATGTGACACAT
Source organism: Ceutorhynchus assimilis (assembly GCA_917834065.1). Taxonomy (NCBI): domain Eukaryota; kingdom Metazoa; phylum Arthropoda; class Insecta; order Coleoptera; family Curculionidae; genus Ceutorhynchus; species Ceutorhynchus assimilis. The sequence goes on from OU892286.1 coordinate 3,636,701, forward strand.
GCAAATTAAAGTTTAAACGGAAAGGTGATTTGAAGATTCACATATTAACACACTCGGGTGAGAAGAATTTTAAATGTAACATATTGTTAAAACCTATATTCTTTAGTATGTAAGATTTGTATTTTTTGATAATAATGGCAACACTGTGCGTCACTAGAGAGCGAGAGGCCATTCTAATATCAAGGCTAGTTAGAGTGATTGTGTGTAATCTAGATAGATAAATAAAATGGAGTCACACCAGTTTTGGCTCTCTAGAAAATTCGTCTTTTTTTTTTATTTTACCCTCCAATTTTGTGGTCATTTGGAAAGGGAAATTAAACTATTTGATTCAGCTATATTTACAAAAACAATTCGTGATAAATCAATAAGCGCAATTAATGTAGTCTGATTAAAATTACATTTGGGCAAGTGAAGCAACACATTTGTATAAATTATAATAAATATTGTATCTACTAATAAATTAGCCTAATAGTTGTATTAATTTTTGGAATTTTTATCCCACCTTTATGTAATATATAATTTCAAAATCTAACTAAATGATGTTTTTTTTTAGGTTTATGATTAATGAATATCTACAGGATGACATTAAAAATGAACTAGAAGTATCAAATATTGAATTGGTAGATCCAAATAAAGGAATATTTATAAAGGAAGAGAAATATTCAAGAGATGCCGATTCATCAGGACCAGATGTTTTTGGAAAATTTCAATGTTACACCTGCAATGCTTTATTTAAAACTAAATCAATTTTAAAACTGCATTATGTGACACACCTGAATAGTTTTCCTTTTGAATGTGACACTTGCAATGCAAAATTTAAACGAAAAGGCCAATTGAAGAATCACAAAGTAAGACATTCGGATGTTTATTCTTTCGAATGTGAAACTTGCAAAACAAAATTTAAACGAAAATACGAATTGAAGAAACACAAACTAACACATTCCGATATTTATCCTTTTGAATGTAACATTTGCAATGCAAAATTTACACAAAAAAGCCCATTGAAGAAACACAAAGTAAGACATTCGGATGTTTATTCTTTCGAATGTGAAACTTGCAAAACAAAATTTAAACGAAAAAACGAATTGAAGAAACACAAACTAACACATTCGGATATTTATCCCTTTGATTGTCATATTTGCAATGCAAAATTTAAACAGAAAAGTCATCTGAAAATCCACACAGTAAAACACTCGGATGCAAAGAATTTTGAATGCAAAATATGCAATACAAAATTCAAATATAAAAGTAATTTGACAAAACACATGCACACATGCAAATCAAAATTTAAACGGAAAGACTATTTGAGCAGACACTTAAGAACACACTCGGATGAGAGGAATGCAACGTATGCGGCTGCAAATTTAAAACAAGAAATAATTTGAAACAACATTCACGAACGCATTTAACTAGATAAGTGTAAGTTTGAATGTAATGCTTGCTTTAGTAAATTTAGCATCCCAAACAAATCGATGTAACTTTTGTGAATGCAAAATGTACAGTGTATTTGATTATATTTTATCCCATACCTACAGCCTTTATATTATTTCATATAGGAAAAAAATTTATATACAAAATCTGACAGTTTTTTCTATATATTTTTTTTAACGAATATGTTATTATTAGTAGGGATGAGGCCAGGGATGGAGCTCTGGAAGAGGGGTTAGGGGGGCAAAGCAAAGTTCTGAATCCTGTGCTCTTGAGTTGAAGAAATAGTTTTTGGTTTTTTCAAACATTTTTCTTATACTCGTTTTTTATACAGTGTGTATTTTATTCGATTATATTATTTGTAGGTTTGGCATATATACATGATCCGTTTTTGATGTGTGTGTGTGTGTGTTGACATTTTTCTGACAGGTATGGAGTAACGCTGACGCTATGTGTACCCATATTCCGCTGTCTGACTATTAGATTCCTATTTTATATTATATTTGCTCGTGGTATATACATTTTGCGTTTTCAAAAAACAGTTTAGAGATGCTTCTTAAAATTATAATAATAATAATAATAATAATAATGCTTTATTGTCAGGAAATTTTTTTTACAAAATTTGTTGACAAAGCCTTAAAAATAATATACATCTATTTGTATACAAAGTCAAAACAAAACAAACAAAATACATGAGTAGGTACATCGAGTTCGAGGTATGAAATAAACTAAATTAGTCTAATAAATTATCAACAAAACAAATTACCTATAAACAATGCTCCAGTGTGTGGAATGCTCAAAATTATGTGTTCGCAAAAAAGTCATTTACCTTATAAAAGGCTCTTTCCAACAAATTTGATTTAAGAGTCATGCGGAATTTAGAAAGAGAAGATATGGACTTGATTTCTATTGGCAGATGGTTGTGCATTTTTTTTGCGTTGTACAGAATAGAGCTCTTAACTAATTCTGAGGATGGGGTTGGTAGGTAAAGATCATGCTCCGCGTTTCTAAGTGGATAATGATGGAATGGCCTTTCTGAAATACTTGATAGGTGTTTGCGGATTAAACAGACTGACTCTAGTATGAATAAGGAGGGGTGTCAATATTTTATATTTTTTGAAAAAAACTTGGCAATGGGCTCTATTCTTTAGCTTAAGAGAATAACGAATAGTTCTTTTTTGCAATTTAAAGATACGCTCAAATTGAGTCGCACCGCATGTACCCCAGAATGGAAGGGCGTATCGAAGAGGGCAAAGTAGACTGATCTAGAGGTTGAAAAGTTAAGTTCATTGGAAACATATCTTATTGCGAAACAAGCAGAGCTCAATTTTTTGGACAAAGCATCGATGTGCAAGCTCCATTTCCGGGACTTGTCTATAATAAGGCCCAAAAACTTCACAGAATCAACGACGTCAATAATAGTGGCGTTATTAAGTGCAAGTTGTTATTAGTAGACATTATTACCGTACCTCCGTGGGATAATATACTTCTAGTATACCTAGATATTGTTGTGTAATTCTTGACAAATACAGGCTCATCGATATTTAGCCAATGTTCAGTTATGGCAATAATTTCTGGAAAATTGAGCTTTTCTAGTAATAAATGTAATTCGTCAGTTTTGTGTCTTATGGACTGAATATTGAGGAGAAAAACACTAAGCTTGCTATCGTTCATTTTTTCAGAGAGTGCTTGTTCCTCTGTCAACTTATCTAAAAAAAATTATTTTTATTTGGAGAACCACCAGAAAAATACTTGGAATGACTCTCCCTCACTTTTTGAAGTTGTTGGATTTTCTCCGAAGAAAAAAATGATCTGAAAGCAGAGAGATCCGCTTCAGCTTCCGTCAAGCCGATGCCATAGGCGTTGTGGAAACGATAGTAAAGCTTACGTAAAGAATCCACATCACTAGGAAGACCCTCTGATGCTAGCGCCAATTTAATGCTGGTGTTGGTGTAACCTTCGAAACACGCATTGGGAGGTTGGTCGTGGAGGTAAGCAAGGTAAAGCCGGAGAGCTTTCAAGATGGAAGGGTCTCTCAATCTAACCAACAGATAACGTCCATTTGCCGCATCAGAGTCTCGCGACATACGCACTCTAGGTGGGGTCATCGTCGGTATTCTCCGGGGACTCTATAATAATATCAGAGTTTCCATTGAGCACATGAGACTTACATGCAGTAATGGCCTCTTTGTCTGATCCAATCTTGATTGTAGTCTTTTTTTTGAGTTGCATTCTGGAGGTAAGCTTTGGATCGCTACAGTGGCTGGATCAATTAGTTGATGTCTAGTGGTAGTAGTGTTTGCAGCAGGTGATGCTAAGCTTGATTTTGCCAGAGATGACATGGCAGTGTTTATTGCACTTCCGGTCGGCCACATATTTATATCCTTCAACTGTTCAAAATGATTTTTGTTCTTTACGCCAATTTTGAAGTCGGCAAGTGTACTGTCCTTATCCTTCAGCATGGAAAAACATCGGATAAAGTCTGTAGTTCCAAGTTCTTCTTTGACATAGTGCCCATAGTGGGCAATTTGATTTGAAGTATATGAGGCGGGGATTTTAGACACAATCACGTTATGCCAATCCTCTTTCTTGATGATCTTATAGGGTAAGGGTGATTTCACTTCAACTGGAGTAGCTGCAGCCGCTTTCTTGTGATGCGTGTCAGTTTGTGTCGGAATTATCTTATTTGCTACAAGGCTGAGTGCTGCTGGTGCACATTACAAATTCGCGTGCGTCTCAGCGTCAGCTATCTTGGAATTGTAAGTGCTGACTGTACACAGGCTTTCTATTAGTAAAGTACGACCTATTTTGAAAATATTAGCCTTCAGAAAACTCTTGCATATTTTCGACGTTACCACCTGGACTATTGGGCCGTGGTCTAATATTTAGACGAGAATATGAAGAGTGATTTGAAAGACGCATCATGTAACGTCACGTTTTGGCAGATTTCATTACACGAGAGGCGAGAGAGAAGGAAGATATAACGTAGATTGTAGAGAGACGGAAAATGCGAGCCAATGACAATGACAGACGAGGAATGATTGACACAAACCATAATCTTATGACTGAAGAAGTAATCAAAAATATTGCGAAAACTCTCAAGAGATAAAATAATCTTTTTTCTTTTAATACCTGGCTTCATCCCCACTAATAATAACATATTCATATAAAGATTTAAGCCACGATAATACCTAATATTTTCTTTTAACGTTATCAGAAGAAACAAAGTCGCATCGGAAAATGGAAAAACGTAGACAACTTTAACTTTTTTTAATATATCAATATCAATTATGCGCAGTGTTGCCAGATCTCACGATTATTCGTAAGATTACACGATTTTGGTCATAATTACATAAGTTCACGAATGATATATCAATTCTTACGAATTCTCTCTGTAGTAATACAAATCAGTAATCAAATATAATGTAATCGGGAATTAAAATCTACTATACAATATTTAGTAATGTTACGCCGCTCCTGGTACATGCGTGCTTAAGAACACTTACCTATAGCACGGCATATACAAAAACAATCAGCAAGCTGACTCTGACTCGAGATTTGTATCGCAAAATGGCGGCGTGCGCAGATGAGATGCGCGTTAAATCTCATTGTACTGCCATTTAAAGATAGGCTGTAAGAGATGCGCGTGAGAGTTAACTTGCTGCTTGTTTTTGTATATGCTGTGGTAATAGAACTACTTATCAAGCTGAAAGTGTCTGCCAAGTCTATGAGACCCCACTATTTATGACGTCAGCTGCAGACCTCAACTCTTGGCAGAAAATGCATTATGCGAGTCCAAAAAACGAATCAATAAACGTTGAAATCGCCTTTCCTAAATTTAAAATTCCCAAAATAACTAACTCACAAGGACAGTCTGAATTGCAAGCAATCCATCGAGGTTTGCAGGTGACGTTACCACTATCAGCTGCTGATAATGGTGTCGTCAGTCGCAGACCAGCTGCCGACTCGAGAATTGGCGAACGTACGCCTCATTAGGATGAGCATATGAGCAATCCTGCGGATAATGAAAACGAGATTCAGCTCTCAGAAACACCTACTAAAATACGGAAAAAACAAGGATACAAGATTTAATAATAAAATTTCTATTTCTTATGGATGTAAAATCATGTATACTTTATCAAAAATCTATAAAACAACATTGTTGTGCATTATTTTCTTACAATATTTTGGCAGTTTTAAGTCTGACGATTTCTCACGATTCTTTTTTCTAGATTCTGTCGAAATGTTTTTATTTCATCTGGCAACACTGATAATGCAATAAAATTTGAAAAAATATTCTTCCTGAGTCCATATACATATAATCTACTAGACTAGTAAAAAAAAAATTAAAAAACAAAAAGTAAATGAATAAAAAAAAAAAATGTAAATTTTAATTATAATTTTTATTTCAGAATATTGTAAATAAACTACTACAACTAAGTTATTATTAATAGGTGTATGTACATGTACAGGGTGATCCAAATTGGACACTCTCTTATGGAAACACCCTTTATATTTAGAGATAGAAAAAAAAGACCCCCCTCACCCTGGGGGTCAAGTTCCATGAAATCATGATTGGTGCATATCACATTTTAATATCTTCAACCATTTAGTCGTTAGAGGGCAATGAGAGGGTGTCCAATTTGTACCACTCTGTACATATTAATATTTGGTATTTATGCATATAGGTGGTGGCATATGGTAATATTAGGTATATACATAAATATAGCATGAATAAATGATAGGGTTACAGTCAAATTTTAAAATCTTTCAAATCCTCTTAGGCATTGATACGAGACTCATTTTACTTTTGTATGAGTAATAAATATAATTCTACCAGAATTTTCCATATTGTATTAATTTCTCAAATCCCGAATTTTATTCCCACCTATCTATTGTAATTTCAAAATTTAAAAACCGTTTTTTTTTTTTTTAGTTTATTATATAAATATGTAGAAGATGGCATTAAAAACGAAATGGATATTTTTAAATGTGACATTTGTAAAAAACAATGTGAAGGAAAAGGCGATTTTAAGGCACACATATTAACACATTCGACTGAGAAGAATTTCAAATGCAACATATGCAATGCACAATTTAAACAAATATTTAATTTGAATAGGCACACATTAACACACTGATATTTATTCTTTTAAATGTGACACATGCAAATCAAAGTTTAAACGAAAAGGTGATTTGAAGATTAATATATTAACACACTCGGGTGAGAAGAATTTTAAATGTAACATATTGTTAAAACCTATATTCTTTAGTATGTAAGATTTGTATTTTTTGATATTAATGGCAACACTGTGCGTCACTAGAGTGAGAGGCCATTGTAATATCAAGGCTAGTTAGAGTGTTTGTGTGTAATCTAGATAGATAAATAAAATGGAGTCACACCAGTTTTGGCTCTCTAGAGAATTCGTCTTTTTTTCGATTTTACCCTCCAATTTTGTGGTCAATTGAAAAGGAAAATTAAACTATTTGATTCAGCTATATTTACAAAAACAATTAGTGATGAATCAATAAGCGCAATTAATGTAGTCTGATCAAAATTACATTTGAGCAAGTGAAGCAACACATTTGTATAAATTATAATAAATATTGTATCTACTAATAAATTAGCCTAATAGTTGTATTAATTTTTGGAATTTTTATCCCACCTTTATGCAATATATAATTTCAAAATCTAACTAAATGATGTTTTTTTAGGTTTATGATTAATGAATATCTACAGAATGACATTAAAAATGAACTAGAAGTATCAGATATTGAATTGATAGATCCAAATAAAGGAATATTTATAAAGGAAGAGAAATATTCAAGAGATGCCGATTCATCAGGACCAGATGTTTTTGGAAAATTTCAATGTTACACCTACAATGCTTTATTTAAAACTAAATCACATTTAAAACTGCATTTGGTGACACACCTGAATAGTTTTCCTTTTGAATGTGACACTTACAATGCAAAATTTAAACGAAAAGGCGAATTGAAGATTCACAAACTGACGCACTCTGATATTTATTCTTTTGAATGTGATACTTGCAAAGCAAAATTTAAACGAAAAGACGAATTGAAGAAACACAAACTAACACATTCCGATATTTATCCTTTTGAATGTAACATTTGCAATGCAAAATTTAAACAAAAAGGCCAATTGAAGAATCACAAAGTAAGACATTCGGATGTTTATTCTTTCGAATGTGAAACTTGCAAAACAAAATTTAAACGAAAATTCGAATTGAAGAAACACAAACTAACACATTCGGATATTTATCTTTTTGAATGTAACATTTGCGAAGCAAAATTTAAACGAAAAGGTAATTTAAAAATCCACACATTAACACATTCGGATATATATCCATTTGAATGTGATATTTGCAATGCAAAATTTAAACTTAAGGGCAATTTGAAGATTCATAAACTAACACATTCGGATATTTATCTATTTGAATGTGACATTTGCAATGCGAAATTTAAACAGAAAATTCATTTGAAAATCCACACATTAAAACACTCGGATGCAAAGAATTTTAAATGCAAAATATGCAATGCAAAATTCAAATATAAAAATAGTTTGAGAAGACACATTTTAACACACTCGGACGAGAGGAATGCAACATATGCAACGGCAAATTTAAAACAAGAAATAATTTGAAACAACATTCAGGAACGCATTTAACTAGATAAGTGTAAGTTTGATATTTATCTTTTTGAATGTGACACTTGCGAAGCAAAATTTAAATTTAAACATAATTTTAAGAGACACCAACTAATACACTTGGGTATTTTTCCTTTTGAATGTAACACTTGCAAAGCAAAATATAAACGCAAACTCGACTTGAAGAGTCACCAAGTAAAACACTAAGATACTTTTTTTCCGAATGTAACACTTGTAAAGCAAAACTTAAACAAAAAACCGATTTGAAGGTTCACAAACTTACACATTTGAATACTTATTCTTTTGAATGTGACACTTGCAAAGCAAAATTTAAACTAAAACATAATTTAAAGACACACATATTGAAGCATTTGGATGAGAAAAATTCAAAATGCAATATGCAACGCTGAAGTTAATACCAATGATAATTTAAAACAACATTCAATGATGCATTCAGTTGATTAGCTGTAAGTTTGAATTAAATGCTTGCTCTGTAAAATTTGAACAAATAAAAAAGCAAAAAAATAGTTTGTTTAAACAATCAGATTTGTTGTGACGAAAGTTGTTTGAAGTTAGGTATGTTTTCAAATATTGAATTATAGATCTTTTGAAAAGACCTGGACGACTTTATTCTGGGATGTAAAATGCTCCAATTACCTGCAGCGGTATTGCAGGTAGAACTTGTGAATTTAATACTCTTTCTGTTTAATGTCAATGGCTTCTTATTCTTTTCGAAAATTATAGAGGTTTACAAGATATTGTACAAATTTATCATAAATAATATTACATTGTAACGAAAAAAGGAAAATAAATAAATAAATAAATAAATGAATTAAAAAAAATAGCTACTTACTAAAAAAAAGGAAAAAAAATATAAATTGGAAGATAAAAAAAAAACTATTGGTTTATATAGCTTTAGGAAGAAAATCTTAGCAATAAATGCATAACTTAGTGATATGTACTCTTATTGTGACACAAACCTATTCTCTAGCTTTTAAGGATGAAGGGGAAAATGAAGTTTCAGCAAATTCAATTGGTTATGACAAAGAGAGAAGTTGGCCAGCTGGTTTAAACCTGTGTCATATAACTTACTCACACACACACACACACACACACACACACACGCACACAGAAAAATCGCAAAATATCACTTTTTCATCATTAAGTTGATTCAAATTATTATATCCTATTCACAATCCGATGTCCATAGGTACAGGTAGATTTATCACCTTTTCCTATCAAATAGCATTAAAAGATGATAAATTTTACCTGTACCTGTGGACATAGAATTGTGAATGGATATTAAATCTTCTAAACCATTTGTTTTTAGCGGAATACACTTATCTATATAGTTGAATAATTTTAAATTTAACTGGTTAAAAGTATTCTTTCACACAATAGTTACCGAGATACAGTGGTTCAAAAATACAAAAAAAAATTCAACTTGTCAAAAATCGCCAACATTGTTATCTGTTTTGTCGCAGCCAAATCTCAAAGTAAGTTCGTTTATTACGTCGTTATTTTTTTCTCATAATGCCGCTAGTAACATGGTAATGTCGCTGATGAAATTTCAATAATTCCTAAATTAGTGTCATTGTAAATACAAACCGGAAAAATAATATACACAATTGAAAAACTTGAAAAAGAAAAAAATTACTTCCATAGTTTTGGAGTGAAGCAGAAATGTTCTGGGGATCCCAAAAAGAAGTCTGAAATTTAAGAGTTTCCAAAATGTTTAGGAATTATATATCTTCATCACATCATTTAAATATTTTAAAACTATAGTTTTTACTTCTTCCTCAATGAGCAGGATCTTAAATCATAATAAATCAGAACCCTCAAGTCTCTAGTCTCTAGTGTTTTTTCTTTAGATCTTGAGACACTGATTTTTGAACTTTAGATTTTTAGAAGTTTTGATAAATTTTACGATTTTTGAGCAGCTCTGGATCCTTCAAGCCTTAAATCTTAAATTTGGAATCTTTAGTCTTAGAGGGTTAATGATGACGAGTCTTTGGTCTTTTTTCTCAAATCCTGAATAATGAGACTTTGAGACATGGGATTCTAAAGTATTCAAAGTCTTGTATTTCCACTTTCTAGGGCTTTGCTTTGGAATCTTTGAAGAATTTTAGCTTTAAGTCATGAACTTTGAAAACCTTGGAAGTTTTCAAAATTTATTGAGTCTATGGAGCTTTCAGGGAATTGGATTTCAATTTTTTTTTCAGTCTTTTTAGAATTTCCAAAGGCTCTGTGCTACTGTCTCAGGTCTTTAATCACCCGTTTTGCCTTTCGAATCTTGGGACAAGAGGCTTCAAAGTCCTCAGAATTTATGTATTCTTTACTTTTTAGTATTATATCTCAAAAATCATTAGTCTGAGCTTACAATCATTTCAAAATTTTCTAAATTTTTGGAGTTTTCAAGGGACTGACAGTCTTGATTTTTCAATTTCCGAAGATTAAGCCTTTAGAATCTTGGTAAAAAAGGCTTCAAAGACTTCAAAATCAACAAATTTTTTACTTTTCAGTATATGAAAAAAAAGTATATAGAAACCGAAAATTTCGAGGTTTTAATTGCGGTTAACGCGGAAAAACATTGAGATGCACAGTAGATATATTATATCGTCTGTAGGTGCACGTGAAAGAGATGAAAATAAAATATGATTGGTTTGAATTGTGGTCGCCGGATTTTTTTTTGACAAGTTGAGAATTTTTCTGTATCTTTGAACCACTGTATCTTGGTTACTATTGCATTGAATAATACGTTCGACTGATGAAATTTGAAGGAAAAACGTATGGTTTAGAAAATATAAGCAAAAAACTAAAAAAGTCTGAAAATTTCGTGGTTTCTCAACTCCCCCTAAGCTAGCACAGGGTTCTCGAGGTCGAAAACTCAGATTTTACTCCACAGACTACCCACAAATGACATACCAAAACATCATTACTTTCCTGCTGGACTAAAAGTTATGTTTTCAAATTTCGAATTATAGAGCTTCTAAAAAATTAAGACTCAAAAATCGCAATAAATCACTTCTTATCATCAAGTAGATTTAAATTATTGATTAATTTCAACTTCAAAATAAAAATGAATCCAAAAAAGCTTCAAAGTTCCAATAATCATTCGTGATGGATTAATTAGTACAATTAATATAGTCTGAAAAAAATTACATTTAAGCAAGTGAAGCAACACATTTGTATAAATTAAAATAAATATTGTATCCACTAGTAAATTAGCATAAGAGATGTATTAATTTTTGAAATTTTCATCCCACCCTATATGTAATGTAATTTCAAAATTTTACTAAATGACGTTTTTTTTTTTAGGTTTATGATTGATGAATATTTAGAGGATGACATAAAAAATGAAATAGAAGTATCAAATATTGAATTGATAGATCCAGATAAAGGGATAAAGGAAGAGAAATATTCAAGTGATGCCAATTCATCAGGACCAGATGTTTTTAGAAAATTTCAATGTTATACGTGCAATGCTTTATTTGAAACTAAATCAATTTTAAAATATCATTTAGTGACACACTTGCATAGTTTTCCTTTTGGATGTGATACTTGCAAAGCAAAATTTAAACGAAAAGGCGCTTTGAAGATTCACAAACTAACACATTCGGATATTTATCCTTTCGAATGTGAAACTTGCAAAGCAAAATTTAAACTTAAAACCGTTTTGAAGAGGCACCAACTAATACACTCGGATATTTATCCTTTTGAATGTGACACTTACAAAGCAAAATTCAAACAAAAACGGCTTCTGGAGAGTCATCAACTAATTCATTGGAATATTTATTCTTTCAAATGTGAAACTTGCAAAGCAAAATTTAAACGAAAACACGAATTGAAAAGACACAAACTGACACACGCAAATATCTATCCTTTTGAATGCAACACTTGTAAAGCAAAATTTAAACGAAAATTCGACTTGAAGAGTCATCAAGTGAAGCACTCGGATATTTTTCCTTTTGAATGTAACACTTGCAAAGCAAAATTTAAACGGAAAAACGATTTGAAAAATCACAAACTTACACATTCGAATATTCGTCTTTTCGAATGTGACACTTGCAAAACAAAATTCAAACAAAAAAGCAATTTGAGAACACACATATTAAAACATTTAGATAAGAAAAATTTAAAATGCAACATGCATCGCTGAAGGCTGAAGTTGATACCAGTGGTAATTTAAAACAACATTCAGTGACGCATTTAGTTGAATAACTGTTAGTTTAAATTTAATGCTTACTCTGTAAAATTCAAACGTGAAACAATTTTGAATGTCCATATAACATCCGCAATATGTTGATTCACAAGTGTTTTAATATAAAAATACATATTTTAAAGAGCGACTTGTAAAAAAAGTTAAGAGACCTGTGATGCCAAAGGGTCCTTACCAGGAAAAATCTCAACGACTCTTCCTAAAGGCCATTTGAGAGGTGGAGCAGTTTCATCCTTGATCAAAACAAGGTCATTGACCTTTATATTATCTGAAGCAATTTGCCACTTGGTTCTATTTTGAAGAAGTTTCAAATAACTTACTGACCAAGCCTTCCAGAGACATTGCTGAATTTTTGTACATTTCTGCCATAAAGACAGACGATTTTCGAGATATTCTGTAACATCTTTTTTGGGGTATGAGGTAAGAGCTGAACCTATAAGAAAATATCCAGGGGTGAGATAAGAGAAATCAGTTGGGTCACGTGACAATGAGCAAAGTGATCGTGAGTTTAGAATTGCCTCAACTTAGGCCAACACAGTCGAAAACTCCTCAAAGGAAAGATGAGAATTTCCTATAATTCTAATTAGGTAGTACTTGGCACTTTTTATGGCAGCTTCCCATATTCCACCATGATGTGGAGAGCGAGCCGGTATAAATTTCCACTGAATTTCGAAGGTAGAGAGATAGGTTTGCACAGTTTCAGATGTATCTTGTTTTTTAAGATACTCAAAAAACTCTTAATTGATTTTTTGCACCCAATAAATTCGTACCAATATCCGAATATATTAAGGACGGTTTACCCCTCCTAGCAATAAAGCGCTTTAATCTGACTATAAAATCGAGATGTTAGTTCAAGGTTGTCACCGCTTTAATTATGCAAATAAGGCAATCTGAATATAAAATCGATATGTTTATGTTAGTTCAAGGTTGTCACCGCTTTTGCATACATTAAGTGCTGACTCATAGATAGGCAATTACTTATACATAATTGAAGTCGGGTAAGTGTTTGGAAGAAGTCCGGAGAGGTCAGGAAAGGGCTGGATAAAGTCTGGAGCAATCTAGACAAGTCTGGATAAAGTCTGGATAAGGCTGGATAAAGTCTGGAAAAGTTTGGATAAGTTTGGATAAAGTCTGGAAAAGCCAGAATATTTCTGGAAACGTCTGGAAAAGGCTCTATTAGGTCTGGAGAAATCTAGACAAGTCTGGATAAAGTCTGGAAAAATCTACCGAAGTCTGGAAAAGTCTGGATAAAGTCTGGAAAAGCCTGGAAATGTCTGGAAACGTCTGGAAAAGGCCTAATAAGGTCTGGAGAAATTCAGACAAGTCTGGATAAGTCTGGATAAAGTCTGGCTGTCTGGAAAAGTCTGGATAAGTTTGGATAAAGTCTTGAAAAGAGCCAGAAAATTTCTAGAAGCCTTAATAAGGTCTGGAGAAATTCAGACAAGTCTGGTTAAGTCTGGATAAAGTCTAACTAAGTCTGGAAAAGTCTGGATAAGTTTGGATAAAGTCTTGAAAAGAGCCAGAAAATTTCTGGAAACGTCTGGAAAAGGCTCTATTAGGTCTGGAGAAATCTAGACAAGTCTGGATAAAGTCTGGAAAAATCTAGCTAAGTCTATAAAAGTCTGGATAAAGTCTGGAAAAGCCTGGAAATTTCTAGTGTCAGTAAAAAGGACTCCGTGCTGAGAGAAAAAAAAACTTCAATGTGCACAACTCGCGAAAATTATAATTATTCTTTTATTATTGGAGATCAATGGCCATTTCCACCAACTATTTCAGGGAAGCCCTAACGATAGGTATTCCTTAAACTGAAATTTCCCCATGTAAAAACGTCATTTTAGGGAATACTTATCGTTAGGGCTTCCCTAAAATAGTTGGTGAAAACGGCCATTAATTAACATTGGATTATTTGATTTAATTTACATTTTTTGATTAAATTTAAATTTACTGTTTTTGTATTTCAAGTCCTTGTAAATTACGGATCTATTTTTTCCGAGTCATTACATTATGTTTAAGTAAGTGAAGCAACATATCACAACATATTATAATAAATATTGTATCTACTAGTAGATAAACATAATAGATGTATAATTTTTGTAATTTTTATCCCACCTATATGTAATATAATTTCAAAATCTAACTGATGTTTTTTTTTAGGTTTATGATTAATGAATATTTAGAGGATGACATTAAAAATGAACTAGAAGTATCAGGTATTGAATTGATGGATCCAAATAAAGGAATATTTATAAAGGAAGAGAAATATTCAAGTGATGCCAATTCATCAGGACCAGATGCTTTCAGATAATTCCAATGTTACACTTGCAATGCTTTATTTAAAACTAAATCAATTGTTAAACATCATTAAGTGACACACTTGGATAGTTTTCCTTTTGAATGTGATACTTGCAAATCAAAATTTGAACGTAAAAACCAATTGAAGAATCACAAACTAACACATTCGGATATTTACCCTTTTGTATATGACACTTGCAACGCCAAATTTAAACACAAATGCTTTTTGAAGAGGCACTATGTGATACACTTGGATATTTATCCTTTCGAATGTGAAACTTGCAAAGCAAAATTTAAACGAAAAGGCGAATTGAAGAATCACAAACTGACAGACTTGAATATTTTTTCTTTTGAATGTGACACTTGCAAAGCAAAATTTAAACGTAAATATCAATTGACGAGTCACAAACTAAAACACTCGGATATTTATTCTTTTGAATGTGACACCTGTGAAGCAAAATTTAAAGAAAAAAGTATTTTTAATAGACACCAATTAATCCACTCGGATATTTATCCTTCTGAATGTGACACTTGCGAAGCAAAATTTAAATTTAAACATAATTTGAAGAGACACCAACTAATACACTTGGATATTTTTCCTTTTGAATGTAACACTTGCAAAACAGAATTTAAACGAAAACTCGACTTAAAGAGTCACCAAGTAAAACACTCAGATATTTTTCCTTCTGAATGTAACACTTGTACAGCAAAATTTAAACGAAAAACTGATTTGAAGATTCACAAACTTACACATTTGAATACTTATTCTTTTGAATGTGACACTTGCAAAGCAAAATTTAAACTAAAACATAACTTAAAGACACACATATTGAAGCATTTGGATGAGGAAAATTTAAAATGAAACATACAACGTAGAATTTAATACCAGTGGTAATTTAAACGCTGTGTCTAGAATTTTGGTACCGGTAACACATTTTTCACCGGTAGTTTTGATGACGTTATCCATCCATATGACGCACAGGTACCAGGATTTAAGTGAATTTCGGTGTTTTTATTTTATTTTTATCGTTTTTCAAGGGTTTTCCGAAACTGTGATCCGGTTGATCGAATCACTCATCCATCAGAGATTCGTAAACTGATCTAAACGGAATAATTCGTTTGGAAAGTAACCCTATTTATCCCATATGTTGTGATTTCACTAACCTTGCCATTGACTATTGAGGTGGGTTGGTGGATACACCTTATCAGCTGATTGGTATTTTGGGTTAGTTTATAAATTTTTTCATGACTTTTTGAAACATTTCAAACCATAAAAGTTAGCTTAGGTTTAGAATACCTTAGACAAACGATTTGCGTTCGGAAATGTCTAACAACTAATCCCAGATTAGAAGTTATCTGCAATCAGATGATAGTAAATTAACCCTAATACCATGTACTATAATCTACTAGGCTAGGAAAAAAAAAAAAAAAAAGATAAATAAAACTAACAAAAAACATTAAGGAAATTTCAATTATTATTTTTATTTTGAAACATTGTAATTGAACTACTACAATTAAGTTTTTATTAATAGGTGTACATGTACAGGATGGTCCAAATTGGACACTTTCTTATGGAAACACCCTTCATTTTTAAAGATAAAAAAAATGGACCCCCCACCCTGAGGGTCAAATTTCATGAAAACATGATTGTTGCATATCGCATTCTGATATTTTCAACCGTTTAGCCGCTAGAGGGCGATAAGAAAGTGTACAATTTGGACCACCCTGTACATAATAATATTTGGTATTAATGCATATAGGTGGTGGTATATGGTAATATTAGGTATATACATATATAGAATGAATAAGTGATATAGTCTAAGAGACAGCGCCGAAAAACTTCTCTGAATTTACTAAAGGTAGTTTTTGGACAGTTGATTACAGTATATACGTACATAAATATACTGCGGTCAGTCAAGCGAAACTTGGGACAAGGACCCAGAGTGTCTTGTTAAAGGTGTCGAGATAACTTGCGTAATGCGACAAATTCACTAAGCCACGATTCATGATAGGACTAGAAATTCTCTAGTCAATTATTTCAAAAAAAAGAAGCGAAGGAGTATTTAGAATACTTATCATGAACATCTGCTCGACGACGGAGTAAAATTTGAAAAGCATACTTCAGAGTTACAAGGCAGCAATTCTCATTTCTCCTCGATCTTATAAGAAAAGATTTAAGTAAGAAATCATGTAATCGCGTGCGACATTCTATTTCGCCACCTGAAAAACTTGGCCTAACGTTGAGGTATAGAAATATAATACGACAAGAGCATTTTCTTTGCCAACACGCAGCGTACAACTGAACAGACTGCTAATAGACTGCTCTCCGAGCAGTCGTTCAGTTGCGTCGACCGTATTACGCTAGCGCAAGTCGTTTTTACGCAGTGTAGGAAAACGCTTCCATTTTTCGACGCCGCGTAAAATGTGCGTTGCTAGGAAAACGCTGCTTTGTAAATTCGTTGCATTTCCTAGCTATCTCGACAACTTCAACCAGACACCCTAGGTCCTTGTCTTTCGCTTGACTGACCGAGGTATGTTTATGTACGTAAATACTGTAATCAACTGACCAAAAACTGGCTTTGGTAAATTCAGAGAATTTTTTCGGCGCAGGCTCTCCGGCTAATAGGGTTGTAGCGAAATTTCAAAATCTTCTTCAATCCTCTTAAGCATTGAAACGAGACTCTTTTTATTTTTGTTTGAGTGATAAATATAATTCTACCAGAATTTTCCATATTGTATCAATTTCTCTAATCCTGAATTTTAATCCCACCTACCTAATTTAATTTCAAAATCTAACTATGAATCTGAAAAATGTTTTTTTTTTTTAGGTTTATGATATATGAATATTAAGAGGATGACATTAAAAACAAAATGAATATTTTTAAATGTGACACTTGTAAAAAACAATCTAACTGAATGACATTTTTTTTCAGGTTTATGATTGATGAAAAATATCTAGAGCATGATATTAAAAATAAAATAGAAGTATCAGAGATTGAACTGATCGATCCAAATGAGGGAATATTTATAAAGGAAGAGAAAAATTCAAGAGATGCCGTTTCATCAGGACCAGATGTTTTTAGAAAATTCCAATGCTACACTTGCAATGCTTTATTTAAAACTAAATCAAATTTGAATTATCATTTAGTGACACACTCGGATAGTTTTCCTTTTGAATGTGACACTTGCAAAGCAAAATTTAAACGAAAACGCCTTTTGAAGAGTCACCAAATAATACACTCGGATATTTATCCTTTTGAATGTGACACATGCAAATCAAAATTTAAATGGAAAAGCCATTTGAAGGAACACAAATTAACACATTCTGATATTTATCCTTTTGAATGTGACATTTGTAAAGCAAAATTTAAAGTAAAAGGCTATTTGAAGAATCACAAATTAACACATTCTGATATTTTTCCTTTTGAATGTGAAACATGCAAATCAAAATTTAAACTTAAAAGAAATTTGGAGATTCATAAACTAACACATTCAGATATTTATCCATTCAAATGTGACACTTGCAATGCAAAATTTAAACAAAAAAGTAATTTGAAAAGCCACATATTAACACATTCGGATATTTATCCTTTCGAATGTGACACATGCAAATCAAAATTTAAACTTAAGGGAAATTTGAAGATTCATAAACTAACACATTCGGATATTTATCCATTTGAATGTGACATTTGCAATGCAAAATTTAAACAAAAAGGTAGTTTAAAAATCCACACATTAACACATTCGGATATATATCCATTTGAATGTGATATTTGCAATGCAAAATTTAAACTTAAGGGCAATTTGAAGATCCATAAACTAACACATTCGGATATTTATCCATTTGATTGTCATATTTGCAATGCAAAATTTAAACAGAAAGGTCATTTGAAAACCCACACATTAAAACACTCGGATGAAAAGAATTTCAAATGCAGAATATGCAATGCAAAATTTAAATATAAAAGTAATTTGACAAAACACATTTTAACACACTCGGATGTGACTTTTGAATGTGACACATGCAAATCAAAATTTAAACGGAAAGACCATTTGAGCAGACACTTATTAACACACTCGGATGAGAGGAATGCAACATATGCAACGGCAAATTTGAAACAAGAAATAATTTGAAACAACATTTAGGAACGCATTTAACTAGATAAGTGTAAGTTTGAATGTAATGCTTGCTTTAGTAAATTTAGTAATCCAAACAAATCGATAAACTAGGGTTTCAATGTAACTTTAGTGAATGCAAAATGTACAGTGTATTTGATTATATTCAATCCCATACCTACAGCCTTTATACTATTTTATATACAAAATCTGATAGTTTTTTTCTATATATTTTTTTTAACGAATATGTTATTATTAGTAGGGATGAAGCCTGGGATGGAGCTCTGGGAGGGGGGTTAGGGGGGCAAAGCAAAGCTCTGAATCCTGTCCTCTTGAGTTGAACAAATAGTTTTTGGTTTTTTCAAACATTTTTCTTATACTCGTTTTTTATACAGTGTTTATTTTATTCGATTATATTATTTGTAGGTCTGGAATATATACATCATCAGTTTTTGATGTGTGTGTGTGTGTGTGTGTGTGTGTTGACATTTTCATGACAGGTATGGAGTAGCGCTGATGCTGTGTGCCCATATTTTGCTGTCTGACTATTAGATTCCTATTTTATATTATATTTGCTCGTGGTGTATACATTTTGCGCTTTTAAAAAACAGTTTAGAGATGCTTCTTAAAATTACAAATTTGCACGCGTCCCAGCGCCAGCTGTCTTAATATTGTAAGTGCTGACTGTACACAGGCTTTCTGTCACTAAAATATGATCTATTTTGGAAATATTAGCCTTCAGAAAACTTTTGCATATTTTCGACGCCACCTCCTAGACTATGAGGCCGTGGTCTGATATTTAGACGAAAATATGAAGAGTGATTTGAAAGACACATCACGTAGCGTCACGTTTTGGCAGATTTCATTACACGAAAGACGAGAGAGAAGGAAGATATAACGTAGACTGTAGAGAGACGGAGAATGCGAGCCAATGACAATGACAAACGAGGAACGATTGACACAAACCATAATATTATGACTAAAGAAGTAATAAGAAATATTGCGAAAACTCTCAAGAGATAAAATTTTTTATCCAACACATGACAGTTATGACTGTTTTTATTATTGTCATTTTAGACAAGTAAACTATCAAATAACACACTAGTGTGTTATAATCCATAACTCAAAAGTAAATGAATAAAACAAAAAAAAAATGTAAATTTCAATTATAATTTTTATTTCAGAACATTGTAAATAAACTACTACAACTAAATTATTATTAATAGGTGTATGTACATGTACAGGGTGATCCAAATTGGACACTCTCTTATGGAAACACCCTTTATATTAAGAGATAGAAAAAAAAGACCCCCCTCACCCTGAGGGTCAAGTTCCATGAAATCATGATTGGTGCATATCACATTTTAATATCTTCAACCATTTAGTCCTTAGAGGGCGATAAGAAGGTGTCCAATTTGTACCACTCTGTACATATTAATATTTGGTAATTATGCATATAGGTGGTGGCATATGGTAATATTAGGTATATACATAAATATAGAATGAATAAATGATAGGGTTGCAGTCAAATTTTAAAATCTTTCAAATCCTCTTAGGCTCATTTTACTTTCGTATGAGTAATAAATATAATTCTACCAGAATTTTCCATATTGTATTAATTTCTCAAATCCCGAATTTTATTCCCACCTATCTATTGTAATTCCAAAATTTAAAAACCGTTTTTTTTTGTAGTTTATTATATAAATATTTAGAAAATGGCATTAAAAACGAAATGGATATTTTTAAATGTGACATTTGTAAAAAACAATGTGAAGGGAAAGGCGATTTTGAGGCACACATATTAACACATTCGACTGAGAAGAATTTCAAATGCAACATATGCAATGCAACATTTAAACAAAGAGGTACTCAAATTTAATTTGAATAGGCACACATTAACACACTGATATTTATTCTTTTAAATGTGACACATGCAAATCAAAGTTTAAACGGAAAGGTGATTTGAAGATTAACATATTAACACACTCGGGTGAGAAGAATTTTAAATGTAACATATTGTTAAAACCTATATTCTTTAGTATGTAAGTTTTGTATTTTTTGATAATAATGGCAACACTGTGCGTCACTAGAGAGCGAGAGGCCATTGTAATATCAAGGCTAGTTAGAGTGATTGTGTGTAATCTAGATAGATAAATAAAATGGAGTCACACCAGTTTTGGCTCTCTAGAAAATTCTTCTTTTTTTCGATTTTCCCCTTCAATTTTGTGGTCAATTGAAAAGGGAAATTAAACTATTTGATTCAGCTATATTTACAAAAACAATTCGTGATGAATCAATAAGCGCAATTAATGTAGTCTGATCAAAATTACATTTGAGCAAGTGAAGCAACACATTTGTATAAATTATAATAAATATTGTATCTGCTAATAAATTAGCCTAATAGTTGTATTAATTTTTGGAATTTTTATCCCACCTTTATGCAATACATAATTTCAAAATCTAACTAAATGATGTTTTTTTTAGGTTTATGATTAATGAATATCTACAGGATGACATTAAAAATGAACTAGAAGTATCAGATATTGAATTGATAGATCCAAATAAAGGAATATTTATAAAGGAAGAGAAATATTCAAGAGATGCCGATTCATCAGGACCAGATGTTTTTGGAAAATTTCAATGTTACACCTGCAATGCTTCATTTAAAACTAAATCAAATTTAAAACTGCATTTGGTGACACACCTGAATAGTTTTCCTTTTGAATGTGACACTTGCAAAGCAAAATTTAAACGAAAAGGCGAATTGAAGAATCACAAAGTAAGACATTCGGATGTTTATTCTTTCGAATGTGAAACTTGCAAAACAAAATTTAAACGAAAATACGAAATGAAGAGACACGAACTAAGACATTCCGATATTTATCCTTTTGAATGTAATATTTGCAATGCAAAATTTAAGCAAAAAAGCGAATTGAAGAGTCATCAACAAATACACTCGGATATTTATCTTTTTGAATGTGATACTTGCAAAGCAAAATTCAAACTTAAATCCGTTTTCAAGAGGCACCAACTAATGCACTTGGATATTTATCTTTTTGAATGTAACATTTGTAAAGCAAAATTTAAACGAAAAGATAATTTAAAAATCCACACATTAACACATTCGGATATATATCCATTTGAATGTGATATTTGCAATGCAAAATTTAAACTTAAGGGCAGTTTAAAGATTCATAAACTAACACATTCGGATATTGATCTATTTGAATGTGACATTTGCAATGCAAAATTTAAACAGAAAATTCATTTGAAAATCCACACATTAAAACACTCGGATGCAAAGAATTTTAAATGCAAAATATGCAATGCAAAATTCAAACATAAAAATAGTTTGAGAAGACACATTTTAACACACTCGGACGAGAGGAATACAATATATGCAACGGCAAATTTAAAACAAGAAATAATTTGAAACAACATTCAGGAACGCATTTAACTAGATAAGAGTAAGTTTAATATTTATCTTTTTGAATGTGACACTTGCGAAGCAAAATTTAAATTTAAACATAATTTGAAGAGACACCAACTAATACACTTGGATATTTTTCCTTTTGAATGTAACACTTGCAAAGCAAAATTTAAACGAAAACTCGACTTGAAGAGTCACCAAGTAAAACACTAAGATACTTTTTTTCCGAAGGTAACACTTGTAAAGCAAAACTTAAATAAAAAACCGATTTGAAGGTTCACAAACTTACACATTTGAATACTTATTCTTTTGAATGTGACACTTGCAAAGCAAAATTTAAACTAAAACATAATTTAAAGACACACATATTGAAGCATTTGGATGAGAAAAATTCAAAATGCAATATGCAACGCTGGAGTTAATACCAATGATAATTTAAAACAACATTCAATGATGCATTCAGTTGAATAGCTGTAAGTTTGAATTAAATGCTTGCTCTGTAAAATTTGAACAAATAAAAAATCAAAAAAATAGTTTGGTCAAACAATCAGATTTGTTGTGACGAAAGTTGTTTGAAGTTAGGTTTGTTTTCAAATATTGAATTATAGATCCTTTGAAAAGACCTCGACGACTTTATTCTG
Organism: Ceutorhynchus assimilis; assembly: GCA_917834065.1. NCBI lineage: Eukaryota > Metazoa > Arthropoda > Insecta > Coleoptera > Curculionidae > Ceutorhynchus > Ceutorhynchus assimilis. The sequence continues at coordinate 3,659,494 of OU892286.1, forward strand.
GGATGTAAAATGCTTCAATTACCTGCAGCGGTATTGCAGGTAGAACTTGTGAATTTAATACTCTTTCTGTTTAATGTCAATGGCTTAATTATTCTTTTCGGAAAATATAGAGGTTTACAAGATATTGTACAAATTTATCATAAATATTATTACATTGTAACGAAAAAAGAAAAATAAATAAATAAATAAATAAATAAATAAATGAATAAAAAAAAATAGCTACTTACTAAAAAAAAGGAAAAAAAATATATAAATTGGAAGTTAAAAAAAAAACTACTGGTTTATATAGCTATAGGAAAAAAATCTTAACAATAAATGCATAACTTAGTGATATGTACTCTTATTGTGACACAAACCTATTCCCTAGCTTTTAAGGATGAAGGGGAATATGAAGTTTCAGCAAATTCAATTGGTTATGACAAAGAGAGAAGTTGGCAAGCTGGTTTAAACCTGTGTCATATAATTTACTCACACACACACACGCTCACAAAAAAATCGCAAAATATCACTTTTTCATCATTAAGTTGATTCAAATTATTATATCCTATTCACAATCCGATGTCCACAGGTACAGGTAGATTTATCACCTTTTCCTATCAAATAGCATTGAAAGATGTTAAATTTTACCTGTACCTGTGGAAATAGAATTGTGAATGGATATTATATCTTCTAAACCATTTGTTTTTAGCGGAATACACTAATCTATATAGTTGAATAATTTTAAATTTAACTGGTCAAAAGTATTCTTTCACACAATAGTTACCGAGATACAGTGGTTCAAAAATACAAAAAAAAATTCAACTTGTCAAAAATCGCCAACATTGTTATCTGTTTTGTCGCAGCCAAATCTCAAAGTAAGTTCGTTTATTACGTCGTTATTTTTTTCTCATAATGCCGCTAGTAACAACGTAATGTCGCTGATGAAATTTCAATAATTCCTAAATTAGTGTCATTGTAAATACAAACCGGAAAAATAATATACACAATTGAAAAACTTGAAAAAGAAAAAAATTACTTCCATAGTTTTGGAGTGAAGCAGAAATGTTCTGGGGATCCCAAAAAGAAGTCTGAAATTTAAGAGTTTCCAAAATGTTTAGGAATTATATATCTTCATCACATCATTTAAATATTTTAAAACTATAGTTTTTACTTCTTCCTCAATGAGCAGGATCTTAAATCATAATAAATCAGAACCCGCAAGTCTCTAGTCTCTAGTGTTTTTTTTTTAGATCTTGAGACACTGATTTTTGAACTTTAGATTTTTAGAATTTTTGATAAATTTTACGATTTTTGAGCAGCTCTGGATCCTTCAAGCCTTAAATCTTAAATTTGGAATCTTTAGTCTTAGAGGGTTAATGATGATGAGTCTTTGGTCTTCTTTCTCAAATCCTGAATAATGAGACTTTGAGACATGGGATTCTAAAGTATTCAAAGTCTTGTATTTCCACTTTCTAGGGCTTTGCTTTGGAATCTTTGAAGTATTTTAGTTTTAAGTCATGAACTTTGAAAACCTTGGAAGTTTTCAAAATTTATTGAGTCTATGAAGCTTTCAGGGAATTGGATTTCAATTTTTTTTTCAGTCTTTTTAGATTTTCCAAAGGCTACTATCTCAGGTCTTTAATCACCCGTTTTGCCTTTCGAATCTTGGGAAAAGAGGCTTCAAAGTCCTCAGAATTTATGAATTCTTAACTTTTTAGTATTATATCTCAAAAATCATTAGTCTTGAGCTTACGGTCATTTCAAATTTTTCTAAATTTTTGGAGTTTTTAAGGGACTAACAGTCTTGATTTTTCAATTTCCGAAGATTAAGGTTTTAAATCACCCGTTTTGCCTTTAGAATCTTGGTAAAAAAGACTTCAAAGACTTCAAAATCTACAAATTTTTTACTTTTCAGTATATGAAAAAAAAGTATATTGAAACCGAAAATTTCGAGGTTTTAATTGCGGTTAACGCGGAAAAACATTCAGATGCACAGTAGACATATATCGTCTGTAGGTGCACGTGAAAGAGATGAAAATAAAATATGATTGGTTTGAATTGTGGTCGCCGGATTTTTTTTTTGACACAAGTTGAGAATTTTTTTGTATCTTTGAACCACTGTATCTCGGTTACTATTGCGTTGAATAATACGTTCGACTAATGAAATTTGAAGGAAAAATATATGGTTTAGAAAATATAAGCAAAAAACTGAAAAAATCTGAAAATTTCGTGGTCTCTCAACTCCTCCCAAGCTAGCACAGGGTGCTCGAGGTCGAAAACTCAGATTTTACTCCACAGACTACCCACAAATGACATACCAAAACATCATTAACTTCGAAATACTTTCCAGCAGAAAGTACTTGCCTGCTGGACTAAAAGTTATGTTTTCAAATTTCGAATTATAGAGCTTCTAAAAAATTAAGTCTCAAAAATCGTAGTAAATCACTTCTTATCATCAAGTAGATTTAAATTATTGATTAATTCCAACTTCAAAATAAAAATGAATCCAAAAAAGCTTCAAAGTTCCAATAATCATTCGTGATGGATTAATTAGCACAATAATTAATATAGTCTGAAAAAAATTACATTTAAGCAAGTGAAACAACACATTTGTATGAATTAAAATAAATATTGTATCCACTAGTAAATTAGCATAAGAGATGTATTAATTTTTGAAATTTTCATCCCACCCTATATGTAATGTAATTTCAAAATTTTACTAAATGACGTTTTTTTTTTTAGGTTTATGATTGATGAATATTTAGAGGATGACATAAAAAATGAAATAGAAGTATCAAATATTGAATTGATAGATCCAGATAAAGGGATATTTATAAAGGAAGAGAAATATTCAAGTGATGCCAATTCATCAGGACCAGATGGTTTTAGAAAATTTCAATGTTATACGTGCAATGCTTTATTTAAAACTAAATCAAATTTGAAATATCATTTAACGACACACTCTGTTAGTTCTTCTCTTGAATGTGACATTTTCAATGCAAAATTTAAACGTAAAGTCGGATTGAAGAAACACAAACTGAGACATTCGGATGTTTATCCTTTCGAATGTGATATTTGCAAAACAAAATTTAAACGACAAGCCGAATTGAAGAGTCACCAACTAATACACTCAGATATTTATCTTTTTGAATGTGATACTTGCAAGACAAAATTTAAACGTGAAAATAATTTGAAGAATCACAAATTAATACATTCGGATATTTATCCTTTTGAATGTGACACTTGCAAAGCAAAATTTAAACGAAAAGGCGATTTGAAGAAACACAAACTGAGACATTCGGATGTTTATCCTTTCGAATGTGATATTTGCAAAGCAAAATTTAAACGAGAAGCCGAATTGAAGAGTCACCAACTAATACACTCAGATATTTATCCTTTTGAATGTGACACTTGCAAAGCAAAATTTAAACGAGAAGGCGAATTGAAGGATCACAAACTAAAACACTCTGATATTTATTCTTTTGAATGTGATACTTGCAAAGCAAAATTTAAACGAAAAGGCGATTTGAAGAAACACAAACTAACACATTCGGATATTTATCCTTTTGAATGTAACATTTGCAACGCAAAATCTAAACGAAAATCCAATTTAAAGAATCACATGTTAATACACTCAGATATTTATCCTTTCGTATGTAATATTTGCAATGCAAAATATAAACAGAAAGGCAGTTTGAAGATTCACAAACTAACACATTCGGATATTTATCCATTTGATTGTCATATTTGCAATGCAAAATTTAAACAGAAAAGTCATTTGAAAATCCACACATTAAAACACTCGGATGAAAAGAATTTTAAATGCAAAATATGCGATGCAAAATTCAAATATAAAAGTAATTTGACAAAACACATTTTAACACACTCGGATGTGACTTTTGAATGTGACATATGCAAATCAAAATTTAAACGGAAAGACCATTTGAGCAGACACTTATTAACACACTCGGATGAGAGGAATGCAACATATGCAACGGCAAATTTAAAACAAGAAATAATTTGAAACAACATTCAGGGACGCATTCAACTAGATAAGTGTAAGTTTGAATGTAATGCTTTAGTAAATTTAACATCCCAAACAAATCGATAAACTAGGGTTTCAATGTAACTTTTGTGAATGAAAAATGTACAGTGTATTTAATTATATTTAATCCCATACCTACAGCCTTTACTATTTCAGATAGCAAAAAATTTTACATACAAAATCTGTCAGTTTTTTTCTATATTTTTTTTTTAACGAATATGTTATTATTAGTGGGGATGAAGCCAGGGATAAAGCCATGGGGGAGGGCAAAGCAAAGCTTTGAATTCTGTGCTTTTGAATTGAAGAAATAGTTTTTGATTTTTTCAAACATTTTTCTTATACACGTTTTTTATACAGTGTGTGTTTTATTCGATTAAATTATTTTTAGGTCTGAAATATATAGATGTCAAACTCTTCATCAGTTTTTGATGTGTATGACATTTTTAGGACAGGTATTTAGTAGCGCTGACATTGTGTGCCCATATTTCGCTGTCTGACTATTAGATTCCTATTTTATATTATATTTGCTTGTGGTATATACATTTTGCGTTTTCAAAAAACAGTTCATAAATGCTTTCACCCACCAGACCAGCAGCTACCTAACCTGTACCGAGGTAAGCTGCTAATACCGTTTCCGAACCGTCAGCGCCGACCCGACCGTTGCCGAGTCCTATTCAGGTGAGTGAGGTGCTTATATGCCGCGACGTACCTGGAATGAATGAGGTTGACCTTATTCTTTCCAGGACGGACACGAGGGGGCCATGTGATTGGAACACGTTACACGGTGGCGCTCTCTGTCCTTATGTATCAGTGTAGCAAGTGCTCATCGCTCTATCCAGATTATTAACAAGCCAGATTAATTATCCAAGCCGGCGCTGAAGGGATGGAACCGACCGCAAATGTTCGTTGGAGCTTTTTACCCATTTACTGTCATCTAACCGTTTTCTTACCATACCGTGGGTCTTTCATTTCCATCGCTTCCCATTTACATAATTCACCCGCCAGTATTCGTTCGCACACTCTCTCTCTCTCTCGCACTCACTTTAATTTTCATTCACGCTACCTCATTCAGCCGTTTCGTATTGTTATTTACTTTTGGGAATTAATAAAAACACATTGTTGGATATTGTGTGTTTCATTTTGGGGAAAATGCACATAGACCTCTGTTTTTTTCGTCTCCACTGTTTAAAAGCTAACTAGTGCACGTGGGCCCTTAACCACTATAATCCTAAGGGTGGCGCCCGAGTTTTCCGAAAGCCCCGAACCGACCGCTTTTTTACCGGAAAACCTGCGCTACATTTACATTTTTCGACGCCACCACCTGGACTATTAGGTCGTGGTCTGATATTTAGATGAGATAATGTAGAGTGATTTGAAAGACGCATCACGTAGCGTCACGTTTTGGCAGATTCCGAAACACGAAAGAGAAGGAAGATATAACGTATACTGTGGAGAGATGGAGAATGCGAGCCAATGATAATGACAGACGAGGAACGATTGACTGACACAAACCATAATCCTATGACTGAAGAAGCAATAAAAAATATTGCGAAATATTCTTTTTTCTTTTAATACCTGGCTCCATCCCCACTAATGATAACATATTCATATAAAGATTTAAGTGACGATAATACCTGATATTTTCTTTTAACGTTATCAGAAGAAACAAAATCGCATCGGAAAATGGAAAAATGTAGACAACTTCACCTTTACTCAATATATCAATCAATCAATATCAATTATGCGATAAAATGAAAGATTTTTTCTTTCTGATTCCATATACATATAATCTACTAGACTAGGAAAAAAAATACAAGTTGTTATTAATAGGTGTACATGTACAGGGTGGTCCAAATTGAATACATTCTTATGGAAACATCCTTTATTTTTAGAGATAGAAAAAAATTAATCCCCCCACCCTGAGGGTCAAATTTCATGAAATCATGATTGGTGCATATCGCATTTTGATATCTTCAACCGTTTAGCCGCTAGAGGGCGATAAGTGTGTGTCCAATTTGGACCACCCTGTACATAATAATAATATTTGGTATTTATGCATATAGGTGGTGGTATATGGTAATATTAGGTATATACATATATAGAATGAATAAGTGATAAGATTGTAGCGAAATTTCAAAATCTTTTTCAATTCTCTTAAGCATTGAAACGAGACTCTTTTTATTTTTGAATGAGTAATAAAACTAATTCTATCAGAACTATTGTATTAATTTATCAAATCCCGAATTTTAATCCCACCTACCTATTGTAATTCCAAAATCTTTAAAACGTTATTTTTTTTTAGGTTAACGATTTATGAATATTTAGAAAATGGCATTAAAAACGAAATGGATATTTTTAAATGTGACACTTGTAAAAAACAATTTGACCGAAAAGCCGATTAGAAGGCCCACATATAAACACACTCGGATGAGAAGAATTTTAAATGCAACATATGCGATGCAAAATTTGAACAAAAATTTATTTAAATAGGCACATTTTAACTCACTCGGATATTTATCCTTTTGAATGTGACACATGCCAATCAAAATTTAAAGAGAAAGGCAATTTGAAGATTCACAAACTAACACATTCTGATATTTATACTTTTGAATGTGACACATGCAAATTAAAGTTTAAACGGAAAGGCGATTTGAAGATTCACATATTAACACGCTCGCGTGAGAAGAATTTCAAATGCAACATATGCGATGCAATGCCAAATGATGAAAAGCTAAGATAAAAACGTTTTTGTTCAGAAGTTTAAGTTTTACAACCTGTCAAAGTTGCAAAAAAATCAATTTTCAACTGTCAATATTTCCAAAATTGTTCAACTTAGGTATAGAGTATATACCATGCAATCTGCTCAGAATTTTACGTAGAATGTAGAATGCGAATATTCGATAATATACAGGGTATGCTTTCTAGAGTTTAGTTTACAAGCAATGCAAATTGCATATAGTCGGGGAGCTGGCGTCGAAAATATGCAAGAGTTTTCGCAAGGCTCATATTTTCAGAATGAGTAGCATTTTAGTACTACAAAGCTAGGCTACAGTCAGCAGTTCCAGTTCCGGGACACCTGGCGCTGAGATGCGTGCAAAGGTGTATTTTTAATCAACACCTCGCAACAGTTTTCGCAAAGCTGAAAATTAGCAAAGAGCATGCGAATATAATGTAGAACCATAATTTAACAGTCAGACAAAGAAATACGGGGACACGTAGAGTCAGCGCGACTTTGAAGTGGTGAAAAAAATGATGTCACCGAAAGTGTTTTCGCATGGCTGAAATTTGGCAAGGTAATAGTAAAAACAATATATTTATTGAAAAAAACAGTCAGACACTTCTATGTCGGGACCCCGCCAGTCAGCAGTCGATTAGAGTGATATAGGTGGTAGCGCGCGTCAATAGGCATATATGCATGTCGAATAATAATTTCACCAAAAGTGGTTTCGCATAGCTGAAATTTGGCAAGGTAATAGTAAAAACAATATATTTATTGAAAAAAACAGTCAGACACTTCTATGTCGGAACCCCGCCAGTCAGCAGTCGATTAGAGTGACATAGGTGGTAGCGCGCGTCAATAGGCATATATCCATGTCGAAAAATAATTTCACCAAAAGCGTTTTCGCATAGCTGAAATTTGGCAAGGTAATAGTAAAAACAATATATTTATTGAAAAAAACAGTCAGACACTTCTATGTCGAGACCCCGCCAGTCAGCAGTCGATTAGAGTGATATAGGTGGTAGCGCGCGTCAATAGGCATATATCCATGTCGAATAATAATTTCACCAAAAGCGTTTTCGCATAGCTGAAATTTGGCAAGGTAATAGTAAAAACAATATATTTATTGAAAAAAACAGTCAGACACTTCTATGTCGAGACCCCGCCAGTCAGCAGTCGATTAGAGTGATATAGGTGGTAGCGCGCGTCAATAGGCATATATCCATGTCGAATAATAATTTCACCAAAAGTGTTTTCGCATAGCTGAAATTTGGCAAGGTAATAGTAAAAACAATATATTTATTGAAAAAAACAGTCAGACACTCCTATGTCGGGACTCCCTCAGTCAGCAGTCGATTAAAATGAATAGAATAGAATAGAATTTTACTCTATATATAATATCCATTTCGATGAATAATTTTATTTTTATAATTTAAATTATTTGGAATCGGAAACGGTAAAATAAAATTGTACATGCAGTTAAAAAGTTTGCGGTTAGAAAAAAGCCCGATTCGTATAAATATTACTTGACCATTTAATCAGCAGTACTGTGATAGTATACCTATAGTAAGTTTCATTAAATACTTATAATCGTCGCCGATTTTATAAAATACAAAAAAAAAATTCTAATCACATCTGCCGCTTCCCTTCCCCTAATCTCGACCTAACAGTACCATAATGAAGTTTCCGAATTCGAATGCATATACGCCTTATTCAAGTATACGCGCTTACGCTTGCAACTTACAGGTTTACACTTACTCATTAAGAGAAAAAAAAATGTATTTTACCGTTTCCGATTCCAAATAATTTAAATTATAGAAATAAAATTATTCATCGAAATGGATATATATAGAGTAAAATTCTATTGACGCGCGCTACCACCTATATCACTTTAATCGACTGCTGACTGAGGGAGTCCCAACATAGAAGTGTCTGACTGTTTTCTTCAATAAATATATTGTTTTTACTATTACCTTGCCAAATTTCAGCTATGCGAAAACACTTTTGGTGAAATTATTATTCGACATGGATATATGCCTATTGACGCGCACTACCACCTATATCACTCTAATCGACTGCTGACTGGCGGGGTCCCGACATAGAAGTGTCTGACTGTTTTTTTCAATAAATATATTGTTTTTACTATTACCTTGCCAAATTTCAGCTATGCGAAAACACTTTTGGTGAAATTATTATTTGACATGGATATATGCCTATTGACGCGCGCTACCACCTATATCACTCTAATCGACTGCTGACTGGCGGGGTCCCGACATAGAAGTGTCTGACTGTTTTTTTCAATAAATATATTGTTTTACTATTACCTTGCCAAATTTCAGCTATGCGAAAACACTTTTGGTGAAATTATTATTCGACATGGATATATGCCTATTGACGCGCGCTACCACCTATATCACTCTAATCGACTGCTGACTGGCGGGGTCCCGACATAGAAGTGTCTGACTGTTTTTTTCAATAAATATATTGTTTTTACTATTACCTTGCCAAATTTCAGCTATGCGAAAACACTTTTGGTGAAATTATTATTCGACATGGTTATATGCCTATTGACGCGCGCTACCACCTATATCACTTTAATCGACTGCTGACTGGCGGGGTCCCGACATAGAAGTGTCTGACTGTTTTTTTCAATAAATATATTGTTTTTACTATTACCTTGCCAAATTTCAGCCATGCGAAAACACTTTCGGTGACGTCATTTTTTTGACCACTTCAAAGTCGCGCTGACTCTACGTGTCCCCGTATTTCTTTGTCTGACTGTTAAATTATGGTTCTACATTATATTCGCATGCTCTTTGCAAATTTTCAGCTTTGCGAAAACTGTTGCGAGGTGTTGATTAAAAATACACCTTTGCGCGCATCTCAGCGCCAGGTGTCCCGGAACTGGAACTGCTGACTGTAGCCTAGCTTTGTAGCACTAAAATACTACTCATTCTGAAAATATGAGCCTTGCGAAAACTCTTGCATATTTTCGACGCCAGCTCCTGGACTAATATGTTTTATCTTTATTGGTGCAAGGTAATGAAACACAAATCACTCTCTGCATTTAAATAAAACTTGACTATTTATTATTTATTTTATTTATATGCCAATAATTAATTATTAGTTAACTCAAGCTGGCATCTATGACAATCCTGGCTGACAGCCCCGTTACATGAGGAGGGGTGTCAACTTGACAAAAATAGAAAATAAGATAGTGATGCCACATACAAATTAACATAGGTATATATTTGAATTAACTAATTAATTTAAATCTCTGACAAATTACAATAATTTCAGGTGTTTCGATTTACTATGTTTCTAAGTGTCATGAAAACTTTCATATATAATTTCATATTACCATAAAATCATAGGCTAATATCATAGACTTAAATACTACGAATAGACGTCCAGTCAAATGGTAAAAATCTGCGACGCTATTTGGAGGCTCGCTATCGAAAGCGAGCCTCCAAATTCAATTCAGGCTCTGGTATTTTGGATGCTGGATACGAGATGGCGCGCATTTCTGTCATAATTCAAATTCGCGCGTTACGCTGTTGCCTATAGTTCTAAAATAACTAGTCCAAAATCATTAAATAGGCCAAACCATACATTAAGACACCAATTTTTTTAATACTGCATCTTATACTAAATATTATACGCAAATTAATAAATTGTTAATGTTAAGATTTTTTTTTAATATAAATAAATTTCACTTATTTTGTAAATTGTTAAGTTTTCTATTTCTAGTGAAAGCTGAAATGGATTTTTTTTTCTTCTTTTTCTCGGCTTCTAACGTTTTCAATTTTGTAGCTTCCCATTTTGAAAATTTTAATAAATTTGTTAGAACCAGAGATTCTAACAAAAATTTTCTATGATGATGGCAAACGTCATCAGGGTCAGGGTCAGGAAATAATCTCACCCCGTCGTTTCTCTGACTTTTTCCACAACTAAAGTAGCAACATTTGTTTCCAGACATTTTGAAAATTAGTTCTTTGAAATCCAAGCAATAATTTATTTCTTCGAAAGTCGCAAATAGCAAAGAGAATTCTTGTCTACTTTTTTGCCCATATAAACTTGACAACACCGAAACATCAGAAAAAAGGCGGAATGCGGTTGTCCTGGAAACAATGACTCGCTGCTCGTACACAAGGGTGCTAGCACAGTTTTCTCTGAATTTTTAATACGAGTGGCGCCATCTTATGAATTATTGAGGCATTTTTTGTGCTGCTATTTCCACTGGACGTCTATTCGTAGTATTTAAGTCTATGCTAATATACATATATAGGGGGTAAATAGACTGGACTCTCCAATGTTGACATATCATGTCGTATTTTAACGCCCTCTGTCGATTGAGAGTGAACTATAAATACTAGTTCGGTCATTCTCCGAAAGATGGCACTTTGTTATTGATAGTTCACTGTAATTTTTATAGTAACCCGAAAACCCAAGTACGAAAATCCTCTTTAAACTGTGGCGACAATGGAAGTCCAGCCGCCATATTTTTGCAAATTTTTGAAATGAATAATAGGATATAAATGAATTTCCCCTCGGACATCCATATATTTATCACAAAAAATTAAAAATAACGTATTAAAATTTTAGTCAGAGAAATACGGTGGGTACCTTCAAATTTTGATGATAGATATCCATTTATAGGGCGGCGGGCCTCTATTCCTCGTCGCCACTATTTACAGAGGTTTGTCGAATCTCTAGTTTTTCACAAGAATAAACACAATTGAAAGACAATTTAAATTTAAATTTTAAAATGGCGAATGAACGAAAACGCCAAATGACAATGACATTTCCGATGAAGGATTCGGTATTTGTGTAATTTTCACTTTCATAACCTCAGTTTTATAAGACCAGCAGAGCCATCAGCGGTCACGAGTGAACTAAAAAAGCTGGCTCAAAGCGGTAATATGTGTGCGCAGACCATGCATGAAATATAAGGTACTCCATAGATGGCACATCAGTCTTTTACCATACCTATCAAAAAATAATATAAGGATAGTTTTATTTAGCTGTCTTGATTGTCATCGTCATTCATAATAGCCGTTCTCCACTCTGTGTGTAGCTCTCTTTCATTGGTTCTGTTTTGAGTTACCTGGTACTTATTTATGTCAACTATGTATTTTTTTACATCATCGTACCACCGTTAAATTGGCTTTCCCACACTTCTTCTCTGACCCCACGGGCGCCACACTTTTGAAATAAAAAAGTGCGATCTCAAACAGCTTTTCTGAAACCCTGTATATGCGAAAGTGAGTTTTTCGAAACAAAATATTTAATAATTTTTGGAATCTTTATCCACCTTTATTTATTATTGTAATTTCAAAGTTTCAATAAACGAAGTTTTTTTTTAGGTTTATGATTGATGAATATGTAGAGGATGACATTAAAAATGAAGCAGAAGTATCAAAGATTGAACTGATGGATCCAAATAAAGGAATATTTATAAAGGAAGAAAAATATTCAAGTGATGCCATTTCATCAGGACCAGATGTTTTCAGAAAATTCCAATGTTACACTTGCAATGCTTTATTTAAAACTAAATCAATTTTAAAACATCATTTAATGAAACACTTGGATAGTTTTCCTTTTGAATGTGACACTTGCAATGCAAAATTTAAACGTAAAGTCGAATTGAAGAATCACAAACTAACACAGTCGGATATTTATTCTTTTATATGTAATATTTGCAAAGCAAAATTTAAACAAAAAGAAAAATTGAAGAGTCATCAACTAATACACTCGGATATTTATCTTTTTGAATGTGATACTTGCAAAGCAAAATTCAAACGTAAAAACCAATTAAAGAATCACAAACTTACACATTCGGATATTTATCCTTTCGAATGTGAAACTTGCAAAGTAAAATTTAAACTAAAATCCGTTTTAAAGAATCATCAGCTGATACATTTGGATATTTTTCCTTTTGAATGTAATACTTGCAAAGCAAAATTTAAACGTAAAGACCAACTGAAGAATCACAAACTAACGCATTTGGATGTTTATCCTTTCGAATGTGAAACTTGTAAAGCAAAATTTAAACGTGAAGTCGAATTGAAGAATCACAGACTAACACATTCGAATATTGATTTTTTTGTATGTGATATTTGCAAAGCAAAATTTAAACAAAAAGACGAATTGAAGAGTCACCAACTAATACACTCAGATATTTATCTTTTTGAATGTGATACTTGCAAGGCAAAATTCAAACGTAAAAACAATTTGAAGAATCACAAATTAACACATTCGGATATTTATCCTTTCGAATGTGAAACTTGCAAAACAAAATTTAAACTTGAATCCGTTTTGAAGAGGCACCAACTAATACACTCGGATATTTACCCTTTTGAATGTGACACTTGCAAAGCAAAATTTAAACGAAAAGACTATTTGAAGCGTCACCAACTAATCCACTCGAGTTAACTTTTTTTTGAATGTGCCACTTGTAGAGCAAAATTTAAACGAAAAAGCAATTTGAAGAAACACATACCAAGACATATTCGGATGTAAAAAATTTCAAATGCAATTCAGCGAAATAAGTAAAATTAAAACAATTTTCAATGTTTATTTAGCATCCACAATGGGTTGATTAACAAGTGTTGTAATGTAACAAAAATATATAACATATATCTGGCATCTCATTTCAAATAAGAAAGTTAAGGTTACTCCCGGTCAAACTGGAAGTAATAATAAATAATTGAAGAAGTCTAAGAGCCAGTAAACAGCTGATGACATATTTTTAAAAAGTCTCAAATTTACTCAGTTATTCAGTTATACATACCGTTCATGAGATGGGGGATAGTTAAACTCGGTCGCAGTTGGTGTCAATCAGGGATGACAGGTGTTATAATTTGGCAAACTGATATTTATCCTTTTGAATGTGACACTTGCAAATCAAAATTTAAACGGAAAGGCGATTTAAATATTTACAAACTAATACATTCGGATATTTATTCATTTGAATGTGACATTTGTAATGCAAAATTTAAACAAAAAAGTCACTTGCCAAGACACATTTCAACACATTCGGATATTTATCCTTTTGAATGTGACATATGCAAATCAAAATTTAAACAGAAAGGCAATTTGAAGATTCATAAACTAAGTGCGCGTTTACATTGACACCGCTCGAGCGGTGAGCGTTGCGCGATGCCGCTGTAGTGATGCCCAAAAATAATTTTAACATTATATTTCAAATGAACAAGTTCACACTGGGGCGGCATGTCGCGCGGTGTTAACATGTTCATTTGAAATATAATGCTGAAATTGTTTTCGAACATCGCTACAGCGGCATCGCGCAACGCTCACCGCTCGAGCGGTGTCAATATGAACGCGCACTAACACATTCAAATATTTATCCATTCAAAAACATCGCAGATCTGTGGGCGATTTATCTCTCTTCTACAGGTACTATCACGGAAAATGCTCTGAAGAGTTGGCACGTATGATTCCACCGAGAGTAGCGCCTACCAGGCGAACCCGTCAAACAGACGGTAACCATGAGCCTTTCGAAACCCATTTTGGATATCCGGGATTATATCATTTGAGTTAAAAAAGTCATATATTTGTTTATGCAATATTTTTTCGAAAATTTTAGACAAAGCTGGTAAAATAGATATTATTCGAAGATCATTAAAGGTTTCCGGTTGATTAGTTTTTGGTAGCGGTTTACCTATACTGATTTTCCAACTGTCTGGAAAATAGTTTTGCTCAATACAGGAATTTATTATATTCGTGATATACGAGTCAATAAAGGGGCTACAATATTTAAGCATGGTTGCAGTGATACCATCATTCCCACAAGCATTAGTTTTTATGCTATGAAGCTCCTTGCTAACCTCTGCCAACGTACACATGCGAAAAGAGAATGTGTTGTTATTATACCTATTGCTTCTGTAAAAATTTATTTTTTTCGAACAATCAGATATATTTTGTATATATTGGGCAAAATGCTGATTGATAAGTTCTGGATTTGCAAGTGTATCCGGCAATTGCATGTTTTGTTTTTTTCGAGAATAAACGTTTAAGTTACTCAGAGCTCTCCAGGTTTCTTTCGAATTTTTTTGATTTGATATAAAATTAATGTATGCTTTTTTTTCAGACCTAACCATAGCCACTGTATAGTTACGCAAATCCTTGTATTGAGCCCAATCAGTCGTTAGTTTAGAAATTTTATATTTTTGAAGAGCCTTGTCTCTTTCTTTCATAATTAACTTCAAATTTGGGGTCAACCAAGACGCTTTTGGCTTAGTCACTCTAACTGTTTTTATTGGTGCATGGAAGTTGAACACACTTAAGACATATTCCTCAAAATAACTTAATTTTAAATCGATATTATTTTCATACAAAATATTGTTCCAAGGTAAAGACTGCAAATCAATCAAAAAGTTATTAATTTCAAAATTATCAAAGCAACGGTAAGTTACAAATTTGGGTGCTATCATCTTTGTTTTTAAATTTAATTCAACATATACCAGCCTATGGTCTGAAAATATATCAGCTGATTTCGTACCACACGCTAAAACTGCCTGTGAGTCTGAAATAAAAATTGGATCTATTAATTTGCTACTGTGACTGGTAATATTGGTTGCTTCATTTAAAATTTGTGTCAAGTTGTAAGATTCGAAACAGTTCAATGCGGGGTTATTTAAATTAAAAAAGTCCGTGTTTAGATCACCCATGTATATGACACTATCATATTGCATTGTTAAATAACACAGAATATTGTCAAAATCTTTAATGTGCAAATTTAGGTTTGAGTGTGGGGGTCTGTAAAAGTTTGCTATAGCAATTTTTTTAGATCCTATTTTAAGTGTTAGAGCCGTTTTACACGGCAAGGTTTCTTAACGTAATTACTTACGAAATTGTTGCCGAAATATTTCGTAAGTCAACTTTTTCTGTTTTACACGACAAGAAAAACTTACCAAATATTTCACGAATAAACTTTAGAAAATGTTCTATAGTTTTTGTGGGCGTGGCCGAAAATATGCGTAAGTTTCGGCGCACACTAAAAGGCAGTTTCTTTTTCGTGGAGCCTATGAATGCGTCATTGAGTTTCCTATGTAATAGATAAGGATAGACTGCTCATCGGTGAAAAAAGTAATGCACCCAAAAACAGCTGGGCAAATAAAATAAAAAAAAACAAACTTTATTTATGGAAGGAAAATACAAATTCAACTTTATGAAACTGCAGGAGGGTACAAAGATTCAACAACAATTAGAAAACGGAAGTTTTATTTGTTTTGGTTTATCAAAGTATGAGGTTATGATTTGATATTATTGATGGCAAAACGTAACTGCGCTTGCGTATGACTAATATTTCCACGAAACTTTTGCTAGACTTTTATTTGCCGTGTCAAACAGGAAAAAGCGAAACCAAGAATAGTAAACTTACGAAATATTTCGGCAATAATTTCGTGAATAATTTCGTGAAGAAACTTTGCCGTGTAAAACAGCTCTAAAGCAAATATTTTCCAACGAATCACTTATATCAAAATCAAATTTAATTATCCCAACATCTAAATTATTTTTAAAGTAAGCCCCAACCCCACCACCCCTACTATATTTTCTGTAGCAATTAAAAAATTCATATCCTGGTATATTGAAAACATTCACATTTTGATCATCATCTATCCATGTTTCTGTTAACAAAATTATATCAAAATTGTTATTATCTATGACCAAAGTCTTGAAATTGTTAAAACCGGCATTAATTGATCGCAAGTTGATATGAGCTATTTGCATTTTAATAATTAATAAACAATGCACAATATAGCTAGTACAAGAAGATCAATCCAACCATCTGCCAATCCCTCGCCGACATCCTAACGATTATACATTTATCTGTATAATTTAAAATAATAAGAAGAAAAAAATAAATAAATAAATAATCAATTCAAAGAATATATATAAAAAGCTATATCTTAGAACCCCCGCTCGACACAACCCAAGAGTGCAAATGCAATAGGTACCCACTTAAAAATAAGATAGAGAACAGAAACAACCCAGAATTCAACTAAAAATAATTCTAAAAAATAAATCCCAGTATAAACCCTTGAAGCTAAGCAACTAAATAGTTCACTCAGCACCAGCTCAGCAGCTGCATTATTTATTTATTTACTTTTCGCCTTGAAACGGTGAAACAATAAATTAAAATTAAAATTCAACCCATATACACTATACAATATTTAGTAATGTTACGCCGCTCCTGGTACATGCGTGCTTAAGAACAATCAGCAAGCTGACTCTGACTCGAGCTTTGTATTCCAAAATGGCGGCATGCGCAGATGACATGCGCGTTAAATCTCATTGTACTGCCATTTAAAGATAGGCTGTAAGAGATGCGCGTGAGAGTTAACCTGCTGCTTGTTATTGTATATGCTGTGGTAATAGAACTGCTTATTGAGCTGAAAGTGTCTGCCAAGTCTATGAGACCCCACTATTTACGACGTCAGCTGCAGACCTTAACTCTTGGCAGAAAATGCATTATGCGAGTCCAAAAAACGAATCAATAAACGTTGAAATCGCCTCTCCTAAATTTAAAATTCCAAAAAAAATTAACTCACAAGCACAGTCTGAATTGCAAGCAATCCATCGAGGTTTGAGGGTGACGTTACCACTATCAGCTGCTGATAATGGTGTCGTCAGTCGCAGAGACCAGCTGCCGACTCGAGAATTGGCGAACGTACGCCTCATTAGGATGAGCATATGAGCAATCCTGCGGATAATGAAAACGAGGTTCAGCTCTCAGAAACACCTACTAAAATACGGAAAAAACAAGGATACAAGATTTCTATTTCTTATGGATGTGAATCATGTATACTTTATCAAAAATCTATAAACATTGTTGTGCATTATTTTCTTACAATATTTTAGCAGTTTTAAGTCTCACGATTTCTCACGATTTTTTTTTTCTTGATTCCCTCGAAATGTTTTTATTTCATCTGGCAACACTGATAATGCAATAAAATTTTTAAAAAATTCTTCCCGACTCCATATACATATAATCCACTAGACTGGGAAAAAAAAACAATAAATAAAAAAACAAAAAGTAAATGAATAAAACAAATAAAAAATAAATAAAAAATGCAAATTTTAATTATAATTTTTATTTCAGAACATTGTAAATAAACTACTACAACTAAGTTATTATTAATAGGTGTATGTACATGTACAGGGTGATCCAAATTGGACAATGGAAACACCCTTTATATTAAGAGATAGAAAAAAAGACCCCCCTCACCCTGAGGGTCAAGTTCCATGAAATCATGATTGGTGCATATCACATTTTAATATCTTCAACCATTTAGTCGTTAGAGGGCAATAAGAGGGTGTCCAATTTGTACCACTCTGTACATATTAATATTTGGTATTTATGCATAAAGTTGGTGGCATATGGTAATATTAGGTATATACATAAATATAAAATTAATAAATGATAGGGTTGCAGTCAAATTTCAAAATCTTTCAAATCCTCTTAGGCATTGAAACGAGACTCATTTTACTTTTGTATGAGTAATAAATATAATTCTACCAGAATTTTCTATATTGTATTAATTTCTGAAATTCCGAATTTTATTTTTTAGTTTATTAGGTATATAAATATATAGAAGATGGCATTAAAAACGAAATGGATATTTTTAAATGTGACATTTGTAAAAAACAATGTGAAGGAAAAGGCGATTTTAAGGCACACATATTAACACATTCGACTGAGAAGAATTTTAAATGCAACATATGCAATGCACAATTTAAACAAATATTTAATTTGAATAGGCACATATTAACACACTCGGATATTTATGGCCGGTCCTCATGTACGATAAATTTCTGCGGAACTGCGGAGTTGCGGAATCACGTGATCGGAATATTGAAACATCATTGGGCGTTTGGCAGCCATATTGAATAAGTGACAGCTCCGCATGCTTTCCGGATAAAAGTTGACTACGTTCAACTTTTTTCCGTATTCCGTTGTTTACTTTCGGTGTTCGTTGACGTTGATCGGCCATTTCTTGTTTGTTTTGAATTTAAAAAGTGTTTGAAATTCTGGGAATAATTTAATTTTATATTGCTTTTCGATTTTTTTCTTTTCTTCTATTTGGAAAATGGATCAGGTAAATACACTTTATTTATAATTTACTTCTTTTTAGTAACATGTTAACAAATTGTAAACTGAAACTTGAATTTTTTCCCTTTTTTCTAGCAATATAAATGTGGATATTGCAAGTTTCTCATCAATACACATTGCGAGGACTATACATCTCACGAGTGCTTCATGGAGTTGAATTTTGATGTGGCCCTGCATGATATTATGAGTGACGAGAATGGTGTTCTACATTTGGGTATGTAGCTAAGTTTTTTATATCTATTTTAAACATTTTTTAACAATCGGTTTGCATGTCAACATTTTCGGAATTAAAGCAGTAGTGTTTTATTTTTTAGTTGATAAAGCTTCAAACACCATCCTGCAGAAACTCAACAAAGAAGCTACTACAGCTTCATGGGAAGAACTTTTGATAAAGTTTGTTCAGGATAGGCCCGCACTTTATAACATAAAGATTCCCGTTACTGAAAGGAGCCATTTAAAAAAAAACAATCTCTGGGCTGAAATCCACAACCTTTTAGAGGGGAAACACTCCCTAGAGGCAATTAAAGCCAAGTGGAGGTACCTGCGAGACTGCTACATGAAAGCCAGGAAAAAAATGGGGCAGTACAAACCAAGTGGTTCAGCTGCAGGAACCAAATTTGATTCTGGCTTTAGATACTATGCCAGTATGCAGTTTCTGAACGACTCACTCGAGATGCCAGAGTAAGTGTGTTTTTTAGAATGTGTAATAAGGAAATAGTTTTAATTTTGTTTAAAAGAGCGCTGAAAATTAAAGTCATATTTTTTATGTTAATTTCAGAACTGTATGTTCAGTACCAATAATGACGCCCAATTTATTTTCACCTACACCATCCACCTTTACTAGTGAACAAGGTGATACGGAGGCATCTCAGGCATCCATTAGTTTTGTGGAAGTACCAGAGACCCCATCTGCAAAAAGTAAGTTCTAATTGTTCTAAAGATTATTTAACTTTGTTGTGTAATAGAATAAGTTCATCAGTATTTTCTTGCTCCATTTGTAAAAGCCTTATGTTTAAACCTTTTCCTTTATGTGTAGGTACTTAATGCATTAACATATAAATATAAGCATTAATTATAGCTTAAATATCCATTTATTTATTACACAATTGCTAACAAACAACAAAGCTTGACTTCCAAAAAAAAAAAAACAAACAACAATTGAAAAATATACATTTGGGTACTTAAGTATTTCACTTTTTTTGTAGTTTCAAAACGTGAAAATCTCAATGAAAATTTATAGGGTTTTCCTTTTAATCTGTCTTAAATTATCCAATAATAAAATACAGTAAAGTTTCCCAATAGGTCACTAAAAATTCCATTACAAATTGGTAGTTTGAGGGCAAGAAAAAATAAATTATCTACCTAAGGTGAATAAAATTCAGTATTTATTGAAATGTAGTTGCACCAAAGAAGGTACTTAAAAACCCATTTACATAATTTTGTTTCATTTATCTCCAGTATTTCCAATAGTACCAGTAATAAAGTGCAAAAATTCCCAGAAGGGCCTTGATGACCACAATTAAGGGTAAATGTTCCAGGTAATTTTCCTTACAGTTAGGGCTTCATATGACCATGGCCCTTTTCAAAGAGTTTTGGTATTCGAGGGGTCTTTTAAAATAAGCTTATTAGATTTATTTCAAGAAGCCAAAACTGACCGCTTTTAACAGGTGACTGAAATGAGAAGTTTTACTGTATAATTAATTACGTAGGTATTTAATTGAAAAATCCATTTTCACGTTTAATATTTTTTACAGAAAGAAGAGTGGATGAAAAAAAAGAATTCCAAAAAGGTGTTTTGGACATTCTTACAGCACCTCCGAAAGCTTCAGATGGAGTGGATGGATTTCTGATGCGATTGGGAGAGAGCCTTCGGCGTTTTCCGTATAGGGAACGCAGTCGCCTTGAAAATGACATTATGAAACTGGTTTTTGACAGAGAATCAGAATTAGATTTATAGGAATTATAAAAATAAAGCATGAATAAACATTATGAAATTTATTTTTTTGCATTTTTTTTACAATAACAACACAGAATTTTACTCGGTAAAAATATATAATCAATATTGATATAGATATTATTTTATTAGAGCAGGGTTTTTTTTTTTGGAAAATTCGGTCTATAGTGTCAAGAAGTTGAACAGTCAATTTATTTTTGAAAAAAATCTGTATATTTTCTATTTATGTCTACATCAGGAGGATAAAAGCTAAAAAAACTAAAAAAAAACACAAATGTTTGTGTTTTTTTTTAGCTTTTATCTTCCTGATGGAGTCATAAATAAATGTCGAAATGGAAATATGAAGTTATCTTTTTTCAAAAATAAATGAGTGCTTAACTTCTTGACTTACTACACACTGAATTTCCAAAAAAAAAACCTGTTCTATTACACAAAGATATGGTCGATATTTACCATTTATAGCTATTATTTTATACATTTTCTGGCTTAAACCTTATCATTAAAAATGTTAATTATATATACTGATTAAAAATCATTCTGCATAGCTTTCTGCCACTGCCAGTCCACTGCACCAGCATTACAAAAATAATTGGTGAATGATTCCCTGATATTGGCTGAATTTCTGGTGAAAGTATTGGCACCTGTTCGCATTATATCTACTAAACCATCAGTTGAAGAGACGTCATTCATTTCTTCACAGCTGGGATTATTCTCAGAGTTTTCCATCAATAAAAAATTATGTAAACAAACGCATGCCTGTACAATTTTTCTTATAGTAGCTTCACTAGCCAGTATTGGCCTGGAGAATATGCGCCATTTGGCAACCAATAGTCCAAATGCATTTTCAACAACTCTCCTCGCTCTACTGAGTCTGTAATTAAATACTTTCTTCCTCATGTCTAGATGAAATCTGCGAGGATAGGGACGCATAAGGTAATCTGTCAAGGGAAAAGCTTCATCTCCCACTAACACATATGGCAAATCATCTTCCATTTGTGGAATATCAAACAACTTTTATTCAAAACCTTGACCCATATTGCTGCTTTTAAAAACACCACTGTCGCTGAATCTACCTGGAGCCCCAATATCAACCATTATAAAACGGTAATGTGCATCAGCAATTGCTAACAAATGAATTGAGTGGAAGCCTTTATAATTAAAATATTTTGAACCAGATTTTGGAAGAGCCTAAAAAAAAAAATGAAATAGGACAGACGTTCCCAATTAGATTTTTCACCCACCTGAATAGTAATATGCTTTCCATCTATAGCGCCTATACAATTCTTAAATTGCCACTTATCTTGAAAGTCTTTGGCGATTTTTTTCCAATTCTCTTGAGAAGGAGCAACAAATACTTGGTCCTTTAAACACTGCCATATAGCCTCACATGTTTCGCTTATGATATTTGAAACTGTTTGTTTTCCCACACGAAAACTGTATGAAATACAGGGCATACTCTCCCCAGAAGCCAGATAGCGGATGGTGATTTCCAAACGAGTCCTCGCATCAATCGGAGTTTTAATAAAGTCCTGTTTTATGATGTAAGGTTCCACAATAGATAGGAGGTGATCAAATGTTTCTGGCATCATCCTCAAATAATTGAAGAACTTTTTGCGATCCGTTCGACGCATCTCCATAACTAAGTTGTTACTTGCCCCTTGTGAGATTCTTTGATCTGCCAAGAAAATATCTCTCACCCACATTTTTTTATGTTCTTTTTTAAAGTCCAGGATATAATTGTATATCTTATACATTTTTATCAATCGTTCACGATAACAATTTTTATATCGCAAAGCACAGTTTTTATATTGTTTTACTAAAACAGCAACAGCCAAGAAAGCCGTATCCTCATCGAAGTTTTCCATGGCAGTTTTCACGTAAATATAATTCACAAACAGAGAAATATATTAAAATTAATTCAAATATTCAAGAAGAAACAAATACAAATACAAATTTTCAATTTTCTAGGTTATCCCATTCGATCCGCACTACGTATTTTTGACATTTGCATTTGGACGGTAGTTTGAAAATTGCGCAGTTCCGCAGTTACGCATCTCCGCAGTTCCGCAGAAATTTATCGTACATGAGGACCGGCCATTATCCTTTTGAATGTGACACATGCAAATCAAAATTTAAACAGAAAGGTAATTTGAAAATTCACAAATTAACACATTCTGATATTTATTCTTTTAAATGTGACACATGCAAATCAAAGTTTAAACGAAAAGGTGATTTGAAGATTCACATATTAACACACTCGGGTGAGAAGAATTTTAAATGTAACATATTGTTAAAACCTATATTCTTAAGTATGTAAGATTTGTATTTTTTGATAATAATGGCAACACTGTGCGTCACTAGAGAGCGAGAGGCCATTGTAATATCAAGGCTAGTTAGAGTGATTGTGTGTAATCTAGATAGATAAATAAAATGGAGTCACACCAGTTTTTGGCTCTCTAGAAAATTCGTCTTTTTTTCGATTTTACCATCCAATTTTGTGGTCAATTGAAAAGGAAAATTAAACTATTTGATTCAGCTATATTTACAAAAACAATTCGTGATGAATCAATAAGCGCAATTAATGTAGTCTGATCAAAATTACATTTGAGCAAGTGAAGCAACACATTTGTATAAATTATAATAAATATTGTATCTACTAATAAATTAGCCTAATAGTTGTATTAATTTTTGGAATTTTTATCCCACCTTTATGCAATATATAATTTCAAAATCTAACTAAATGATGTTTTTTTTAGGTTTATGATTAATGAATATCTACAGGATGACATTAAAAATGAACTAGAAGTATCAGATATTGAATTGATAGATCCAAATAAAGGAATATTTATAAAGGAAGAGAAATATTCAAGAGATGCCGATTCCTCAGGACCAGATGTTTTTGGAAAATTTCAATGTTACACCTGCAATGCTTTATTTAAAACTAAATCAAATTTAAAACTGCATTTGGTGACACACCTGAATAGTTTTCCTTTTGAATGTAACACTTGCAATGCAAAATTTAAACGAAAAGGCGAATTGAAGAGTCACAAACTAACACACTCTGATATTTATTCTTTTGAATGTGATACTTGCAAAGCAAAATTTAAACGAAAAGACGAATTGAAGAAACACAAACTTACACATTCCGATATTTATCCTTTTGAATGTAACATTTGCAATGCAAAATTTAAACAAAAAGGCCAATTGAAGAAACACAAAGTAAAACATTCGGATCTTTATTCTTTCGAATGTGAAACTTGCAAAACAAAATTTAAACGAAAATACGAATTGAAAAATCACAAACTCATACACTCGAATATTTTTCCTTTTGAATGTGACACTTGCAAAGCAAAATTTAAACGAGAAGGCGAATTGAAGAGTCACAAACTGACACACTCTGATATTTATTCTTTTGAATGTGATACTTGCAAAGCAAAATTTAAACGGAAAAACCATTTGAAGGAACACAAAGTAACACATTCGGATATTTATCCTTTCGAATGTGAAACTTGCAAAGCAAAATTCAAACAAAAACGGCTTTTGGAGAGTCATCAACTAATTCATTGGGATATTTATCCTTTCAAATGTGAAACTTGCAAAGCAAAATTCAAACGTAAAAACGAATTGAAGAATCACAAATTAACACATTCGGATATTTATCCTTTCGAATGTGACACTTGCAAAGCAAAATTTAAACTTAAAACCGTTTTGAAGAGGCATCAACTAATACACTCGGATATTTATCCTTTTGAATGTGACACTTGCAAAGCAAAATTTAAACGAGAAGGCGAATTGAAGAGTCACAAACTGACACACTCTGATATTTATTCTTTTGAATGTGATACTTGCAAAGCAAAATTTAAACGAAAACATGAATTGAAGAAACACAAACACACATTCGGATATTTATCCTTTTGAATGTAACATTTGCAATGCAAAATTTAAACGAAAAGGCGAATTGAAGAATCACAAAGTAAGACATTCGGATGTTTATTCTTTCGAATGTGAAACTTGCAAAACAAAATTTAAACGAAAATCCAGATTGAAAAAACACAAACTCATACACTCGAATATTTTTCCTTTTGAATGTAACATTTGCAAAGCAAAATTTAAACGAAAATCCAGTCTAAAGAATCACATGTTAATACACTCAGATATTTATCCTTTCGTATGTAATATTTGCAATGCAAAATTTAAACGAAGAGGCGGGTTGAAGAATCACAAACTTAAACATTAAGTATAGTATAACTAAGTCGTTTATATAAAGGAACCCGGAACAAATTAGCTTAAAGCTGGGACTATAGGGGGAATGGTAGTTTTATAGGTCTTTTTCAACATACTGAAAATCCCCCAGTCCGCGTGACCAAAAGGCTCCAAAATCGGTCCGCCATCTTAAATATCGTTTCTTTTTTTTTTATAAATCTTTGAAACTATGCGAGATAGTAAAAATTTGAAGGAGTGGAAAATTGAAGAACAAAAAAAATACTATGTTCAGAATATATACGAGCATTTCAGTTTAGATAGTTTTTTTAATAAAACGAGTGGTAAAAAAAAGATTTTTAATTTCTATAACAACATTAGGGCATGAAATTCCACTGCAATGCGCTCACAAGTTCGTGCAACACAAATATAAGTTTTTGCATTTCAATAATTTTGAACATCGTGTTTTGCATGCACAATAAATCATCACAACATAAATCAAAATTAATAAGTATATGTTCAGGAATAATTGTATTGTTAAAATAAATTTTGCAAATTCAAAAAAATCTTTTATGTAATAATTATTTGTTGTTGAAATATATCAAATAAAATCAGTTATTTTTGTATTAGGAGTATAAGTACAAGATATTATAAGTCCTAATGATATATTAGGTTTATAGATTTTTGGCAATTCATGAAATTTTGGGCAAATAGAATTAGGTATATATTTTAAATTTTTTTGAAGTATTTTCATAAATCACATTAGAAAAATATTATGATTTCACTAGTTATTAGAATTATTCTGTAAAGTGTAGGGTCTTTAATTAATTTAGTATTAGCATATTCATCATATAGCAAATCATTTGATAAGGATTCATAATAATGACTGTAACATTTCCTTTATAAAATCTAGTTATGTATATGTCTCTATGATTAAAAAAAATATATATTTTATTATAGAATGTATGTAGTTTGGGCTAACATTTCTGAAGATATAAAAAAAAGTAGCATTTTGGGATTTAAATTTTGGGTATCACCAAATATCAATGACATTTAAATTTCATGTTTTAGATGTTAAATAAATATGATATGCAAATTAAATACAACTTTCATTTAAATTAATTACTAGGTTTATAAAAACCACGAAGTTTGACAAAACGCGTACTTGACATGGAATGTCATATAACAGAGTAGTCACCTCTATAGAAAAGACAATCAATACATAATAATAATAATATCCCATTCATGACACAAACTTATTAGCTGATTAAGAAAATATGTTAAATAATTTTTTTGCACTTTAGGGATTAAAAGTACGCTTTCAATAGAATATCAAACATTTGATTTACAACATTCATAAAAACGAATAGGAAGTGTTAAATTTTAAAAAATCCCTCGGCATTTTTTAAAATTTAAAAAGGGACTTTGAATTTTTTTTGCCCTAAACCCCCAACACTTCCTATTCATACAACTGTTAAGGGCGCAAACCTTCTACAATTATTCATAAAAACATCCAAATTTTCACCAGGGGGACGGTAGACAGTCACAATGACAATGACTTAGGGTTTTCATTTCTACTGTTGCTACTTCACAATTCATTTCCTGAAATAGGTATATTAGTTTTGTTGTTGCACATGAATCATGACCTATTTTGGTGGAAAGTAGGACTGAAAAATCGCAGAAAATCACTTCTCATTATTAAGTTGATTTAAATTATTGATTATTCTCAAAATGAAAACGAATCCTAAAAATTTTCAATAATCATTCGTGATTAATTAATCAGCGCAATCAATGTAGTCTAGAAACAATTACATTTATAGTAAGTGTAACGTATTTGTATAAATTATAATAAATATTGTATCTCCTAGTAAATAGACATAATAGATGTATAAATTTTTAGAATTTTCATCCCACCTATATCAAATATAATTTCAAAATCTTACTGAATAACGTTTTTTTTTAGGTTTATGTTTAATGAATATCTAGAGGATGACATCAAACATGAACTAGAAGTATCAGATATTGAATTGATAAATCCAGATAAAGGAATATTTATAAAGGAAGGAAAATATTCAAGTGATGCCAATTCATCAGGACCAGATGTTTTTAGAAAATTCCAATGTAACACTTGCAACGCTTCATTTAAAACTAAAAAAAATTTGAAATATCATATAGTGAGACACTTGGATAGTTTTCCTTTTGAATGTGACACTTGCAATGCAAAATTTAAACGTAAAGCCGGATTGAAGAATCATAAACTAACACATTTAGGTATTTATTCTTTTGTATGTGATATTTGCAAAGCAAAATTTAAACAAAAAGGCGAATTGAAGAGTCATCAACAAATACATTCGGATATTTATCTTTTTGAATGTGATACTTGCAAAGCAAAATTCAAACGTAAAAACGAATTGAAGAATCACAAATTAACACATTCGGATATTTATCCTTTCGAATGTGACACTTGCAAAGCAAAATTTAAACGAAATTTCGACTTGAAGAGTCACCAACTGATACACTCGGATATTTTTCCTTTTGAATGTGAAACTTGCAAAGCAAAATTTAAACGTAAATCTCAATTGACGAGTCACAAACTGACACACTCGGATATTTATAGGCTTTTTAATACACACCAAATAATCCACTCGGATATTTATCCTTTTGAATGTGACACTTGCGAAGCAAAATTTAAATTTAAACATAATTTGAAGAGACACCAACTAATACACTTGGATATTTTTTCTTTTGAATGTAACACTTGCAAAGCAAAATTTAAACGAAAACTCGACTTGAAGAGTCACCAAGTAAAACACTAGGATACTTTTTTTCCGAATGTAACACTTGTAAAGCAAAACTTAAACGAAAAACCGATTTAAAGGTTCACAAGCTTACACATTTGAATACTTATTCTTTTGAATGTGACATATGCAAAGCAAAATTTAAACTAATTTGGATGAGAAAAATTCAAAATGCCATATGCAACGCTGAAGTTAATACCAATGATAATTTAAAACAACATTCAATGATGCATTCAGTTGAATAGCTGCAAGTTTGAATTAAATGCTTGCTCTGTAAAATTTGAACAAATAAAAAATCAAAAAAATAGTTTGTTTAAACAATCAGATTTGTTGTGACGAAAGTTGTTTGAAGTTAGGTATGTTTTCAAATATTGAATTATAGATCTTTTGAAAAGACCTCGACGACTTTATTCTGGGATGTAAAAGGCTTCAATTACCTGCAGTGGTAATGCAGGTAGAACTTGTGAATTTAATACTCTTTCTGTTTAATGTCAATGGCTTATTATTCTTTTCGGAAAATATAGAGGTTTACAAGATATTGTACAAATTTATCATAAATAATATTACATTGTAACGAAAAAAGAAAAATAAATAAATAAATAAATAAATGAATTAAAAAAAAATAGCTACTTACTAAGAAAACGGAAAAAAAATAAAATTGGAAGATAAAAAAAAAAACTATTGGTTTATATAGCTATAGGAAAAAAATCTTAGCAATAAATGCATAACTTAGTGATATGTACTCTTATTGTGACACAAACCTATTCTCTAGCTTTTAAGGATGAAGGGGAAAATGAAGTTTCAGCAAATTCAATTGGTTATGACAAAGAGAGAAGTTGGCCAGCTGGTTTAAACCTGTGTCATATAACTTACACACACACACACACGCACACAGAAAAATCGCAAAATATCACTTTTTCATCATTAAGTTGATTCAAATTATTATATCCTATTCACAATCCGATGTCCACTGGTACAGGTAGATTTATCACCTTTTTCTATCAAATAGCATTGAAAGATGATAAATTTTACCTGTACCTGTGGACATAGAATTGTGAATGGATAATATATCTTCTAAACCATTTGTTTTTAGCGGAATACACTTATCTATATAGTTGAATAATTTTAAATTTAACTGGTCAAAAGTATTCTTTCACACAATAGTAACCGAGATACAGTGGTTCAAAAATACCAAAAAAATTCAACTTGTCAAAAATCGCCAACATTGTTATCTGTTTTGTCGCAGCCAAATCTCAAAGTAAATTCGTTTATTACGTCGTTATTTTTTTCTCATAATGCCGCTAGTAACAACGTAATGTCGCTGATGTAATTTCAATAATTCCTGAATTAGTGTCATTGTAAATACAAACCGGAAAAATAATATACGCAATTGAAAAACTTGAAAAAGAAAAAAATCACTTCCATAGTTTTGGAGTGAAGCAGAAATGTTCTGGGGATCCCAAAAAGAAGTCTGAAATTTAAGAAGTTTCCAAAATGTTTAGGAATTATATATCTTCATCACATCATTTAAATATTTTAAAACTATAGTTTTTACTTGGTCCTCAATGAGCAGGATCTTAAATCATAATAAATCAGAACCCTCAAGTCTCTAGTCTCTAGTGTTTTTTCTTTAGATCTTGAGACACTGATTTTTGAACTTTAGATTTTTAGAAGTTTTGATAAATTTTACGATTTTTGAGCAGCTCTGGATCCTTCAAGCCTTAAATCTTAAATTTGGAATCTTTAGTCTTAGAGGGTTAATGATGATGAGTCTTTGGTCTTCTTTCTCAAATCCTGAATAATGAGACTTTGAGACATGGGATTCTAAAGTATTCAAAGTCTTTTCAATTTCAAAGTCAATTTCAAAATAAAAAGAATCCAAAAAAGCTTCAAAGTTCCAATAATCAATCGTGATGGATTAATTAGCATAATTAATATAGTCTGAAAAAAATTACATTTAAGCAAGTGAAGCAACACATTTGTATGAATTAAAATAAATATTGTATCCACGAGTAAATTAAGAGATGTATTAATTTTTGAAATTTTTATCCCACCCTATATGTAATGTAATTTCAAAATTTTACTAAATGACGTTTTTTTTTTAGGTTTATGATTGATGAATATTTAGAGGATGACATAAAAAATGAAATAGAAGTATCAAATATTGAATTGATAGATCCAGATAAAGGGATATTTATAAAGGAAGAGAAATATTCAAGTGATGCCAATTCATCAGGACCAGATGTTTTTAGAAAATTTCAATGTTATACGTGCAATGCTTTATTTAAAACTAAATCAAATTTGAAATATCATTTAGCGACACACTCTGTTAGTTCTTCTCCTGAATGTGACATTTTCAATGCAAAATTTAAACGTAAAGTCGGATTGAAGAAACACAAACTGAGACATTCGGATGTTTATCCTTTCAAATGTGATATTTGCAAAGCAAAATTTAAACGACAAGCCGAATTGAAGAGTCACCAACTAATACACTCAGATATTTATCTTTTTGAATGTGATACTTGCGAGGCAAAATTTAAACGTAAAAACAATTTGAAAAATCACAAATTAAAACATTCGGATATTTATCCTTTCGAATGTGAAACTTGCAAAGCAAAATTTAAACTTAAAACCGTTTTGAAGAGGCATCAACTAATACACTCGGATATTTATCCTTTTGAATGTGACACTTGCAAAGCAAAATTCAAACAAAAACGGCTTTTGGAGAGTCATCAACTAATTCATTGGGATATTTATCCTTTCAAATGTGAAACTTGCAAAGCAAAATTCAAACGTAAAAACGAATTGAAGAATCACAAATTAACACATTCGGATATTTATCCTTTCGAATGTGACACTTGCAAAGCAAAATTTAAACTTAAATCCGTTTTGAAGAGGCACCAACTAATGCACTTGGATATTTATCTTTTTGAATGTGACACTTGCAAAGCAAAATTTAAACGAAATTTCGACTTGAAGAGTCACCAACTGATACACTCGGATATTTTTCCTTTTGAATGTGAAACTTGCAAAGCAAAATTTAAACGTAAATCTCAATTGACGAGTCACAAACTGACACACTCGGATATTTATTCTTTTGAATGTGACACTTGTAAAGCAAAATTTAAAGAAAAAAGGCTTTTTAATACACACCAAATAATCCACTCGGATATTTATCCTTTTGAATGTGACACTTGCGAAGCAAAATTTAAATTTAAACATAATTTGAAGAGACACCAACTAATACACTTGGATATTTTTCCTTTTGAATGTAACACTTGCAAAGCAAAATTTAAACGAAAACTCGACTTGAAGAGTCACCAAGTAAAACACTAGGATACTTTTTTTCCGAATGTAACACTTGTAAAGCAAAACTTAAACGAAAAACCGATTTAAAGGTTCACAAGCTTACACATTTGAATACTTATTCTTTTGAATGTGACACATGCAAAGCAAAATTTAAACTAAAACATAATTTAAAGACACACATATTGAAGCATTTGGATGAGAAAAATTCAAAATGCAATATGCAACGCTGAAGTTAATACCAATGATAATTTAAAACAACATTCAATGATGCATTCAGTTGAATAGCTGTAAGTTTGAATTAAATGCTTGCTCTGTAAAATTTGAACAAATAAAAAATCAAAAAAATAGTTTGTTTAAACAATCAGATTTGTTGTGACGAAAGTTGTTTGAAGTTAGGTATGTTTTCAAATATTGAATTATAGATCTTTTGAAAAGACCTCGACGACTTTATTCTGGGATGTAAAAGGCTTCAATTACCTGCAGCGGTAATGCAGGTAGAACTTGTGAATTTAATACTCTTTCTGTTTAATGTCAATGGCTTATTATTCTTTTCGGAAAATATAGAGGTTTACAAGATATTGTACAAATTTATCATAAATAATATTACATTGTAACGAAAAAAGAAAAATAAATAAATAAATAAATAAATGAATTAAAAAAAAATAGCTACTTACTAAAAAAAAAGGAAAAAAAATAAAATTGGAAGATAAAAAAAAAAAACTATTGGTTTATATAGCTATAGGAAAAAAATCTTAGCAATAAATGCATAACTTAGTGATATGTACTCTTATTGTGACACAAACTTATTCTCTAGCTTTTAAGGATGAAGGGGAAAATGAAGTTTCAGCAAATTCAATTGGTTATGACAAAGAGAGAAGTTGGCCAGCTGGTTTAAACCTGTGTCATATAATTTACTCACACACACACACACACGCTCACAGAAAAATCGCAAAATATCACTTTTTCATCATTAAGTTGATTCAAATTATTATATCCTATTCACAATCCGATTTCCACTGGTACAGGTAGATTTATCACCTTTTTCTATCAAATAGCATTGAAAGATGATAAATTTTACCTGTACCTGTGGACATAGAATTGTGAATGGATAATATATCTTCTAAACCATTTGTTTTTAGCGGAATACACTTATCTATATAGTTGAATAATTTTAAATTTAACTGGTCAAAAGTATTCTTTCACACAATAGTTACCGAGATACAGTGGTTCAAAAATACAAAAAAAAATTCAACTTGTCAAAAATCGCCAACATTGTTATCTGTTTTGTCGCAGCCAAATCTCAAAGTAAGTTTGTTTATTACGTCGTTATTTTTTTCTCATAATGCCGCTAGTAACAACGTAATGTCGCTGATGAAATTTCAATAATTCCTAAATTAGTGTCATTGTAAATACAAACCGGAAAAATAATATACACAATTGAAAAACTTGAAAAAGAAAAAAATTACTTCCATAGTTTTGGAGTGAAGCAGAAATGTTCTGGGGATCCCAAAAAGAAGTCTGAAATTTAAGAGTTTCCAAAATGTTTAGGAATTATATATCTTCATCACATCATTTAAATATTTTAAAACTATAGTTTTTACTTGTTCCTCAATGAGCAGGATCTTAAATCATAATAAATCAGAACCCTCAAGTCTCTAGTCTCTAGTGTTTTTCTTTAGATCTTGAGACACTGATTTTTGAACTTTAGATTTTTAGAAGTTTTGATAAATTTTACGATTTTTGAGCAGCTCTGGATCCTTCAAGCCTTAAATCTTAAATTTGGAATCTTTAGTCTTAGAGGGTTAATGATGATGAGTCTTTGGTCTTTTTTCTCAAATCCTGAATAATTTGAGACATGGGATTCTAAAGTATTCAAAGTCTTGTATTTCCACTTTCTAGGGCTTTGCTTTGGAATCTTTGAAGTATTTTAGCTTTAAGTCATGAACTTTGAAAACCTTGGAAGTTTTCAAAATTTATTGAGTCTATGGAGCTTTCAGGGAATTGGATTTCAATTTTTTTTTCAGTCTTTTTAGAATTTCCATAGGCTACTGTCTCAGGTCTTTAATCACCCGTATTGCCTTTCGAATCTTGGGACAAGAGGCTTCAAAGTCCTCAGAATTTATGTATTCTTTACTTTTTAGTATTATATCTCAAAAATCATTAGTCTGAGCTTACAATCATTTCAAAATTTTTTAAATTTTTGGAGTTTTCAAGGGACTGACAGTCTTGATTTTTCAATTTCCGAAGATTAAGCCTTTAGAATCTTGGTAAAAAAGGCTTCAAAGACTTCAAAATCAACAAATTTTTCACTTTTCAGTATATGAAAAAAAAGTATATAGAAACCGAAAATTTCGAGGTTTTAATTGCGGTTAACGCGGAAAAACATTGAGATGCACAGTAGATATATTATATCGTCTGTAGGTGCACGTGAAAGAGATGAAAATAAAATATGATTGGTTTGAATTGTGGTCGCCGGATTTTTTTTTGACAAGTTGAGAATTTTTCTATATCTTTGAACCACTGTATCTTGGTTACTATTGCATTGAATAATACGTTAGACTGATGAAATTTGAAGGAAAAACGTATGGTTTAGAAAATATAAGCAAAAAACTAAAAAAGTCTGAAAATTTCGTGGTTTCTCAACTCCCCCTAAGCTAGCACAGGGTTCTCGAGGTCGAAAACTCAGATTTTACTCCACAGACTACCCACAAATGACATACCAAAACATCATTACTTTCCTGCTGGACTAAAAGTTATGTTTTCAAATTTCGAATTATAGAGCTTCTAAAAAATTAAGACTCAAAAATCGCAATAAATCACTTCTTATCATCAAGTAGATTTAAATTATTGATTAATTTCAACTTCAAAATAAAAATGAATCCAAAAAAGCTTCAAAGTTCCAATAATCATTCGTGATGGATTAATTAGTACAATTAATTAATATAGTCTGAAAAAAATTACATTTAAGCAAGTGAAGCAACACATTTGTATGAATTAAAATAAATATTGTATCCACGAGTAAATTAAGAGATGTATTAATTTTTGAAATTTTTATCCCACCCTATATGTAATGCAATTTCAAAATTTTACTAAATGACGTTTGTTTTTTTAGGTTTATGATTGATGAATATTTAGAGGATGACATCAAAAATGAAATAGAAGTATCAAATATTGAATTGATAGATTTAGATAAAGGGATATTTATAAAGGAAGAGAAATATTCAAGTGATGCCAATTCATCAGGACCAGATGTTTTTAGAAAATTCCAATGTTACACTTGCAATGCTTTATTTAAAACTAAATCAATTTTAAAATATCATTTAGTGACACACTTGCATAGTTTTCCTTTTGGATGTGATATTTGCAAAGCAAAATTTAAACGAAAAGGCGCTTTGAAGATTCACAAACTAACACATTCGGATATTTATCCTTTTGTATGTGATATTTGCAAAGCAAAATTTAAACGACAAGCCGAATTGAAGAGTCACCAACTAACACACTCAGATATTTATCTTTTTGAATGTGATACTTGTGAGGCAAAATTTAAACGTAAAAACAATTTGAAAAATCACAAATTAAAACATTCGGATATTTATCCTTTCGAATGTGAAACTTGCAAAGCAAAATTTAAACTTAAAACCGTTTTGAAGAGGCATCAACTAATACACTCGGATATTTATCCTTTTGAATGTGACACTTGCAAAGCAAAATTCAAACAAAAACGGCTTTTGGAGAGTCATCAACTAATTCATTGGGATATTTATCCTTTCAAATGTGAAACTTGCAAAGCAAAATTTAAACGAAAACACGAATTGAAAAGACACAAACTGACCCACGCAAATATCTATCCTTTTGAATGCAACACTTGTGAAGCAAAATTTAAACGAAAATTCGACTTGAAGAGTCACCAAGTGAAGCACTCGGATATTTTTCCTTTTGAATGTAACACTTGCAAAGCAAAATTTAAACGGAAAAACGATTTGAAAAGTCACAAACTTACACATTCGAATATTCGTCTTTTTCAATGTGACACTTGCAAAACAAAATTCAAACAAAAAAGCAACTTGAGAACACACATATTAAAACATTTAGATAAGAAAAATTTAAAATGCAACATGCAACGCTGAAGTTGATACCAGTGGTAATTTAAAACAACATTCAGTGACGCATTTAGTTGAATAACTGTAAGTTTAAATTTAATGCTTACTCTGTAAAATTCAAACGTGAAACAATTTTGAATGTCCATATAACATCCGCAATATGTTGATTCACAAGTGTTTTAATATAAAAATACATATTTTAAAGAGCGACTTGTAAAAAAAGTTAAGAGACCTGTGATGCCAAAGGGTCCTTACTAGGAAAAATCTCAACTACTCTTCCTAAAGGCCATTTGAGAGGTGGAGCAGTTTCATCCTTGATCAAAACAAGGTCATTGACCTTTATATTATCTGAAGCAATTTGCCACTTGGCTCTATTTTGAAGAAGGTTCAAATAACGTACTGACCAAGCCTTCCAGAGACATTGCTGAATTTTTGTACATTTCTGCCATAAAGACAGACGATTTTCGAGATATTCTGTAACATCTTTTTTGGGGTATGAGGTAAGAGCTGAACCTATAAGAAAATATCCAGGGGTGAGATAAGAGAAATCAGTTGGGTCACGTGACAATGAGCAAAGTGGTCGTGAGTTTAGAATTGCCTCAACTTGGGCCAACACAGTCGAAAACTCCTCAAAGGAAAGATGAGAATTTCCTACAATTCTAATTGGGTAGTACTTGGCACTTTTTATGGCAGCTTCCCATATTCCACCATGATGTGGAGAGCGAGTCGGTATAAATTTCCACTGAATTTCGAAGGTAGAGAGATAGGTTTGTACAGTTTCAGATGTATCTTGTTTTTTAAGATACTCAAAAAACTATTTTAATTGATTTTTTGCACCCACAAAATTCCCAAGTTGATCTTGAAATAATGGACTAGCAGATGGTGATGATTAATACTTGGTTTATTGACATTTACTATTTGATTTTTAGATGAAAAAATGATTTTAATTATAAAGGCTGCTTGTTTCTGGCACGGCGGTGCTGCTTCTCCGGCGGTGCTGCAGACGTCCCAGCTGTCTTGTCTAGCTGTGTATTTTCTCACTCTCTCCTTCGTGCATTAAGCCGGGCTCACAAGTCACAGCACAATAGTTGTATTCCTTTCAAGAGTTTAAAACACTCGAGCTACTCGCTCTGGTGCTTAGTAGCCCCCGATTTGCAGGGAACAGATGCGTGGTGCAACAAACACTTTTCGAAAGGAATAAGCGCGTGAAGCCCGGGAGCTGTTCCGGAGCTCCTCCTAGGTGTGAATGGAATATAACTTATGCTGCCAAGCTTCGATACGAAACATTAGATGATTTAGGAATAAACATAAAAAGGTTTGAGTGGCTGAAACAAATAAAAAATTATTAAAATAGTTTGTTCTAATAATCAGATTTGTTCTGACAAAAATTGTTTAAAGTTATATTCTCAAATCTTGAATAATAGAGCTTTTGAAAAATTAAAATTCAAAAATCGTTGTCAATTACTTCTCATCATTAAGTCGATTTAAATTATTGATTAATCTCGAACTCAATATAAATGCGAATCCAAACAAGCTTTAAAATTCCTATAATCATTCGTGATTGATTAATTAGCGCAATCGAAATTACATTTAGGTAGGTGAAGTAACACATTTGTATGAATAATAATAAATATTGTATCTACTAGTAAATTAGCATAATAGTTGTATTAATTTTTGGAATTTTTATCCCACCTTTATGTAATGTATAATTTTAAAATCTAACTAGAATGATGTTTTTTTTAGGTTTATTATTAATGAATATCTACAGGATGACATTAAAAATGAACTAGAAGTATCAAATATTGAATTGATAGATCCAGATAAAGGAATATTTATAAAGGAAGAGAAATATTCAAGAGATGCCAATTCATTAAGACCAGATGTTTTTAGAAAATTTCAATGTTACACTTGCAATGCTATGTTTAGAACTAAATCAAAATTGAAACATCATTTATTAACACATTTGGATATCCGTCCTTTTGGATGTGACACTTACAAAGCGAAATTTAAACGAGAAGGCAACTTGAAAATTCATAAATTGACACACTCAGATATGTATCCCTTTGAATGTGACACTTGCAAAGCAAAATTTAAACGAAATTGCGAATTGAAAATTCATAAACTGATACACTCTGATATTTATTCTTTTGAATGTAACACTTGCCAAGCAAAATTTAAACGAAAACATGAGTTAAAGAATCATCAACTGGTACACTCGAATATTTTTCCTTTTGAATGTAACACTTGCAAAGCGAAATTTAAACGAAAACTCGACTTGAAGAGACATCAACTGAAACACTCGGATATTTTACTTTTTGAATGTGACACTTGCAAAGCGAAATTTAAACAAGAAACCGAATTGAAGAAGCACAAATTAACACATTTGAATATTTATCTTTTCGAATTTGACACTTGCAATGCAAAATTTAAACGAAAACTCGACTTGAAGAGTCACCAAGTGGAACACTTAAATATTTTTCCTTTTGAATGTGACACTTGTAAAGCAAAATTTAAAAAAAAACACCATTTGAAGACACACAAACAAACACATTCTGATATTTATCCTTTTGAATGTGACACTTGTAAAGCAAAATTTAAACTAAAACATCATTTGAAGAATCATCAATTAATACACTTAGATATTGTTCCTTTCGAATGTAACATATGCAAAGCAAAATTTAAACAAAAAGGTACTTTGAAAAGGCACATTTCAACACATTCGGATATTTATCCTTTTGAATGTGACATTTGCAAAGTAAAATTTAAACAAAAAGGCGTTTTGAAAAATCACAAACTAACACATTTGGAGGTTTATCCTTTTAAATGTGATACTTAAAAATCTTAAGTCATTTATCACCACACTCAAATGACAAGAATTTTAAATGCAACATATGCATTACCAAATTTAAAACCAGAAAAAATTTGAAGCGACATTCATTGACCCATTCAGCTAGATAAGTGTATGTTTGAATGTAATGCTTGCTTTGTTAAATTGAGCATTTCAAATAAATTGATAAACTATGGTTTCATTGTAACTTTTGTAAATACAAGATGTACAGATACTTATGCGTTTTTTTTAAAAGTTATTTCTTTTTTTGGTTGAGGACTTCACTATTTGTAGATTTAAAGTTTTGTAATTTGGTGTTTATATAAATAAAATGGATGGTTTATGGAAGTTTGAAAATTCTAATTAATTTATTCACTCTACGTATTGTTAAGAATGGATGCTAATTTAAGTGTTAATTGTATGTGGATGTGTTTGTAATTTTTGAAATTTTGATATATGTTTTCATTATTTTTCATTCATGTTTCTATTATTACATATAACAATGGCAATATTTTTTCTTCATTCGTCAGCCATTTGGGGCCAACTGGCCAACACCAATCAATGAGGAATTTGCAATTTTGCAAAGGCACATCCATATGCTGGAGAGAATTCAATAGCTTTGTTCCAACCCAGCAGGAAACCGTAATATTACCGTCACGATTCTGCGCAGGAACCGAAATTCGTATAGAGAGTGGTTTCGAAACCGTTCTGGGACGGTTTTTTGACGGATTGGAACAAACCTATTATTACGCAGTATCTGACCCAATCAAATGTCTTTGTAAATAACATCAACCTGTGATTTAATATTTATGGCTGGAAACTGAATGGATATGGGAAGGTAATTTTTAATATCCTGTCTAACACCAGATTCATAAATTGGAATAAATTTACTTTTTCTCCCTTTTTCTAGATAATATGATGTTATTATAATTAGATTGAATACTACTTGAAGCGGTTTTGATAAATGTTGGTTACAGCTCTTTAGAATATGAGCTGGTATTCTATCTGAACCTTGTTTCCTAATAATAATATTAATAATAATTTGTCGAGATAGACTTGTCACAAAAGAAAGATCTTGGGGCACTGTAGGCACATGAAACATTATTGATATTTATATAAACGGACTTAAAGAAATCAGCAAAATCATTCGTCACCCCTTGAGAACCCACATAGACTTTGACATTATTTACCATGTTCTGAATAGTATCTAGCGAATCCTTGATCCCTTCAGGTGGCCGATCCTCGGGCCAGGGAGTAGAGTTCCCCGATAGAACGAATGTTTTGTCCTTGTCAACGTAATCGAAAAGTAAACGAGAATGATAAGGACGAAAATTTTGTTCTCTCGGGGAGCTCCACTCCCTGGCTCGAGGATCGGCCACCAGATATTAATTGGGTGGAGACTCTGTCTTCATCTTACTCTTTCCTTCATCAAAAACGCAAAATATATATTTTCGTATGAATGTGACACTTGCAAAGCAAAATTCAAACGAGAAGCTGAATTGAAAAGTCACATACTGACGCACTCAAATATTTATCCTTTTGAATGTAACACTTGTAAAGCAAAATTTAAACGAAAACGATTTGAAGAATCACCAACTGAAACACTCGAATATTTTTTCCTTTGAATGTGACACTTGCAAAACAAAATTTAAACGAGAAGTTAAATTGAAAAGTCACAAACTGATACACTCGGATATTTATCATTTTGAATGTCACGTTTGCGAAGCAAAATTGATTTCGACTATTTGATAAATGGAGATTAAAAATTTACGAAAAACTCATACAAAACAGACCATGGAATAAACAAAAATTGAAACGATAAAAAGAAAAAATTAAACAGAAATTGACAACAAAATTCTTTCTTCTTCTATCACAGGGACTTGGTACTGAATTTTTTCTTTTTACAAAAATTTAAAAAGAAACATTAAATTAAGAGCAAGAACCAAGAAGTCTATAGACGATATAAAATACAAAATAGAATCAGAACAAATTTTTCCAAGTCCCTTGGAAAAAATTGAAAGCATCTCCCGTTTTCTCTCCCAATTATCTGATCTAGTCGATGACATGCAAAGAATTACATATATGTAAATCAGGCCCAGACGTTAAATAACCAAAATCACGAGGGAAGAATCTGCTGAGGGAGGTTTGCTAGGATGGAGAGAATTAGCATCTCTAACCAAGCTTATTCCGCTCCTCGAGCTCCCCAGGGACGATATGACTAAAACACAGCACCTGGACAAACACTTCACAGTAGTGATAAGAAGCAGAGAAGAATGGAAAGAAAATACCACATCCATTCTTAAAACTCAGCAGAAAGCCATAAAATGGTACACCGATGGGTCAAGAACCGAACAAGGGACCGTAGCTGAAGTATTTGGGCCTGGAACCAAGCTCTCGGAAGTGATGGGAAAATACCACCCGAACATATTTCAGGCGGAAATAAACGCTATAGGTAGATGTGCTGAGTTCAATCTTGACAGAAGCTACAAAAAGAGAGAGATTGTCATATTCTCCGACAGTCAAGCAGCCATTAAAGCGCTGAGCTCACCAATAATCAGCTCCAGAATGGTTTGAGATTGCCAGGACAAGTTAAACAGACTGGCGAGGATAACAAACTATCCAGTGGATACCGGGACACGAAGGGATTGAAGGCAACGAGAAGGCGGACCAACTAGCAAAATTAGGGGCACAAACTCCGATTTCAGGACCGGAACCCTTCTGCGGCATAGGGAAACACACCTATGAAGAAGCCTTCAGAAAGGAAAAGCGGACCAAATGGAACAGCCTCTGGGAGCAACTTCCAGGGTTGAGGCAATCGAAGATGTTTTTTGGGCACCCTGACCAAGGGAGACCGAAAAGGCCTCACATCATTAAGCAAAAACAATCTCCGCATTCTCACCGGATTCCTCACAGGCCACTGCCGGTTAAGGGGGCACCTTGAGAGAATTAAAATTGAAAACGAGAACAGCTGCCGGTTCTGTGAGGAAGGGGAGGAAACTCCTGGACATCTTCTAACGGAATGTGAGGCGATCATTAATACACGAATGGCCTGCTTCGGATGCTATATTGTGGAACGGGAAGAAATTCTATCCATGGAACCATCCAGAGTACTTGTTTTCATAAAAGCATTAAGGCTGGATGAGGTGCTATATGTGAGAGTCCATCAACTGGAGCGCCAAGAAGGGGGACACAATAGATCTATGTAGGTCGCAATGTGACAAAACCCCCAACTAATTCATTCATTCATTTATTCAAATCAGGCTATTAAGCAACTTTCACAAATAATCTGTTCATAACAATAT
Organism: Ceutorhynchus assimilis; assembly: GCA_917834065.1. NCBI lineage: Eukaryota > Metazoa > Arthropoda > Insecta > Coleoptera > Curculionidae > Ceutorhynchus > Ceutorhynchus assimilis. Next base: position 3,700,866 of record OU892286.1, read on the forward strand.
CCCTTTGATTTTAAAGTCAGTTATACTACGAAAAGTTAGCTGGCAATTTTCTTCTAACCATCCCATACAATTTATAGAATTAACAATAATAGTTGTTATATATATTTTTTCATTACACATAATAAACTTAATTGTGTGTTACATGCTGCTTCACTGCATGTATGAAATATAAAAAAAATATTGTATGTACTAATAAATTAGCATAATATCTATGTAGTAATTTTTGGAATTTTTATCTCACTTATATTTATTGAAATTTCAAAATCTTACTAAATTACGTATTTTTTTAGGTTTATGATTAATGAATATCTAGAGGATGACATTAAAAATGAAATAGAAGTATCATATGTTAAATTCATGAATCCAGATAAAGGAATATTCATTAAAGAAGAGAAATATTCAAGATATGCCAACTTATCAAGACCAGATGTTTTAAGACAATTCCAATGTTACACTTGCAATGCTTCATTTAGAACTAAATCAAATTTAAAATTTCATTTAGTGACACACTTCGATATTTTTCCTTTTGAATGTGACACTTGCAGAGCAAAATTTAAACGGAAATTCGATTTGAAAATTCACAAGCAAAAACATTCGGATATTTATCCATTCGAATGTGACACTTGCAAAGTAAAATTTAAACAAAAAGGCGTTTTGAAGAATCACAAACTAACACATTTGGACGTTTATCCTTTTGAATGTGAAACTTGTAAAGCAAAATTTAAACGAAAAGGCGATTTGAAGAATCACAAATTGACACATTCGGATATTTATTCTTTTGAATGCGACACTTGCAAAGCAAAATTTAAACTAAAACATCATTTGAAGAATCATCAATTAATACACTCGGATATTGTTCCTTTCGAATGTAACACATGCAAAGCAAAATTTAAACAAAAAGGTACTTTGAAACGGCACATTTCAACACATTCGGATATTTATCCTTTTAAATGTGACACATGCAAAGCAAAATTCAAACGAAAAGACCATTTGAAAGATCACATATTAACACACTTGGATGGAAAGAATTTTAAATGCAACATATGCAATGCAACATTTAAACAAAGAGGTACTTTGAAAGGCCACATTAAAACACATTTTTGAATGTGACATTTGCAAAGTAAAATTTAAACAAAAAGGCGTTTTGAAGAATCACAAACTAACACATTTGGATGTTTTTCCTTCCAAATGTGATACTTGAAAATCAAAATTTAAACTAAAACATAATTTAAAGACACACATATTAAAGCATTTGGATGGGAGAAATTTGAAATGCAAGATGTAATACCGAAGTTAATACCAGTGGTAATTTTAAACAACGTATAGTGACGCATTCAGTTGAATAAATGTAGGTTTGAATTTAGTTCTCAATCTGTGAAGTTTAAACCTGAAACAATTTTTAATGTTCATTCACTATCCACAATAGGTTGAATAACAAGTGTTTTAAGGTAACATATACATATATCTTGAAGAGCGACTTGTTATAGTTATTAATGATACTAGCTTATCTTTTCAAATCTGTGAACTTCGTTTGCAGAAAATGATTTTATTTTTGAAGAAGTTGACAATCAATATTTGAAAATTCATTAAAATTATCACTTAAAAACTATTACTAAACAAATACAAATATCATAAAAATAGTTTGTTCTAACAATCAGATTTGTTCTGACGTAGGCCAGCAGCCAAGTAATAAATAGCTGGAAAGTATTTCGAAGTTAATAATATTTTTACATGTCGTTTGTGGAGTAGAATCTAAGTTTTCGACCTCGAGGACCCTGTGCTAACTTGAAGGGAAGTCGAAGGACCTAGCAATTTTCGAACTTTTTCAATTTTTTCGCTTATATCTTCCAAACCATTTGTTTTTAGCAGAATACACCTATTTATACAGTTGAAGAACATTAAATTTACTTTAAATTCAACTAATCAAAAATGTCTTCCACGCAATAGTAATTGAGATACAGTGGTTCAAAGATACAAAAAAATATCTCAACTTGTCAGAAATCGCCAACACTATTATCTGTTTTGTCGCAGCCAAATCTCAAAGTAAGCTCGTTTATTACGTCGTTATTTTTTTCTTAACGCCGTTAACAATAACGTGATATTGTTAATAAAATGAATTTCAATAGCTCCTAAATTAGTGTCATTGTAAATACAAACCGGAATAATAATATACACAATTGAAAAAGAAAAAAATTACTTCCATAGTTTTGGAGTGAAGCAGAAATGTTCTGGGGATCCCAAAAAGAGGTCTGAAATTTAAGAAGTTTCCAAAATGTTTAGGAATTATATATCTTCATCACATCATTTAAATATTTTAAAACTATAGTTTTTACTTGGTCCTCAATGAGCAGGATCTTAAATCATAATAAATCAGAACCCTTAAGTCTCTAGTCTCTAGTGTTTTTTCTTTAGATCTTGAGACACTAATTTTTGAACTTTAGATTTTTAGAATTTTTGATAAATTTTACGATTTTTGAGCAGCTCTGGATCCTTCAAGCCTTAAATCTTAAATTTGGAATCTTTAATCTTAAAGGGTTAATGATGATGAGTCTTTGGTCTTCTTTCTCAAATCCTGAATAATGAGACTTTGAGACATGGGATTCTAAAGTATTCAAAGTCTTGTATTTCCACTTTCTAGGGCTTTGCTTTGGAATCTTTGAAGTATTTTAGTTTTAAGTCATGAACTTTGAAAACCTTGGAAGTTTTCAAAATTTATTGAGTCTATGGAGCTTTCAGGGAATTGGATTTCAATTTTTTTTCCAGTCTTTTTAGATTTTCCAAAGGCTACTATCTCAGGTCTTTAATCACCCGTTTTGCCTTTCGAATCTTGGGAAAAGAGGCTTCAAAGTCCTCAGAATTTATGAATTCTTAACTTTTTAGTATTATATCTCAAAAATCATTAGTCTTGAGCTTACAATCATTTCAAATTTTTCTAAATTTTTGGAGTTTTTAAGGGACTGACAGTCTTGATTTTTCAATTTCCGAAGATTATGGTTTTAAATCACCCGTTTTGCCTTTAGAATCTTGGTAAAAAAGACTTCAAAGACTTCAAAATCTACAAATTTTTTACTTTTCAGTATATGAAAAAAAAGTATATTGAAACCGAAAATTTCGAGGTTTTAATTGCGGTTAACGCGGAAAAACATTCAGATGCACAGTAGACATATATCGCCTGTAGGTGCACGTGAAAGAGATGAAAATAAAATATGATTGGTTTGAATTGTGGTCGCCGGATTTTTTTTTTGACACAAGTTGAGAATTTTTTTGTATCTTTGAACCACTGTATCTCGGTTACTATTGCGTTGAATAATACGTTCGACTAATGAAATTTGAAGGAAAAATATATGGTTTAGAAAATATAAGCAAAAAACTGAAAAAATCTGAAAATTTCGTGGTCTCTCAACTCCTCCCAAGCTAGCACAGGGTGCTCGAGGTCGAAAACTCAGATTTTACTCCACAGACTACCCACAAATGACATACCAAAACATCATTAACTTCGAAATACTTTCCAGCAGAAAGTACTTGCCTGCTGGACTAAAAGTTATGTTTTCAAATTTCGAATTATAGAGCTTCTAAAAAATTAAGTCTCAAAAATCGTAGTAAATCACTTCTTATCATCAAGTAGATTTAAATTATTGATTAATTTCAACTTCAAAATAAAAATGAATCCAAAAAAGCTTCAAAGTTCCAATAATCATTCGTGATGGATTAATTAGTACAATTAATATAGTCTGAAAAAAATTACATTTAAGCAAGTGAAGCAACACATTTGTATAAATTAAAATAAATATTGTATCCACTAGTAAATTAGCATAAGAGATGTATTAATTTTTGAAATTTTCATCCCACCCTATATGTAATGTAATTTCAAAATTTTACTAAATGACGTTTTTTTTTTAGGTTTATGATTGATGAATATTTAGAGGATGACATAAAAAATGAAATAGAAGTATCAAATATTGAATTGATAGATCCAGATAAAGGGATATTTATAAAGGAAGAGAAATATTCAAGTGATGCCAATTCATCAGGACCAGATGTTTTTAGAAAATTTCAATGTTATACGTGCAATGCTTTATTTAAAACTAAATCAAATTTGAAATATCATTTAGCGACACACTCTGTTAGTTCTTCTCTTGAATGTGACATTTTCAATGCAAAATTTAAACGTAAAGTCGGATTGAAGAAACACAAACTGAGACATTCGGATGTTTATCCTTTCGAATGTGATATTTGCAAAGCAAAATTTAAACGACAAGCCGAATTGAAGAGTCACCAACTAATACACTCAGATATTTATCTTTTTGAATGTGATACTTGCGAGGCAAAATTTAAACGTAAAAACAATTTGAAAAATCACAAATTAAAACATTCGGATATTTATCCTTTTGAATGTGACACTTGCAAAGCAAAATTCAAACAAAAACGGCTTTTGGAGAGTCATCAACTAATTCATTGGGATATTTATCCTTTCAAATGTGAAACTTGCAAAGCAAAATTCAAACGTAAAAACGAATTGAAGAATCACAAATTAACACATTCGGATATTTATCCTTTCGAATGTGACACTTGCAAAGCAAAATTTAAACTTGAATCCGTTTTGAAGAGGCACCAACTAATGCACTTGGATATTTATCTTTTTGAATGTGACACTTGCAAAGCAAAATTTAAACGTAAAAACAATTTGAAAAATCACAAATTAAAACATTCGGATATTTATCCTTTTGAATGTGACACTTGCAAAGCAAAATTCAAACAAAAACGGCTTTTGGAGAGTCATCAACTAATTCATTGGGATATTTATCCTTTCAAATGTGAAACTTGCAAAGCAAAATTTAAACGTAAATCTCAATTGACGAGTCACAAACTGACACACTCGGATATTTATTCTTTTGAATGTGACACTTGTAAAGCAAAATTTAAACTTAAAACCGCTTTGAAGAGGCATCAACTAATACACTCGGATATTTACCCTTTTGAATGTGACACTTGCAAAGCAAAATTCAAACAAAAACGGCTTTTGGAGAGTCATCAACTAATTCATTGGGATATTTATCCTTTCAAATGTGAAACTTGCAAAGCAAAATTTAAACGAAAACACGAATTGAAAAGACACAAACTGACACACGCACATATCTATCCTTTTGAATGCAACACTTGTGAAGCAAAATTTAAACGAAAATTCGACTTGAAGAGTCACCAAGTGAAGCACTCGGATATTTGTCCTTTTGAATGTAACACTTGCAAAGCAAAATTTAAACGAAAAAATGATTTGAAAAGTCACAAACTTACACATTCGAATATTCGTCTTTTTGAATGTGACACTTGCAAAACAAAATTCAAACAAAAAAGCAACTTGAGAACACACATATTAAAACATTTAGATAAGAAAAATTGTGATTTCAGCAATAATCACTATTACTTCTTCTAATAAACATTCAGCATTCTTTATAACATGAACTTTTTATTAATAATTATTACAATTATATTGACAAATTGACAATTCTATGACAATCTACCTGAAGACTAGTGCCCTGTCTATTGTTTCAGAAAACACAATTTCGGAAACCCTAGTGATACAAATTGATACAAACATAACAAACTTCTCAGCAGATATCAAGATAAGCATTATAAAATATTTAATTTCACAACACCCTCTCTTAATGCTTTGCTTGAGCTCTATAATAAAAAATATACAACAGTCAAATTAAAATTTAAAAAAAAAAAACTAAATTCTAAATTCTATCCCTCTCTGATTTGTAACCCTATTTTATTGCAATTTAAGTAAAACTGAGTTTCGTGAAGGCCCTTTGTCAATACATCTGCCAATTGAAGTTTTGTACCAATATACTCCAATGGTATTATCTTAGAATTTAAAGCTTCACAAACAAAATTATACTTTAGATCAATGTGTTTAACTCTCTTGTTATTTTCTGGATTTTTGATTAAAGCAATACAATCCTGATTATTCTCAAAAAGTTTGAATGTTTTAAAATCTAATTTCATGTCAATTAACAATTTCCTATACCATAAATAATCCTGTACTGCTGTACACAAGGCAACTAACTCGGCCTCTGAACTAGAGAGAGCTACACAATTTTGTTTACGAGATACCCAAGTTATAGTATTCCCAAATATCTGTATTAAATATCCGGAAACCGACTTCCTATCATTCACATCTCCGGCCCAATCAGAATCTACAAAGCAAACAAACGGAGTTGACCCATCCTTTCTTTCAAACTTCAAAACTGTATTAATCGTCCCCTTCAAGTATCTCAATAGTCTTTTTAAAGCTGTCCACATCTCATCATTATTTTTGTCTTGAAATCTACTTAGATAATTAACTGCAAAGCTTATATCTGGCCTTGAACCCATTAATAAATACATAAGAGAACCAATCAATTGTTTTACAGGTTTGTCCCCTTTCGTTTTCATTTAAGAAATTTTTTAACTTTGGATCAATTGGTGTTGGTGAACTATTACAATTTTCAAAATTAAAACGCTTTAGAATTCCCATTAAATATCTTTTTTGACTTATCTCCAAAATTCCCTCTTGTCTTTTGTAATTAATTTCAAGCCCCAAAAAATGTTTTAATTCCCCTTTATCCTTTAATTCAAAATACTTTACTAAATTATCTCTATATGTCTCAATTTTGTTTTAATTCTGTCCTGTAATTATAATGTCATCTACATATAACAGCAAATACATTAACTCATTATTACCAAAATCTTTTATGTATAAACAGTAATCAGTTTCTGATCTTTCAAATCCTAAATCTATTAAGTGGCCGTTTATTTTTTTATTCCAACATTTAGAAGCTTGCTTTAAACCATATAAAGCTTTATTTAATTTGAATACCCTATCAGATTCACATTCAATCATCTCTGGTGGATTGATATAAACATCCTCATTCAGATCTCCATTCAAAAACGCGGTTTTAACATCTAATTGTTTGAAATGATACTTATATTGATTTCCAATGGACAAAATCATTCTTATTGTTGACATTTTCACAACTGGTGAATACAATTCATCATAATTGAAAGAATCTCTTTGGGCATATCCCTTTACTATCAATCTTGCTTTATATTTGCCTTGTTCTTTTTCTTCCATACATTTTGAAGCAAATATCCACCCTGTGTTTAAAATTTCTTTTCCTTTTGGCCTCTTTACTTTGGTCCATGTATTATTCTTCTCTGTTGACTATTTCCTTGTTTATTGCTGTCAGCCACATATCTCTATCTTTTCTATGCATTATTTCTTCTAAATTTTCCGGCACTTCCTCAACATAGGATACAGCATCAAACGCCATATAAAGCTTATAATGATTATATCTTTGAGGTACTTTACACATTCTTTTATTATTTGCAGTAAAAATTGGTGAAATTTCTTCCTCTAATTCTGGCATATTATTATTTTCTGGATCCTCTTCCACTAATTCTCTACTTTCATCTATTTCTTCAAATTGTATTCCTACTTTTGGTAGTTTGTAGTGAAATTCATTTTCGGTAAAAACTACGTCCCTTGCTACAATTACTTTTTGCTCCTCAATAGTCTATCTATAGCCAGTTGCTGTGTATCCAATCATAACAGCTTTCACTGCTTTTGAATCGAATTTATTTCTAAATTGTTTTGGTACATGAGCATAAGCTGCACATCCAAAAACTTTAATATTACTTATATTTGGCTTTGATCCGTTCCAAATTTTTGCTGGTGTGGCATTTGTAAGACTATTAGTTGGTGTTCTATTCAATAAATAAGCTGAAACTCTTACTGCTTCATTCCATAAATGCTTTGGCATATTTGCTTCTAAAATCATGGCTCTAGCTTTATCAATCAAACTTCTATTAAATCTCTCAGCTTTTCCATTTTGTTCCGGAGTGTATGGGGTTGAAAAATCAATAACAGTATCAATGCAAAAGTTTTTCATTTCACCAGATATGTACTCCCTTCCATTATCACACCTAAGTGTAGAAACCTTTAAATTAAATTTTGTTTGAACCATATTAATATATTCTTTAAAATAACTAAAAATTTCATCTTTACTTTTTATAATATAAACCATAACAAAATTTGAGAAATCATCAATGAACGTGACAAAATATTTGCCTTTATCATGACTTAATGGCATTATTGGTCCAGCAACATATGAATGTATGATTTCTAAAATTCTCTTTGACCTTTTTCTGGTACCAAAATGAAATCTTGACATTTTTCCAGTACAACCTTCACAAAAATCAATTTTACCTATTTTCACCTTGTCAATACCTTGAGCTAAATTATTTTTGAAAAGTTTTTCCAAATTTGCATAACAAATATGTCCCAACCTTTTATGCCATAATTTCGTATTTTTATCCTCAGTTTCAATATTTAAACATTCTTTATTATTTTCAACCTTAAATAAAATTTCATACAATTTATCTCTAAACCAACTAATGTTTTGTTACTAAATAAAAACACTTTTCCCTGATCAAAAACTACTCTTATATTTGCGATTTCTAACCTTCTAACTGACAATAAATTTCGCCTCAGGTTGGGTACATATAACACATTTTTTATTTTACATTCTACCTCCTTATAAATTTTGCTCAAAACTTCAATGTTTCCTACCCCTACTGCTTGCATAAAACTTGTATCTTTAGCTACTGCTATATTTATAGGATTCTCAAATTCCAAATAATCAGAGAAATATTTTTTGTCGTTAATTAAATGATCTGTACACCCTCAATCAATATAAAATAAAAGTTCATTAGTGCTAATACTTACAGTGTCATTGTCATTATTATTTGTCATAAAACATATTGGATTTTGTTCGGATTCAACATTTGTCTCAGTCCAATTACCTTGATGACTTCCTCTTTCTTTGCCATAATGTCGATTTTGATAGCCTCTGCCTCCACTTCTATAACCGCTTCTTTGAAATATTCCTCGTTCGTTAGAATTACCTCGAAAACCACCTTGATTATAGCCTCTTCCGAAACTTTGACTGAAACCTCTCGAAAAACCACCTCTATTAAAACTTCTTCTTAATCCAAAACCACATCTTTCCGATGTATCATGGTTAATATTATCAGGACAATCATTTTTAAAATGACCTCTGTTTTCACATTGAAAACATACATTTCTGTCAAAAACTCTATCTGTCGTAAATGCTGCAGCTTTGTTGATATCACTTCCATGCTGCTTCATAGTTGTTTCAGTAATTGCTCTCTTCTTTTCAACCTCACTTCTTAGCTTTGATTTGACTAAATTAATAGTTAAAAATCACCTGGATCCATATTTTCTAAAACGGTTATAACTGTTTCAAAACTTTTGGGCATTGCTAGTAGTAAACTGCAAACAGAATTTAAACGAAAACTCGACTTAAAGAGTCACCAAGTAAAACACTCAGATATTTTTCCTTCTGAATGTAACACTTGTACAGCAAAATTTAAACGAAAAACTGATTTGAAGATTCACACACTTACACATTTGAATACTTATTCTTTTGAATGTGACACTTGCAAAGCAAAATTTAAACTAAAACATAACTTAAAGACACACATATTGAAGCATTTGGATGAGGAAAATTTAAAATGAAACATACAACGTAGAAGTTAATACCAGTGGTAATTTAAACGCTGTGTCTAGAATTTTGGTACCGGTAACACATTTTTCACCGGTAGTTTTGATGACGTTATCCATCCATATGACGCACAGGTACCAGGATTTAAGTGAATTTCGGTGTTTTTATTTTATTTTTATCGTTTTTCAAGGGTTTTCCGAAACTGCGATCCGGTTGATCGAATCACTCATCCATCAGAGATTCGTAAACTGATCTAAACGGAATAATTCGTTTGGAAAGTAACCCTATTTATCCCATATGTTGTGATTTCACTAACCTTGCCATTGACTATTGAGGTGGGTTGGTGGATACACCTTATCAGCTGATTGGTATTTTGGGTTAGTTTATAAATTTTTTCATGACTTTTTGAAACATTTCAAACCATAAAAGTTAGCTTAGGTTTAGAATACCTTAGACAAACGATTTGCGTTCGGAAATGTCTAACAACTAATCCCAGATTAGAAGTTATCTGCAATCAGATGATAGTAAATTAACCCTAATACCATGTACTATAATCTACTAGGCTAGGAAAAAAAAAAAAAAAAAGATAAATAAAACTAACAAAAAACATTAAGGAAATTTCAATTATTATTTTTATTTTGAAACATTGTAATTTAACTACTACAATTAAGTTTTTATTAATAGGTGTACATGTACAGGGTGGTCCAATTTGGACACTTTCTTATGGAAACACCCTTCATTTTTAGAGATAAAAAAAATGGACCCCCCACCCTGAGGGTCAAATTTCATGAAAACATGATTGTTGCATATCGCATTCTGATATTTTCAACCGTTTAGCCGCTAGAGGGCGATAAGAAAGTGTACAATTTGGACCACCCTGTACATAATAATATTTGGTATTAATGCATATAGGTGGTGGTATATGGTAATATTAGGTATATACATATATAGAATGAATATGTGATATAGTCTAAGAGCCAGCGCCGAAAAACTTCTCTGAATTTACTAAAGGTAGTTTTTGGACAGTTGATTACAGTATATACGTACATAAATATACTGCGGTCAGTCAAGCGAAACTTGGGACAAGGACCCAGAGTGTCTTGTTAAAGGTGTCGAGATAACTTGCGTAATGCGACAAATTCACTAAGCCACGATTCATGATAGGACTAGAAATTCTCTAGTCAATTATTTCAAAAAAAAGAAGCGAAGGAGTATTTAGAATACTTATCATGAACATCTGCTCGACGACGGAGTAAAATTTGAAAAGCATACTTCAGAGTTACAAGGCAGCAATTCTCATTTCTCCTCGATCTTATAAGAAATGATTTAAGTAAGAAATCATGTAATCGCGTGCGACATCCTATTTCGCCACCTGAAAAACTTGGCCTAACGTTGAGGTATAGAAATATATTACGACAAGAGCATTTTCTTTGCCAACACGCAGCGTACAACTGAACAGACTGCTAATAGACTGCTCTCCGAGCAGTCGTTCAGTTGCGTCGACCGTATTACGCTAGCGCAAGTCGTTTTTACGCAGTGTAGGAAAACGCTTCCATTTTTCGACGCCGCGTAAAATGTGCGTTGCTAGGAAAACGCTGCTTTGTAAATTCGTTGCATTTCCTAGCTATCTCGACAACTTCAACCAGACACCCTAGGTCCTTGTCTTTCGCTTGACTGACCGAGGTATGTTTATGTACGTAAATACTGTAATCAACTGACCAAAAACTGGCTTTGGTAAATTCAGAGAATTTTTTCGGCGCAGGCTCTCCGGCTAATAGGGTTGTAGCGAAATTTCAAAATCTTCTTCAATCCTCTTAAGCATTGAAACGAGACTCTTTTTATTTTTGTTTGAGTGATAAATATAATTCTACCAGAATTTTCCATATTGTATCAATTTCTCTAATCCTGAATTTTAATCCCACCTACCTAATTTAATTTCAAAATCTAACTATGAATCTGAAAAATGTTTTTTTTTTTAGGTTTATGATATATGAATATTAAGAGGATGACATTAAAAACAAAATGAATATTTTTAAATGTGACACTTGTAAAAAACAATCTAACTGAATGACATTTTTTTTCAGGTTTATGATTGATGAAAAATATCTAGAGCATGATATTAAAAATAAAATAGAAGTATCAGAGATTGAACTGATCGATCCAAATGAGGGAATATTTATAAAGGAAGAGAAAAATTCAAGAGATGCCGTTTCATCAGGACCAGATGTTTTTAGAAAATTCCAATGTTACACTTGCAATGCTTTATTTACAACTAAATCAGATTTGAATTATCATTTAGTGACACACTCGGATAGTTTTCCTTTTGAATGTGACACTTGCAAAGCAAAATTTAAACGAAAACGCCTTTTGAAGAGTCACCAAAAAATACACTCGGATATTTATCCTTTTGAATGTGACACATGCAAATTAAAATTTAAATGGAAAAGCCATTTGAAGGAACACAAATTAACACATTCTGATATTTATCCTTTTGAATGTGACATTTGTAAAGCAAAATTTAAAGTAAAAGGCTATTTGAAGAATCACAAATTAACACATTCTGATATTTTTCCTTTTGAATGTGAAACATGCAAATCAAAATTTAAACTTAAAAGAAATTTGGAGATTCATAAACTAACACATTCAGATATTTATCCATTCAAATGTGACACTTGCAATGCAAAATTTAAACAAAAAAGTAATTTGAAAAGCCACATATTAACACATTCGGATATTTATCCTTTCGAATGTGACACATGCAAATCAAAATTTAAACTTAAGGGAAATTTGAAGATTCATAAACTAACACATTCGGATATTTATCCATTTGATTGTCATATTTGCAATGCAAAATTTAAACAGAAAAGTCATTCGAAAACCCACACATTAAAACACTCGGATGAAAAGAATTTCAAATGCAGAATATGCAATGCAAAATTTAAATATAAAAGTAATTTGACAAAACACATTTTAACACACTCGGATGCGACTTTTGAATGTGACACATGCAAATCAAAATTTAAACGGAAAGACTATTTGAGCAGACACTTAAAAACACACTCGGATGAGAGGAATGCAACATATGCAGCGGCAAATTTAAAACAAGAAATAATTTGAAACAACATTCAGGGACGCATTCAACTAGATAAGTGTAAGTTTGAATGTAATGCTTGCTTTAGTAAATTTAGCATCCCAAACAAATCGATAAACTAGGGTTTCAATGTTACTTTTGTGAATGCAAAATGTACAGTGTATTTGATTATATTAAATCCCATTCCTACAGCCTTTATATTATTTCATATAGGAAAAAAATTTATATACAAAATCTGACAGTTTTTTCTATATATTTTTTTTTCAACGAATATGTTATTATTAGTAGGGATGAGGCCAGGGATGGAGCTCTGGAAGAGGGGTTAGGGGGGCAAAGCAAAGTTCTGAATCCTGTGCTCTTGAGTTGGAGAAATAGTTTTTGGTTTTTTCAAACATTTTCCTTATACTCGTTTTTCATGCAGTGTTTATTTTATTCGATCATATTATTTGTAGGTTTGGCATATATACATGATCAGTTTTTGATGTGTGTGTGTGTGTGTTGACATTTTTTTGACAGGTATGGAGTAGCGCTGACGCTATGTGTGCCCATATTTCGCTGGCTGACTATTAGATTCCTATTTTATATTATATTTGCTCGTGGTATATACATTTTGCGTTTTCAAAAAAACAGTTTAGAGATGCTTCTTAAAATTACAAATTCGCGTGCGTCCCAGCGCCAGCTATCTTGGAATTGTAAGTGCTGACTGTACACAGGCTTTTATTACTAAAGTACGACCTATTTTGAAAATATTAGCCTTCAGAAAATTCTTGCATATTTTCGACGTCACCACTTGGACTATTAGGCCGTGGTCTGATATTTAGACGAGAATATGGAGAGTGATTTGGAAGACGCATCATGTAACGTCACGTTTTGGCAGATTTCATTACACGAGAGATGAGAGAGAAGGAAGATACAACGTAGACTGTAGAGAGACGGAGAATGCGAGCCAATGACAATGACAGACGAGGAATGATTGACACAAACCATAATCTTATGACTGAAGAAGTAATCAAAAATATTGCGAAAACTCTCAAGAGATAAAATAATCTTTTTTCTTTTAATACCTGGCTGCATCTCCACCAATAATAACATATTCATATAAAGATTTAAGCCACGATAATACCTGATATTTTCTTTTAACGTTATCAGAAGAAACAAAGTCGCATCGGAAAATGGAAAAACGTAGACAAATTCAACTTTTTTCAATATATCAATATCAATTATGCGCAGAGTTGCCAGATCTCACGATTATTCGTAAGATTACACGATTTTGGTCATAATTACATAAGTTCACGAATGGCAGCTATGGTAATAGAACTGCTTATTAAGCTGAAAGTGTCTGCCAAGTCTATGAGACCCCACTATTTATGACGTCAGCTGCAAACCTTAACTCTTGGCAGAAAATGCATTATGCGAGTCCAAAAAACGAATCAATAAACATTGAAATCGCCTTTCCTAAATTTAAAATTCCCAAAATAACAAACTCACAAGGACAGTCTGAACTGCAAGCAATTCATCGAGGTTTGCGGGTGACGTTACCACTATCAGCTCCTGATAATGGTGTCGTCAGTCGCAGACCAGTTGCCGACTCGAGAATTGGCGAACGTACGCCTCATTAGGATGAGCATATGAGCAATCCTGCGGATAATGAAAACGAAATTCAGCTCTCAGAAACACCTACTAAAATACGGAAAAAACAAGGATACAAGATTTAATAATAAAATTTCTATTTCTTATGGATGTAAAATCATGTATACTTTATCAAAAATCTATAAAACAACATTGTTGTGCATTATTTTCTTACAATATTTTAGCAGTTTTAAGTCTCACGATTTCTCACGATTTTTTTTTCTCGATTCTGTCGAAATGTTTTTATTTCATCTGGCAACACTGATAATGCAATAAAATTTTTTAAAAAATTCTTCCTGACTCCATATACATATAATCTACTAGACCAGTAAAAAAAAAATTAAAAAGCAAAAAGTAAATGAATAAAACAAAAAAAAAAAATATGTAAATTTCAATTATAATTTTTATTTCAGAACATTGTAAATAAACTACTACAACTAAATTATTATTAATAGGTGTATGTACATGTACAGGGTGATCCAAATTGGACACTCTCTTATGGAAACACCCTTTATATTAAGAGATAGAAAAAAAAGACCCCCCTCACCCTGAGGGTCAAGTTCCATGAAATCATGATTGGTGCATATCACATTTTAATATCTTCAACCATTTAGTCCTTAGAGGGCGATAAGAAGGTGTCCAATTTGTACCACTCTGTACATATTAATATTTGGTAATTATGCATATAGGTGGTGGCATATGGTAATATTAGGTATATACATAAATATAGAATGAATAAATGATAGGGTTGCAGTCAAATTTTAAAATCTTTCAAATCCTCTTAGGCTCATTTTACTTTCGTATGAGTAATAAATATAATTCTACCAGAATTTTCCATATTGTATTAATTTCTCAAATCCCGAATTTTATTCCCACCTATCTATTGTAATTCCAAAATTTAAAAACCGTTTTTTTTTTTTTTTAGTTTATTATATAATTATTTAGAAGATGGCATTAAAAACGAAATGGATGTTTTTAAATGTGACATTTGTAAAAAACAATGTGAAGGAAAAGGCGATTTTGAGGCACACATATTAACACATTCGACTGAGAAGAATTTCAAATGCAACATATGCAATGCATAATTTAAACAAAAATTAAATTTGAATAGGCACACATTAACACACTGATATTTATTCTTTTAAATGTGACACATGCAAATCAAAGTTTAAACGGAAAGGTGATTTGAAGATTAACATATTAACACACTCGGGTGAGAAGAATTTTAAATGTAACATATTGTTAAAACCTATATTCTTTAGTATGTAAGATTTGTATTTTTTGATAATAATGGCAACACTGTGCGTCACCAGAGAGCGAGAGGCCATTGTAATATCAAGGCTAGTTAGAGTGATTGTGTGTAATCTAGATAGATAAATAAAATGGAGTCACACCAGTTTTGGCTCTCTAGAAAATTCGTCTTTTTTTCGATTTTACCCTCCAATTTTGTGGTCAAAGAAAAAAGAAATTGTTTAAATCAACTAAATTTTGCGTTCATTGAAATAAATATCTTCTTGATATTCTCCAAGTACATGTGTATTTGAATGAATCCTATAATACTGTTGTCATTGAAAGGCTTATTCACTTGTACCAATAATATATATATTTACCAGCAAGATATTATTTTCTGGTAGAGTTGTAAGTCAAGTAAATTCGTGCTTGGTTCAAATATCTTAGAAATGTTGATTAAATACAAAATGTTCAAACTAAATTTATGTATAGGTGAATCAAATTATTACAACTTTGAGTCAAATTTCATAGGCTTGCTTGAAAATTACCTTTTTTTCTTGTAATCATTTGAATAGTTGAGTTAATTAGCTATATGGTTGAACTGATTAATTAATTTTATTGATGTGAATAAACAATCTTGTCTAATATAGATACAGGTTTTGGGATAATATAACCCCACATGTCCAAAATACCTTCAATCTTTATCAAGTAAGAAACTTGATAAATGTTGAAGTTATTTTGGATATGTGGTGTTATATTTTCCGAAAACCTGTACCTATATTGGACAAGATTGTTTAATGCATCAAAAAAATTAATTAATCAGTGCAACCATATAGACTAATTAACTGAGATGTTTGTTATATTTTCACCTCAAAAGGAATTTGAGATTTGGAGGGGACCTCGGAAGGGATAGGTTAGTACAATAGAAAATAAAAAAAAACATAATTGGGAAAAATAATATATTTCCATAAACCTCCTGTCCAGTAACAAAATATAAGAAAAAACACACCTAATTAAGATCAACTCAAAAGTTTTACTCAACTGTAAAAACAACGCACTGAAATTAACATTAAGTAGATAAGTACCTACCTAAATGTAATGAAACTATAAATGCTCCTCTAGTGTCTAACATAAAAATAGTGTCAATATAATATTTGAAAACTAGCAGTAAAAGAAAAAATCAACAATATACCTATTTCGTTGGAACTACTATGTAAGCATATAACCAAACCCATTAGCAAAATTGAATCAAAACTGCATTTAGTTGATTCAAATATACCAACGATTGATTTTTTTATTTTGAAAGATCTGCATGCCTCGAGGTGACAGGATGATGTATAATCGCCATTTTTATCTGTAAAAAAATGCATTACTTAATTTTAATAATTAATTAAAATCAATAATGGAAACTGATATTTAAAAAAATATAATGAAAAAATCATGTAGGTAATATTACCATAACAAACTATTTATTTTGTGCCTATACTCTGTCCCTACTAATATAAAGCCTTGTTAGATGAATACATGTAGTTCACATAATGTAGATACTTACATTCAAAATTTGAACTCAGAAAATGAGTTAGACCGTTCTCAAACAACCACTTCAATGAACCTTGTGAACTCACGGGTAACAACTTGTGTCTGACAAATAAACTATAAAGGAAATAGCACTAAACAAGCTTAGCCAGCCGGAGGTGTTGGAATAATTATATTTCGGGTTCGGCAATCTGGACTCTAGAGAGGATCCCACACGACTAAATAGTGATCGGATTCAACACGAAGGGTTATGGTATACCCATTCTCAACCAGGAAATCACTATAGCAATAAGATTATTGGAACATACACGTATGGTGTTGAGTTAAATGTTCAAAGTAAGATTTGAGCCATTAATTGATTGTCTCAAATTATCGTCGTATTATTTGCGATTGTTTTAGCCATTAGGGCAAGCAAATATTAGTTTGGGCTTAAGAATATCATTTATTTCATTGAAGCAAATATCTATTTAACTCAACTGTACATATATTTATTCAACTTACTTGATAATATAGAGATTTAAAACATTTGGTTCAACTATTTTAAATCTTGAGTTAATTATATATTAGTTAAATAAATCATAAAATTGATTGAATTATGCATAATTGATTTACTTTAATAAAGCTTAGTCAATTTAAATATGTTTCACTTTCTCTTAATAAAATATGGGTCAAATACACCATTTATTTGAATTTTGGTGGTGCAGTTTTTTCTGTGTAGTTGTATTAATTTTTGGAATTTTTATCCCACCTTTATGCAATATATAATTCCAAAATCTAACTAAATGATGTTTTTTTTAGGTTTATGATTAATGAATATCTACAGGATGACATTAAAAATGAACTAGAAGTATCAAATATTGAATTGATAGATCCAAATAAAGGAATATTTATAAAGGAAGAGAAATATTCAAGAGATGCCGATTCATCAGGACCAGATGTTTTTGGAAAATTTCAATGTTACACCTGCAATGCTTTATTTAAAACTAAATCAAATTTAAAACTGCATTCGGTGACACACCTGAATAGTTTTCCTTTTGAATGTGACACTTGCAATGCAAAATTTAAACGAAAAGGCGAATTGAAGAATCACAAAGTAAGACATTCGGATGTTTATTCTTTCGAATGTGAAACTTGCAAAACAAAATTTAAACGAAAAAACGAATTGAAGAAACACAAACTAACACATTCGGATATTTATCCCTTTGATTGTTATATTTGCAATGCAAAATTTAAACAGAAAAGTGATCTGAAAATCCACACAATAAAACACTCGGATGCAAAGAATTTTGAATGCAAAATATGCAATGCAAAATTCAAATATAAAAGTAATTTGCCAAAACACATTTTAACACACTCGGATGCGACTTTTGAATGTGACACATGCAAATCAAAATTTAAACGAAAAGACTGTTTGAAGAAACACATATTAACACACTTAGATGAGAAGAATTTTAAATGCAACATATGCAATGCAAAGTTTAAGCAAAGAGGTACTTTGAAGGGGCACATTTCAACACATTCGAATATTTATCCTTTTGAATGTGACACTTGCAATGCAAAATTTAAACGAAAAGGCGAATTGAAGAATCACAAAGTAAGACATTCCGATATTTATCCTTTTGAATGTAACATTTGCAATGCAAAATTTAAACAAAAAGGCCAATTGAAGAATCACAAAGTAAGACATTCGGATGTTTATTCTTTCGAATGTGAAACTTGCAAAACAAAATTTAAACGAAAATTCGAATTGAAGAAACACAAACTAACACATTCGGATATTTATCCTTTTGAATGTAACATTTGCGAAGCAAAATTTAAACGAAAAGGTAATTTAAAAATCCACAAACTAACACATTCGGATATTTATCCCTTTGATTGTTATATTTGCAATGCAAAATTTAAACAGAAAAGTGATCTGAAAATCCACACAGTAAAACACTCGGATGCAAAGAATTTTGAATGCAAAATATGCAATGCAAAATTCAAATATAAAAGTAATTTGCCAAAACACATTTTAACACACTCGGATGCGACTTTTGAATGTGACACATGCAAATCAAAATTTAAACGAAAAGACTGTTTGAAGAAACACATATTAACACACTTAGATGAGAAGAATTTTAAATGCAACATATGCAATGCAAAGTTTAAGCAAAGAGGTACTTTGAAGGGGCACATTTCAACACATTCGAATATTTATCCTTTTGAATGTGACACTTGCAATGCAAAATTTAAACGAAAAGGCGAATTGAAGAATCACAAAGTAAGACATTCGGATGTTTATTCTTTCGAATGTGAAACTTGCAAAACAAAATTTAAACGAAAAAACGAATTGAAGAAACACAAACTAACACATTCGGATATTTATCCCTTTGATTGTTATATTTGCAATGCAAAATTTAAACAGAAAAGTGATCTGAAAATCCACACAGTAAAACACTCGGATGCAAAGAATTTTGAATGCAAAATATGCAATGCAAAATTCAAATATAAAAGTAATTTGCCAAAACACATTTTAACACACTCGGATGCGACTTTTGAATGTGACACATGCAAATCAAAATTTAAACGGAAAGACTATTTGAGCAGACACTTAAAAACACACTCGGATGAGAGGAATGCAACATATGCAGCGGCAAATTTAAAACAAGAAATAATTTGAAACAACATTCAGGAACGCATTAAACTAGATAAGTGTAAGTTTGAATGTAATGCTTGCTTTAGTAAATTTAGCATCCCAAACAAATCGATAAACTAGGGTTTCAATGTAACTTTTGTGAATGCAAAATGTACAGTGTATTTGATTATATTAAATCCCATTCCTACAGCCTTTATATTATTTCATATAGGAAAAAAAATTGTATACAAAATCTGACAGTTTTTTCTATATATTTTTTTTTAACGAATATGTTATTATTAGTAGGGATGAGGCCAGTGATGGAGCTCTGGAAGAGGGGTTAGGGGGGCAAAGCAAAGTTCTAAATCCTTTGCTCTTGAGTTGAAGAAATAGTTTTTGGTTTTTTCAAACATTTTTCTTATACTCGTTTTTTATACAGTGTTTATTTTATTCGATTATATTATTTGTAGGTTTGGCATATATACATGATCAGTTTTTGATGTGTGTGTTGACATTTTTTTGACAGGTATGGAGTAGCGCTGACGCTCTGTGTGTCCATATTTCGGTGTCTGACTATTAGATTCCTTTTTTATATTATATTTGCTCGTGGTATATACATTTTGCGTTTTCAAAAAACAGTTCAGAGATGCTTCTTAAAATTACAAATTCGCGTGCGTCCCAGCGCCAGCTATCTTGGAATTGTAAGTGCTGACTGTACACGGGCTTTCTATAACTAAAGTACGACCTATTTTGAAAATATTAGCCTTCAGAAAACTTGCATATTTTCGACGTCACCACCTGGACTATTAGGCCGTGGTCTCATATTTAGACGAAAATATGAAGAGTGATTTGGAAGACGCATCATGTAACGTCACGTTTTGGCAGATTTCATTACACGAGAGAGAAGGAAGATATAACGTAGACTGTACAGGGTGATTCATTAAGAATGGCACTCGGCCATATCTCAAAAACTATTCATCGTAGTCTTGTCGGAAAAAAATTATCCCATAAATATGGCCAAGAGAAAATATATTTCAGCTTTCTAAAATGACCGTAAGGGGGCGTAACCCAACTGTCAAAGTACAAAAATGGTTTTATTTTTGAAATTTCAAATGGAAACGTATCTTGAAAATGCTAGCAATAAATTTTTGATGAAATTTCACACAATTTTGATTCATGACTTTTTACCAGAACTTATCGGATAAGATAGTTATGAGCTGTCAAATATTGCAACTCAAGAGAGCGGATAACTTCAAAACGACTCAACAAATCTGGTCGATCTCAGGTTTGTTGGAAAGACAAGAGTCTATTCTTTAATTTTGTTGTGAAAAATTTAAATTCTGGTTAGTAGGACTGACGTTATGGGTTAATATTTGAAAACCATTGAATGTTTCCAATTTTTCTTGAAATTTTCAAATGGAACGGTATATTTAAGATATCCTCAATCGATTTTTGAGGATGTTTTACACGGTTTTTCTTGATCATACCTTCCTACAAACGAATTCCAGATAGTGTTAAAATTAATTTTCTTAAAAATAATCAGTATTTATGAAAAAGCCCTCATAAATTGAACAGATACTAGTTGAATATGTCAGGCTAACAAATTTTTAAACCTTCAAGGGTGCGTTTAAAATCACCCTGGGCGTCACTCCGAGTGCACACCAGCCATGTATAATTCATAGCTGGTGTGCACTCGGTGTGACGCTCCAGGGTGATTTCGAACGCACTCCAAAATTTATTTTCTAAAGTCAAAATGTATTTCCCAAATGGAGTAGCACAGGACATTTTTGAGCTGCATGAATGTAACGGAAATGCAGCAATCGCAGTACGTATTTATTCCGGGCGTTACCCCCAAAGACTTCACCCTGACCCTAGATCCATCAGGAGGTTGAATAATCGTTTAAGGGTTACGGGTAGTATTCATACCCCCCCTTTCACTCGAAGACATAGGGCCACGTGCGAGGAGAATACAACCAACGTTCTGGCACTATAATTTCCTAACGCACTTTTTCATTATTTGACGTTCATCAATGATGACAATCAACTGTCAGAAAAACGAAGTCATTATTTACGAGGGCTTTTTCATAAATATTGATTATTTTTGATAAAATTGAATTTAACACTCTCTAGAATTCGTTTGTAGGTAGGTATAATAAAGAAAAACTGTGTAAAACATCCTCAAAAATCGATTGAACATATCTTAAATATAGCGTTACATTTGAAAATTTCAATAAAAATTAGAAAAATTCGATTGTTTTCAAATATCCACCCATAGAGTCAGTCTAACTAACTGAATTTGGAATTTTTGACAACAAAATTAAAGAACAGACTCTTGTCTTTCCAACGAACCTAAGATCGACCCAATTCGTTGAGTCGTTTTGAAGTTATTCCTGTTCTTAAGTTGCAATATTTGACAGCTCATAACTATCTTATCCGATAAGTTATGGTAAAAAGTCATGAATCAAAATTGCGTGAAATTTCATCAAAAATCTATTGCTAGCATTTTCAAGATACGTTTCCATTTGAAATTTCAAAAATAAAACCATTTTTGTACTTTGACAGTTGGGTTACGCCCCCTTGCGGTCATTTTAGAAAGCTGAAATATATTTCCAGCATTTTCTTTTGGCCATATTTATGGGATAATTTTTTTCCGACAACACTACGATGAATAGTTTTTAAGATATGGCCGAGTGCCATTTTTAATGAATCACCCTGTACACAGACGGAGAATGCGAGCCAATGACAATGACAGACGAGGAATGATTGACACAAACCATAATCTTATCACTGAAGAAGTAATCAAAAATATCGCGAAAACTCTCAAGAGATAAAATAATCTTTTTTATTTTAATACCTGGCTTCATCCCCACTAATAATAACATATTCATATAAAGATTTAAGCCACGATAATACCTGATATTTTATTTTAACGTTATCAGAAGAAACAAAGTCGCATCGGAAAATGGAAAAACGTAGACAACTTCAACTTTTTTCAAAATATCAATATCAATTATGCGCAGTGTTGCCAGATCTCACGATTATTCGTAAGATTACACGATTTTGGTCATAATTACATAAGCTCACGAATGATATATCAATTCTTACGAATTCTCTCTGTAGTAATATAAATCAATAATCAAATATAATGTAATCGGGAATAAAAATCTACTATACAATATTTAGTTATGTTACGCCGCTCCTGGTACATGCGTGCTTAAGAACACTTCACCTATAGCACGGCATATACAAAAACAATCAGCAAGCTGACTCTGACTCGAGCTTTGTATCCCAAAATGGCGGCGTGCGCAGATGAGATGCGCGTTAAATCTCATTGTACTGCCATTTAAAGATAGGCTGTAAGAGATGCGCGTGAGAGTTAACCTGCTGCTTGTTTTTGTATATGCTGTGGTAATATAACTGCTTATTAAGCTGAAAGTGTCTGCCAAGTCTATGAGACCCCACCATTTATGACGTCAGCTGCAGACCTCAACTCTTGGCAGAAAATGCATTATGCGAGTCCAAAAAACGAATCAATTAACATTGAAATCGCCCTTCCTAAATTTAAAATTCCCAAAATAACAAACTCACAAGGACAGTCTGAATTGCAAGCAATTCATCGAGGTTTGCGGGTGACGTTACCACTATCAGCTGCTGATAATGGTGTCGTCAGTCGCAGACCAGTTGCCGACTCGAGAATTGGCGAACGTACGTCTCATTAGGATGAGCATATGAGCAATCCTGCGGATAATGAAAACGAGGTTCAGCTCTCAGAAACACCTACTAAAATACGGAAAAAACAAGGATACAAGATTTAATAATAAAATTTCTATTTCTTATGGATGTAAAATCATGTATACTTTATCAAAAATCTATAAAACAACATTGTTGTGCATTATTTTCTTACAATATTATGGCAGTTTTAAGTCTCACGATTTCTCACGATTTTTTTTTCTCGATTCTGTCGAAATGTTTTTAGTTCATCTGGCAACACTGATAATGCAATAAAATTTTTTAAAAAATTCTTCCTGACTCCATATACATATAATCTACTAGACCAGTAAAAAAAAAATTAAAAAGCAAAAAGTAAATGAATAAAACAAAAAAAAATATGTAAATTTCAATTATAATTTTTATTTCAGAACATTGTAAATAAACTACTACAACTAAATTATTATTAATAGGTGTATGTACATGTACAGGGTGGTCCAAATTGGACACTCTCTTATGGAAACACCCTTTATATTAAGAGATAGAAAAAAAAGACCCCCCTCACCCTGAGGGTCAAGTTCCATGAAATCATGATTGGTGCATATCACATTTTAATATCTTCAACCATTTAGTCCTTAGAGGGCGATAAGAAGGTGTCCAATTTGTACCACTCTGTACATATTAATATTTGGTAATTATGCATATAGGTGGTGGCATATGGTAATATTAGGTATACACATAAATATAGAATGAATAAATGATAGGGTTGCAGTCAAATTTTAAAATCTTTCAAATCCTCTTAGGCTCATTTTACTTTCGTATGAGTAATAAATATAATTCTACCAGAATTTTCCATATTGTATTAATTTCTCAAATCCCGAATTTTATTCCCACCTATCTATTATTCCAAAATTTAAAAACCGTTTTTTTTTTTAGTTTATTATATAAATATTTAGAAAATGGGATTAAAAACGAAATGGATATTTTTAAATGTGACATTTGTAAAAAACAATGTGAAGGGAAAGGCGATTTTGAGGCACACATATTAACACATTCGACTGAGAAGAATTTCAAATGCAACATATGCAATGCAACATTTAAACAAAGAGGTACTCAAATTTAATTTGAATAGGCACACATTAACACACTGATATTTATTCTTTTAAATGTGACACATGCAAATCAAAGTTTAAACGGAAAGGTGATTTGAAGATTAACATATTAACACACTCGGGTGAGAAGAATTTTAAATGTAACATATTGTTAAAACCTATATTCTTTAGTATGTAAGATTTGTATTTTTTGATAATAATGGCAACACTGTGCGTCACTAGAGAGCGAGAGGCCATTGTAATATCAAGGCTAGTTAGAGTGATTGTGTGTAATCTAGATAGATAAATAAAATGGAGTCACACCAGTTTTGGCTCTCTAGAAAATTCTTCTTTTTTTCGATTTTCCCCTTCAATTTTGTGGTCAATTGAAAAGGAAAATTAAACTATTTGATTCAGCTATATTTACAAAAACAATTCGTGATGAATCAATAAGCGCAATTAATGTAGTCTGATCAAAATTACATTTGAGCAAGTGAAGCAACACATTTGTATAAATTATAATAAATATTGTATCTACTAATAAATAAGCCTAATAGTTGTATTAATTTTTGGAATTTTTATCCCACCTTTATGCAATATATAATTTCAAAATCTAACTAAATGATGTTTTTTTTAGGTTTATGATTAATGAATATCTACAGGATGACATTAAAAATGAACTAGAAGTATCAGATATTGAATTGATAGATCCAAATAAAGGAATATTTATAAAGGAAGAGAAATATTCAAGAGATGCCGATTCATCAGGACCAGATGTTTTTGGAAAATTTCAATGTTACACCTGCAATGCTTCATTTAAAACTAAATCAAATTTAAAACTGCATTTGGTGACACACCTGAATAGTTTTCCTTTTGAATGTGACACTTGCAATGCAAAATTTAAACGAAAAGGCGAATTGAAGAATCACAAAGTAAGACATTCGGATGTTTATTCTTTCGAATGTGAAACTTGCAAAACAAAATTTAAACGAAAATACGAATTGAAGAGACACGAACTAACACATGCCGATATTTATCCTTTTGAATGTAACATTTGCAATGCAAAATTTAAACAAGAAGGCGAATTGAAGAATCACAAAGTAACACATTCCGATATGTATTCTTTTGAATGTAACATTTGCAAAGCAAAATTTAAACGAAAATTCATTTTAAAGAATCACATGTTAATACACTCAGATATTTATCCTTTCGTATGTAATATTTGCAATGCAAAATTTAAGCAAAAAAGCGAATTGAAGAGTCATCAACAAATACACTCGGATATTTATCTTTTTGAATGTGATACTTGCAAAGCAAAATTCAAACGTAAAAACCAATTGAAGAATCACAAATTAACACATTCGGATATTTATCCTTTCGAATGTGAAACTTGCAAAGCAAAATTTAAACTTAAATCCGTTTTGAAGAGGCACCAACTAATGCACTTGGATATTTATCTTTTTGAATGTAACATTTGCAAAGCAAAATTTAAACGAAAAGATAATTTAAAAATCCACACATTAACACATTCGGATATATATCCATTTGAATGTGATATTTGCAATGCAAAATTTAAACTTAAGGGCATTTTGAAGATTCATAAACTAACACATTCGGATATTTATCTATTTGAATGTGACATTTGCAATGCAAAATTTAAACAGAAAATTCATTTGAAAATCCACACATTAAAACACTCGGATGCAAAGAATTTTAAATGCAAAATATGCAATGCAAAATTCAAACATAAAAATAGTTTGAGAAGACACATTTTAACACACTCGGACGAGAGGAATACAACATATGCAACGGCAAATTTAAAACAAGAAATAATTTGAAACAACATTCAGGAACGCATTTAACTAGATAAGTGTAAGTTTGATATTTATCTTTTTGAATGTGACACTTGCGAAGCAAAATTTAAATTTAAACATAATTTGAAGAGACACCAACTAATACACTTGGATATTTTTCCTTTTGAATGTAACACTTGCAAAGCAAAATTTAAACGAAAACTCGACTTGAAGAGTCACCAAGTAAAACACTAAGATACTTTTTTTCCGAAGGTAACACTTGTAAAGCAAAACTTAAATAAAAAACCGATTTGAAGGTTCACAAACTTACACATTTGAATACTTATTCTTTTGAATGTGACACTTGCAAAGCAAAATTTAAACTAAAACATAATTTAAAGACACACATATTGAAGCATTTGGATGAGAAAAATTCAAAATGCAATATGCAACGCTGGAGTTAATACCAATGATAATTTAAAACAACATTCAATGATGCATTCAGTTGAATAGCTGTAAGTTTGAATTAAATGCTTGCTCTGTAAAATTTGAACAAATAAAAAATCAAAAAAATAGTTTGTTTAAGAATCAGATTTGTTGTGACGAAAGTTGTTTGAAGTTAGGTTTGTTTTCAAATATTGAATTATAGATCCTTTGAAAAGACCTCGACGACTTTATTCTGGGATGTAAAATGCTTCAATTACCTGTAGCGGTATTGCAGGTAGAACTTGTGAATTTAATACTCTTTCTGTTTAATGTCTATGGCTTATTATTCTTTTCGGAAAATATAGAGGTTTACAAGATATTGTACAAATTTATCATAAATATTATTACATTGTAACGAAAAAAGAAAAATAAATAAATAAATAAATAAATAAATAAATGAATAAAAAAAAAATAGCTACTTACTAAAAAAAAGGAAAAAAAATATATAAATTGGAAGTTAAAAAAAAAACTACTGGTTTATATAGCTATAGGAAAAAAATCTTAGCAATAAATGCATAACTTAGTGATATGTACTCTTATTGTGACACAAACCTATTCCCTAGCTTTTAAGGATGAAGGGGAATATGAAGTTTCAGCAAATTCAATTGGTTATGACAAAGAGAGAAGTTGGCAAGCTGGTTTAAACCTGTGTCATATAATTTACTCACACACACACACGCTCACAAAAAAATCGCAAAATATCACTTTTTCATCATTAAGTTGATTCAAATTATTATATCCTATTCACAATCTGATGTCCACAGGTACAGGTAGATTTATCACCTTTTCCTATCAAATAGCATTGAAAGATGATAAATTTTACCTGTACCTGTGGACATAGAATTGTGAATGGATATTATATCTTCTAAACCATTTGTTTTTAGCGGAATACACTAATCTAAATAGTTGAATAATTTTAAATTTAACTGGTCAAAAGTATTCTTTCACACAATAGTTACCGAGATACAGTGGTTCAAAAATACAAAAAAAAAATTCAACTTGTCAAAAATCGCCAACATTGTTATCTGTTTTGTCGCAGCCGAATCTCAAAGTAAGTTTGTTTATTACGTCGTTATTTTTTTCTCATAATGCCGCTAGTAACAACGTAATGTCGCTGATGAAATTTCAATAATTCCTAAATTAGTGTCATTGTAAATGTTTAAACTTTGTAATATTTATATTATAGAAAACTAAACAATTAAAACATTACATGTATATTTAATGAATAGCAGAAACTATTACATTCATAATTACATGATATATGTGACAAACATCTTGACATAATAATGACAAATATATTCTAACTGGTTATACTAAATGCTAGTGGTTTGTCTATTATCAAACCTTAATAATAAATATTGAACACCTTCCCCTTAAAGATTCAGTCTAGGAGGGGCTTTTACAGTTCTTCCAAAACTAGATACACGCTTATGATTATCAATATTAACATTATCAGAAGGAACTGGTATATGTGACTGAGCATGGGATTTAGGTACTTTATTTATCGGGGATACATTTGGTATATTAGGAATAAGGTTAATATCATTATACAAATTAAAATTCTGTTGTGATCGAGGTTGTGATGGTTGACTTTGCTCGAAAGGATACAATTCAGGCTCAAGAATTCTCTCGTTTTGATTTAAAATTGTAAATGATAATTTCATTTGACTACTGTTACGTCTTACTATTTTATTGTTATTTTCCTTCCTCACCCAATATGATCGCGGCTCATTAGCTTTTTCTAAAATTATACCCTTATGCCAAATTTGATCTTTAGAAGATTTAATTACAACTTTATCTCCCTTCTTAAATTCCGTTGGAGATTTACGAACTTTTTTGTCGTAGTGTAATTTTAAGTGTTTTTTCTGATCAACTAATTTCGTATAAATGTGTGTTTGAATTTTTGGCTCCAGTTGATTATTGTTTAATGGTAATTGCGATCTTAGATTCCTACTTTGAAGAATTTGAGCAGGAGAGGCATTAAGACTAACAATGCAAGTATTATTATACTCCATCACAAGATCCCTATAATCATTATTGTCTTCAGCTCCCTTTTTTAAAATTTGTTTAGCAATACTTACTGATTTTTCTGCAAGCCCATTGCTTTGGTGGTAGTGGGGAGTACATGTTAAAATAGTTATATCTTTGTCTCTATAATAGGATTTGCATTTATTTGAAATAAAAGGTAGATTATCTGCAATCACGAATTGTGGATACCCAAATTTTGTAAAAATATCCTGAAATGCATTTATGACTGAATTTGATGTTTTGTCTTTTAATAATATGACTTCAAGCCAATGTGAAAAATAATCTATGATTACTAAAAAGCTTTTAGCACTATATTCTAATATATCGGTGCCAATTTTGTTAAAACGGAGTGTTGGTACAGAATGTGGTAACAAAGGTTCTTTATAATTACTTGGCATGAATTTTTCACAGATTCTACATGTTTTTATGAAAGAAGTAATGTCGGTGTTTAATTCTGGCCAAAAAAACAAAGTTCTAGCTTTATTGATAGTTTTACTAATACCTATATGACCTTTATGAAGAAGTTTGATGATATATAGTCTGAGACTTTCTGGGACAATAATCTTATCATTAAAAAATACTATGCCTGCTTCAATATAAATATAATCTCTAATTTTGTAGTATGGTTTACATTTGTCCGAAATGAATTTTTCTTTAGGCCAACCATTATAGTAAAAATCGAAAATTTTGGAAAGGGTTTCATCTTTACTGGTTTCTACTCTAAATTCGGTTTTCTTTTCCTCACTCATTGGTAAATATTTAGTCACTAGATGTACCATTTCTAACATTTCAGGGTCATAACTAGTTTGTTTTAAAGTTGAACGAGATAACATATCAGCAAAATGAATATCTTTTCCTGGAACATAGTATATATTAAGGGAATACTTCAAAAGTTTCAACCTAAGTCTTTGAAGTCTCACTGATCCAATTTTGCTGACGGGTTTTTTCATAATAGAGATTATTGGCTTATGATCAGATTGAACATTTATTTCAAAATTATAAATAAAATTATGAAACTTTTGTGTTCCAAAATAAATAGCTAATAATTCCTTTTCCTACGAGCGTGCGCAAAGTAGTACTTTTCCGCACGCATTTCGGTTCTCAAAGTTGCACTTTTCCGCACTCAGTGCGGATACAGGCCTTATCCGCACTGAGTGCCGAAAAGTAAAAATAATTGTCAAGCAACAATAAGTACACCTGTCGACTTTGACACATGATGACAAATTTTTCCTCTGTTCCTGTTCCAGCTAACATCTATACCTACAAACACCAAATTTAATTAACTTCAACACATTGTCAGATTTGTTTTCTATATATATGCATCTGATGATTTTCTGTTATATTTTTTTTTTGTTATGTAATTTTTTGATAAATGCATAGGTTCCCTTCAAGTTAATTAAAAATAATTAAACAAATTATCGTTTTTTTTTTAAATTTTTGTTGTTACCTACCTGATATGAAGCTCGTAGGAAAAATTTTGTTCCTAACACGTGCGCAAAGTGTCTTTTCCGCACGCAAACACGTA
Source organism: Ceutorhynchus assimilis (assembly GCA_917834065.1). Classification (NCBI taxonomy): domain Eukaryota; kingdom Metazoa; phylum Arthropoda; class Insecta; order Coleoptera; family Curculionidae; genus Ceutorhynchus; species Ceutorhynchus assimilis. The sequence continues at coordinate 3,731,166 of OU892286.1, forward strand.
TCCGAACTCCGCTTCGCGTCGTTCGTATAACTGTGTTTGCGTGCGGAAAAGTAACACTTTGCGCACTTGTTAGGAAAATAACTATTTCGGTTTGACTGTAATTTATTTCATGATCATTCATATTACGAGATGCGCAAGCTACTAATTTAAGAATATCATCTTCATGTTCTTGAAACATACAACAGCCTAAACCGTTTTTTGATGCATCGCATTGCAAGACAATTTTAAATTTGGGGTTGAAAGGAACTAATGCTGGGGGTTTACTGATAATTGTTTTAAGGTTTTTGAAACATTCGTCATGTTTTGGCAACCATTGCCATTCTACATTTGATTTTAACAATTCAGATAATGGTTTTATGAATTCAGCCATATTCGGAATATATCGTCTAACATAATTAAATGAACCTAAAATTCTTTGCAATTCGATTTTATTATTAGGGCATTTTAATTTACACAGAGACTCAATTCTATCCGGATCTATTTCCATTCCCTTATTAGAAAAAATCTGGCCCATAAATTTTACTTGTTTCTGGCAATATTGGATCTTATCTTTATTAAATTTTGCACCTACCTCTCTGGCCCTTTGTATAACTTTTTTTACTGTAATGTCATGTTCCTCTTTAGTAGAACCCATTATGATCATGTCATCATGGCAAATTTGAACATTTTGTAAATCGCCAAAATTTTTCTCTACTTCATCTTGAAAAAGGTCCTGAGAATTGGAGAGCCCATATGGTAGTACTACATACCTATAAATTCCGTAAGGTGTAGCAAAACAACATTTCCATGAGGAATCCTCGTCCAGTTCAAGATGGTGATAGCCTTCAGCTAAATCAAAAACAGAGAAAATACACTTACCAATAATATTTGAACATAGTTCCTCTAAAGTATGGACAAGTCTAGGTTTACGTACAATTTGTTTATTTAGGTCTGAAGGGTCTAAACATAATCTTAACTTACCATTTGGTTTTTCCACTATAACCATACGATTTATACTTGCTCTGGCATCAATTTGATCCACTTTTAAAATTGCGTTACGATCTACTAATCTATTAAGTTCACGTTTTAAAGAATCTTTTATTGCTATAGGTACTTTTGTGGGTGGGTGGCTCACTGACTCAAATTCATCAATAGTAGTGATTTTAAAATTTCCTGAAAATCTACCATGTCCGCTAAAAATATCAATATTTTCTGAAATAAATTTTTCTTTATCGCTTGTAGAAGGAGGAAGAACATTTATGTCAACCTTATTAACCCTTTTTAGCAATCCTAAATCAACACAAGCTTTACCACTCAAAAGAACACGGTTTGCACCCTCAACAATCACAAAATCCTCATATATATTCTTATTCTTATACTTTACATTTAAATTTACAATGCCAATTGTTTTGGCTTGTGTGCCTTCAAATCCTTTAATAATATATTCAGAATTTCTAACTTTAAATTGCCTATCGACTTTTTTGAAAACATTTTGAGAAATTACACTTATATCAGCACCTGTATCAAGAGTTACCCTACATTTTTTATCTTCCAAATTTATAATTTCTTCCCACATATTTTTATGGTTGCAATTCATTTTATTGCAAAAACATTCCCTATCTACATTATTTACAAATACATTACTAGAGCTACTGTCACTGTCATATTCTTGGTCTTGGTCTACATTTTTAACATTTTTGACCTTACAAGAAATAGCAAAATGATTTAAAATTCCACATTTTTTACATGGCTTGCCATAAGCTGTGTTTAAACTTTGTAATATTTATATTATAGAAAACTAAACAATTAAAACATTACATGTATATTTAATGAATAGCAGAAACTATTACATTCATAATTACATGATATATGTGACAAACATCTTGACATAATAATGACAAATATATTCTAACTGGTTATACTAAATGCTAGTGGTTTGTCTATTATCAAACCTTAATAATAAATATTGAACAGTAAATACAAACCGGAAAAATAATATACACAATTGAAAAACTTGAAAAAGAAAAAAAATAACTTTCATAGTTTTGGAGTGAAGCAGAAATGTTCTGGGGATCCCAAAAAGAAGTCTGAAATTTAAGAGTTTCCAAAATGTTTAGGAATTATATATCTTCATCACATCATTTAAATATTTTAAAACTATAGTTTTTACTTCTTCCTCAATGAGCAGGATCTTAAATCATAATAAATCAGAACCCGCAAGTCTCTAGTCTCTAGTGTTTTTTTTTTAGATCTTGAGACACTGATTTTTGAACTTTAGATTTTTAGAATTTTTGATAAATTTTACGATTTTTGAGCAGCTCTGGATCCTTCAAGCCTTAAATCTTAAATTTGGAATCTTTAGTCTTAGAGGGTTAATGATGATGAGTCTTTGGTCTTCTTTCTCAAATCCTGAATAATGAGACTTTGAGACATGGGATTAAGTATTCAAAGTCTTGTATTTCCACTTTCCAGGGCTTTGCTTTGGAATCTTTGAAGTATTTTAGTTTTAAGTCATGAACTTTGAAAACCTTGGAAGTTTTCAAAATTTATTGAGTCTATGAAGCTTTCAGGGAATTGGATTTCAATTTTTTTTTCAGTCTTTTTAGAATTTCCAAAGGCTACTATCTCAGGTCTTTAATCGCCCGTTTTGCCTTTCGAATCTTGGGAAAAGAGGCTTCAAAGTTCTCAGAATTTATGAATTCTTTACTTTTTAGTATTATATCTCAAAAATCATTAGTCTTGAGCTTACAATCATTTCAAATTTTTCTAAATTTTTGGGGTTTTCAAGGGACTGACAGTCTTGATTTTTCAATTTCCGAAGATTAAGGTTTTAAATCACCCGTTTTGCCTTTAGAATCTTGGTAAAAAAGACTTCAAAGACTTCAAAATCTACAAATTTTACGTTTCAGTATATGAAAAAAAAGTATATTGAAACCGAAAATTTCGAGGTTTTAATTGCGGTTAACGCGGAAAAACATGCAGATGCACAGTAGACATATATCGTCTGTAGGTGCACGTGAAAGAGATGAAAATAAAATATGATTGGTTTGAATTGTGGTCGCCGGATTTTTTTTTTGACACAAGTTGAGAATTTTTTTGTATCTTTGAACCACTGTATCTCGGTTACTATTGCGTTGAATAATACGTTCGACTAATGAAATTTGAAGGAAAAATATATGGTTTAGAAAATATAAGCAAAAAACTGAAAAAGTCTGAGAATTTCGTGGTTTCTCAACTCCCCCCAAGCTAGCACAGGGTGCTCGAGGTCGAAAACTCAGATTTTACTCCACAGACTACCCACAAATGACATACCAAAACATCATTAACTTCGAAATACTTTCCAGCAGAAAGTACTTGCCTGCTGGACTAAAAGTTATGTTTTCAAATTTCGAATTATAGAGCTTCTAAAAAATTAAGTCTCAAAAATCGTAGTAAATCACTTCTTATCATCAAGTAGATTTAAATTATTGATTAATTTCAACTTCAAAATAAAAATGAATCCAAAAAAGCTTCAAAGTTCCAATAATCATTCGTGATGGATTAATTAGCACAATTAATATAGTCTGAAAAAAATTACATTTAAGCAAGTGAAACAACACATTTGTATGAATTAAAATAAATATTGTATCCACTAGTAAATTAGCATAAGAGATGTATTAATTTTTGAAATTTTCATCCCACCCTATATGTAATGTAATTTCAAAATTTTACTAAATGACGTTTTTTTTTTAGGTTTATGATTGATGAATATTTAGAGGATGACATAAAAAATGAAATAGAAGTATCAAATATTGAATTGATAGATCCAGATAAAGGGATATTTATAAAGGAAGAGAAATATTCAAGTGATGCCAATTCATCAGGACCAGATGTTTTTAGAAAATTTCAATGTTATACGTGCAATGCTTTATTTAAAACTAAATCAAATTTGAAATATCATTTAGCGACACACTCTGTTAGTTCTTCTCTTGAATGTGACATTTTCAATGCAAAATTTAAACGTAAAGTCGGATTGAAGAAACACAAACTGAGACATTCGGATGTTTATCCTTTCGAATGTGATATTTGCAAAGCAAAATTTAAACGAGAAGCCGAATTGAAGAGTCACCAACTAATACACTCAGATATTTATCTTTTTGAATGTGATACTTGCAAGACAAAATTTAAACGTGAAAATAATTTGAAGAATCACAAATTAATACATTCGGATATTTATCCTTTTGAATGTGAAACTTGCAAAGCAAAATTTAAACTTAAATCCATTTTGAAGATGCACCAACTAATACACTCGGATATTTATCCTTTTGAATGTGACACTTGCAAAGCAAAATTTAAACGAGAAGGCGAATTGAAGAATCACAAACTAAAACACTCTGATATTTATTCTTTTGAATGTGATACTTGCAAAGCAAAATTTAAACGAAAAGGCGATTTGAAGAAACACAAACTAACACATTCGGATATTTATCCTTTTGAATGTAACATTTGCAACGCAAAATCTAAACGAAAATCCAATTTAAAGAATCACATGTTAATACACTCAGATATTTATCCTTTCGTATGTAATATTTGCAATGCAAAATATAAACAGAAAGGCAGTTTGAAGATTCACAAACTAACACATTCGGATATTTATCCATTTGATTGTCATATTTGCAATGCAAAATTTAAACAGAAAAGTCATTTGAAAATCCACACATTAAAACACTCGGATGAAAAGAATTTTAAATGCAAAATATGCAATGCAAAATTCAAATATAAAAGTAATTTGACAAAACACATTTTAACACACTCGGATGTGACTTTTGAATGTGACACATGCAAATCAAAATTTAAACAGAAAAGTCATTTGAAAATCCACACATTAAAACACTCGGATGAAAAGAATTTTAAATGCAAAATATGCAATGCAAAATTCAAATATAAAAGTAATTTGACAAAACACATTTTAACACACTAGGATGTGACTTTTGAATGTGACACATGCAAATCAAAATTTAAACGGAAAGACCATTTGAGCAGACACTTATTAACACACTCGGATGAGAGGAATGCAACATATGCAACGGCAAATTTAAAACAAGAAATAATTTGAAACAACATTCAGGGACGCATTCAACTAGATAAGTGTAAGTTTGAATGTAATGCTTGCTTTAGTAAATTTAATATCCCAAACAAATCGATAAACTAGGGTTTCAATGTAACTTTTGTGAATGAAAAATGTACAGTGTATTTAATTATATTTAATCCCATACCTACAGCCTTTACTATTTCAGATAGCAAAAAATTTTACATACAAAATCTGACAGTTTTTTTCTATATTTTTTTTTAACGAATATGTTATTATTAGTGGGGATGAAGCCAGGGATAAAGCCATGGGGGAGGGCAAAGCAAAGCTTTGAATTCTGTGCTTTTGAATTGAAGAAATAGTTTTTGATTTTTTCAAACATTTTTCTTATACACGTTTTTTATACAGTGTGTGTTTTATTCGATTAAATTATTTTTAGGTCTGAAATATATAGATGTCAAACTCTTCATCAGTTCTTGATGTGTATGACATTTTTAGGACAGGTATTTAGTAGCACTGACATTGTGTGCCCATATTTCGCTGTCTGACTATTAGATTCCTATTTTATATTATATTTGCTTGTGGTATATACATTTTGCGTTTTCAAAAAACAGTTCATAAATGCTTTCACCGACCAGACCAGCAGCTACCTAACCTGTACCGAGGTAAGCTGCTAATACCGTTTCCGAACCGTCAGCGCCGACCCGACCGTTGCCGACCGACCGTTGCCGAGTCCTATTCAGGTGAGTGAGGTGCTTATATGCCGCGACGTACCTGGAATGAATGAGGTTGACCTTATTCTTTCCAGGACGGACACGAGGAGGCCATGTGATTGGAACACGTTACACGGTGGCGCTCTCTGTCCTTATGTATCAGTGTAGCAAGTGCTCATCGCTCTATCCAGATTATTAACAAGCCAGATTAATTATCCAAGCCGGCGCTGAAGGGATGGAACCGACCGCAAATGTTCGTTGGAGCTTTTTACCCATTTACCGTCATCTAACCGTTTTCTTACCATACCGTGGGTCTTTCATTTCCATCGCTTCCCATTTACATAATTCACCCGCCAGTATTCGTTCGCACACTCTCTCTCTCTCTCTCGCACTCACTTTAATTTTCATTCACGCTACCTCATTCAGCCGTTTCGTATTGTTATTTACTTTTGGGAATTAATAAAAACACATTGTTGGATATTGTGTGTTTCATTTTGGGGAAAATGCACATAGACCTCTGTTTTTTTCGTCTCCACTGTTTAAAAGCTAACTAGTGCACGTGGGCCCTTAACCACTATAATCCTAAGGGTGGCGCCCGAGTTTTCCGAAAGCCCCGAACCGACCGCTTTTTTACCGAAAAACCTGCGCTACATTTACATTTTTCGACGCCACCACCTGGACTATTAGGTCGTGGTCTGACATTTAGATGAGATAATGTAGAGTGATTTGAAAGACGCATCACGTAGCGTCACGTTTTGGCAGATTCCGAAACACGAAAGAGAAGGAAGATATAACGTATACTGTGGAGAATGCGAGCCAATGATAATGACAGACGAGGAACGATTGACTGACACAAACCATAATCCTATGACTGAAGAAGCAATAAAAAATATTGCGAAATATTCTTTTTTCTTTTAATACCTGGCTTCATCCCCACTAATGATAACATATTCATATAAAGATTTAAGTGACGATAATACCTGATATTTTCTTTTAACGTTATCAGAAGAAACAAAATCGCATCGGAAAATGGAAAAATGTAGACAACTTCACCTTTTCTCAATATATCAATCAATCAATATCAATTATGCGATAAAATGAAAGATTTTTTCTTTCTGATTCCATATACATATAATCTACTAGACTAGGAAAAAAAAATAAAGGCTCGCTTTCCTCGGATGCGGGACGGAGACGGAACGGGTGCCGCAGACGTTGCCGGCATTAAAAATATAAAGATGTGCTTTCCTAAGCAGCGGTGGCGCGACGGCGGCGGAGCGCAGTTTTTTTGACGCTAGCGGAATCACGCCACCGGTCGGTCGACAGGCAACTTCGACGGAGCGCAACACGGACGGAATATTATAAATTTAAAAATATCGAGTTTTTCAGAAGAGCAAAGTGAGTTGTTGAGTGATTTTAGTGTGGCAGTATCTTGTGTTGTATAATTTATCTATTTATATATGTCTAATGAAATAAAAAATAGCCTATTTTCACACACGGATTACCGAACCGCCCACGTTGCGTCGCCTTCGAGGAAAGCACTAGCTTCCAAGCGCGTTACGCCAGGAAGCGCTATGACTCCGTCACGCTTGCGTTCCGTCTCCGTCCCGCATCCGAGGAAAGCGAGCCTTAAAAGACAATAAATAAATAAATAAAACAAAAAAAATAAATAAATAAAAAATATAAATTTTCATTATAATTTTTATTTTAGAACATTGCGAATAAACTACTACAACTAAGTTGTTATTAATAGGTGTACATGTACAGGGTGGTCCAAATTGAATACATTCTTATGGAAACATCCTTTATTTTTAGAGATAGAAAAAAATGAATCCCCCCACCCTGAGGGTCAAATTTCATGAAATCATGATTGGTGCATATCGCATTTTGATATCTTCAACCGTTTAGCCGCTAGAGGGCGATAAGTGTGTGTCCAATTTGGACCACCCTGTACATAATAATAATATTTGGTATTTATGCATATAGGTGGTGGTATATGGTAATATTAGGTATATACATATATAGAATGAATAAGTGATAAGATTGTAGCGAAATTTCAAAATCTTTTTCAATTCTCTTAAGCATTGAAACGAGACTCTTTTTATTTTTGAATGAGTAATAAAACTAATTCTATCAGAACTATTGTATTAATTTCTCAAATCCCGAATTTTAATCCCACCTACCTATTGTAATTCCAAAATCTTTAAAACGTTATTTTTTTTTAGGTTAATGATTTATGAATATTTAGAAAATGGCATTAAAAACGAAATGGATATTTTTAAATGTGACACTTGTAAAAAACAATGTGACCGAAAAGCCGATTAGAAGGCCCACATATAAACACACTCGGATGAGAAGAATTTTAAATGCAACATATGCGATGCAAAATTTGAACAAAAATTTATTTAAATAGGCACATTTTAACTCACTCGGATATTTATCCTTTTGAATGTGACACATGCAAATCAAAATTTAAACGGAAAGGCAATTTGAAGATTCACAAACTAATACATTCTGATATTTATACTTTTGAATGTGACACAGGCAAATTAAAGTTTAAACGGAAAGGTGATTTGAAGATTCACATATTAACACACTCGCGTGAGAAGAATTTCAAATGCAACATATGCGATGCAATGCCAAATGATGAAAAGCTAAGATGAAAACGTTTTTGTTCAGAAGTTTAAGTTTTACAACCTGTCAAAGTTGCAAAAAAATCAATTTTCAACTGTCAATATTTCGAAAACTGTTCAACTTAGGTGTAGAGTATATACCATGTAATCTGCTCAGAATTTTACGTAGAATGTAGAATGCGAATATTCGATAATATACAGGGTATGCTTTCTAAAGTTTAGTTTACAAGCAATGCAAATTGCATATGTTTTATCTTTATTGGTGCAAGGTAATGAAACACAAATTACTCTCTGCATTTAAATAAAACTTGATTATTTATTAATTATTTAATTTATATGACCATTAATTAATGATTAGTTAACTCAAGCTGGCATCTATGACAACCCTGGCTGACAGCCCCGTCACATGAGGAGGGGTGTCAACTTGACAAAAATAGAAAATAAGATAGTGGTGCCACACACAAATTAACATAGGTATACCGGGTGCCCACGAGATCACTTTCCGGCTGCCATTTTTTTATTTTTCCATTAATATGAACAAAACTTGGTAGGGTTGATATTCTATCCAAACGCCATTTTTATGCATTTATGACAAGTTTTCCTGACTTCCGGTTCCACCGGAAATGACCGGAACTTTTGATTTTTAAATGGCACACCCTGTATATTTTTTGTTTTTCGGATTTTACAGGTCGTTTTACGTCCTAATGCACAATTTTTGAATCGAGTTTTGCCCAAATTTTGTTTTTGAATTAAATTTTAATTTTTTAACTAGAGTGCCATGATCATCCTAAAATGACTACATACTTTACTTAAGTTCAGAAAAATACAAACTCAATTTTATCTTCGTAAACTTTTCTGATAGAGGGCTGTAAACTTCATTATTTTGGTATTTTTGCCCTAGCTTAAAAACTAGAATAGAAACATATCACTTTCATAACATTACTAAATGCAGTTTTTTACAGCGAATCCAACGATATAATACACTATGACATTTTTCTTAATTTTCGTTCAAATATTTCTGTTTTATTATGTAGATAATTTCTTTTTTCTACTTAAAATTTAATTTTGAAAACGAAATTTGGACAAAACCCAATTTGAAAGTGGTACATTAGGACGTAAAACGATCTGTATAATCCAAAAAACAAAAAATATACAGGGCGTGCCATTTGAAAATCAAAAGTTTTGGTCATTTCCGGTGAAACCGGAAGTCAGGAAAAATTGTCCTAAATGCATAAAAATGGCGTTTCGTTAAAATATCAAGCCTGCCAAGTTCTGTTGATATCGATAAACAAATAAAAAAATGGCAGCCGGAAAGAAATCTCGTGGGCACCCGGTATATTTGAATTAACTAATTAATTTAAATCTCTGACAAATTACAATAATTTCAGGTGTTTCGATTTACTATGTTCCTAAGTGTCATGAATACTTTCATATACAGTGTGTCCGTAAAGTAACGGATAAATTCATTATTTTGAAAACGGTAGAATTTTTGAAAAATCGCTAAGACACATCAATTTTGTTTTTTTGTTCGAAATTTTTTGATATATTTTTTATTATACAGGGTGGCTCAAAAATAGCTCCGCTGCTATAAATTTTGTTTTTTCAAATGGATCACCCTGTATATTATGACATTTATGGATTCTGCGGAAAATCTTTCACATATTTCATTTACAATATCATATACCTATCTTCAACTGTTTCGGAAATATTGACAGTTGAAAATTGATTTTTTTGCAACTTTGACACTGAAAAACCTGAACGGTTAATTTTAGAGGAAAGCCAATTTTACGTTGCTGTCTTAGATTTTCATAAACTATCATTTGACACCAACTTTGAAGTTAATCCGTGATTAAAAATTCCGGTTAAATCTAATCTCCGGGTAAATTCAAAGTTGATGTCAAATGAAAGTTTATAAAAATCTAAGACAGGAATGTAAAATCGGTTTTCCTACAAAATTAACCATACAGGTTCTACAGCCTGTCAAAGTTGCAAAAAAATCAATTTTCAACTGTCAATATTTCCGAAACAGTTGAAGATAGATATATGATATTGTACATGAAAAATGTCAAAAACTTTCCGCAGAATCCATAAATGTCATAATATACAGGGTGATACATTTGAAAAAACATAGTTGATAGCAGCGGAACTATTTTTGAGACACCCTGTATAATAAAAAATATATCAAAAAATTTCAAACAAAAAAACAAAATTGACGTGTCTGAGCGATTTTTCAAAAATTCTACCGTTTTCAAAATAATGAATTTATCCGTTACTTTACGGACACACTGTATAATTTCATATTACCATAAAATCATAATAATATACATATATTATAGGGGGTAAATAGACTGGACTCTCCAATGTTGACATATCATGTCGTATTTTAGCGCCCTCTGCCGACTGAGAGTGAACTATAAATACTAGTTCGGTCATTCTCCGGAAGATGGCACTTTGTTATTGATAGTTCACTGTAATTTTTACAGTAACACGAAAACCCAAGTACGAAAATCCTCTTTAAACTGTGGCGACAATGGAGGTCCAGCCGCCATATTTTTGCAAATTTTTGAAATGAATAATAAAATATAAATGAATTTCCCCTCGGACATCCATATATTTATCACAAAAAAATAAAAATAACGTATTAAAATTTTAGTCAGAGAAATACGGTGGGTACCTTCAAATTTTGACGATAGATATCCATTTATAGGGCGGCGGGGCCTCTATTCATCGTCGCCACTATTTGCAGAGGTTTGTCGAATCTCTAGTTTTTCACAAGAATAAACACAATTGAAAGACAATTTAAATTTAAATTTTGAAATGACGAATGAACGAAAACGCCAAATGACAATGACATTTCCAATGAAGGATTCGGTATTTGTTTCATTTTCACTTTCATAACCTCAGTTTAATAAGACCAGCAGAGCCATCAGCGGTCACGAGTGAACTAAGCACATCAGTCTTTTACCATACCTATCAAAAGATAATATAAGGATAGTTTTATTTAGCTGTTTTGATTGTCATCATCATTCATAATAGCCGTTCTCTACTCTGTGTGTAGGTCTCTTTCATTGGTTCTATTTTGAGTTACCTGGTACTTATTTAGGTCAACTATGTATTTTTTTACATCGTCGTAGCACCGTTAAATTGGCTTTCCCACACTTCTTCTCTGACCCCACGTGCGCCACACTTTTGAAATAAAAAAGTGCGACCTCGAACAGTTTTTCTGAAACCCCGTATATGCGAAAGTGAGTTTTTCGAAAAAAAATATTTAATAATTTTTGGAATCTTTATTCACCTTTATTTATTATTGTAATTTCAAAATTTCACTAAACGAAGTTTTTTTTTAGGTTTATGATTGATGAATATGTAGAGGATGACATTAAAAATGAAGTAGAAGTATCAGAGATTGAACTGATGGATCCAAATAAAGGAATATTTATAAAGGAAGAAACATATTCAAGTGATGCCATTTCATCAAGACCAGATGTTTTCAGAAAATTCCAATGTTACACTTGCAATGCTTTATTTAAAACTAAATCAATTTTAAAACATCATTTAGGGCCGAATTTATAGTCATTCCTTGAGTCTGCCTTAAAGGTCGAGAGTTTAGAATGGACACTTAGTACTATTTGACACGTAAGTCATGTCAATTCTAAACGTTCAAGGCTTCCTTAAGGTCCAAGGAAACCTCAAGGAGCGACTATAAATTCGGCCCTTAATGAAACACTTGGATAGTTTTCCTTTTGAATGTGACATTTGCAATGCAAAATTTAAACATAAAGTCGAATTGAAGAATCACAAACTATCGCATTCAGATATTTATCCTTTTGAATGTGACATATGCAGTTAGAATCAAAACCGAACCGCTCATTACATTTGAAATTTTTGTGAGATAGTGTTTTTGGGCAGTCGGTACAGTGCACCCAAAGACGGAAAAGAATCTCTAGTAGCTAAATATCTTAAAACTACTTGTAATTTGAGTCTTGCTGAAGGAGCGTCCCAAAATGGAGGATTTTTTTTCTGTATCAAGGGTGACACTTTCTGTAGAAGTTCTTCAAATTTCTCTTCGGTCATTCTTGAGTGGTCCCTATAGGCATCCTGGGCTGGGACTCTGTAACGAATAGAGATATTTTCTCTATCCCTATTGACGTCTCCTCTTTATTTATTTTGACAAGAGAGAAGAAGACAGCAAGTGCCATAGCGATAGGGATAACGATCTTTTTCCCTTACAGAGTTCCAGCCCAGGTCACCTATTCCCCATTTTTTATCAGCTTCACAGAAGTACCTTTATATATACGTTGTTTCATCCATGGTCTAACCCACCATCGACGAAGTTTTCTATTTTTCCTGTTTTTTTTTCTCGCGGATTTCAAATACTCACAGAAAATAGGAACACCGGCACGCAGAATTTTCCTCTTTGCAGCCATTTTTAAAATACACTAGATCTTCAATGTTATTGGAAAATGTGAACAAATTTTCCATTCCATTCTATGTTCAATCCTATAGATTCAATAATACTGATCCATGAAATGGCCTAGTGAGAACCCGGCTTAAGAAAGGGTTTATAATTCTTTGTCTTTATGTTGAGTCAGTTCGTATAGTTATTTCTATAAGTTCACATGCTCTGCTTTTCGCTGTGTTCGATATAATAAATATATTATTAGAAAGGTGGTGAAATAATACACTTTTGCATCGAAAATTATGCTTTATTCCATTTATATTGGTGCTCCAATGTAAAAGGCTAATCGTCATCTCATCGAATGCACAGCTAAAAACATTCACAAACCCTTATTTTCTTGCTGGCTGAGTCATTAATTAGTACGCGCTTAGTCATACACCTTTATAATATACAAAACCCAATGTTGTTTACTGTTTACATTTTAAATATTCTCCACGTACAACATTAGCTTTGTTTTGGTTTCACTCAGAACGAGTTCGGAATCATTCTGCACATTCGCATGCTATAAAACGCGTTTTCGTTTTTTCAGAACCGTAATCGAACTGTGTTGACAGCATTTTGGTTTATTTAGAACTACATAAGAACAGTTCTGGGATTGTCCTAGAACGGTTCTCTCAGTTCTTGCTCTGAAGGAGGAACTGTTTTCGAATTTTGTGATAGGCGGCTTGTTTTGGTTTTTTTGGTTCCGAATCGGTTCAGAATTAGTATCAGAACAGTCCTCGATTATTTTTTGTGCGCAAGCAGTTCGGCGCAATCCCAGAACGGTTCCAAATTTCGAACCAAAACAAAGCTTAATGGATTTATTTCATTCGATACTATAATTAATTACTAAGTAGGTATCTATAACAATATAATTTGGTATCATAATCTATTATAACAACAACAAATAACATTTACCTAAATATTATAAAAAAAATACATAACAATAATGAATATCGATAATTAACAAGTTCTTTTATTTCTTAGTCCATTTCCCAACAATTCTCAGGAACCAGACTGTCACCAAACGAACCGCTCCATACCAATTACCAATCGGTAACTCTGGTGGAAAAATCTATTTTGCTGATCAGCAAATTGCTGATAATGCAGTTTTTGGCTGGATAAGCAATTTAATTGAATGCGATTAGTTTGTGAAGTTGCGGTCAGTTAGTAGAAGTGATGTGAGCCATGCAAACAATTGCCGCCCCCGTCCGCATCCATTGCCGCGCCCAGTATAAAAAATACACCTATTACATTAGCTTTTCTTGGATCGGATAATATGCGATCATTCATTGAAAGTACGTTTGACACCAAAAATAATTTTTAAAGCATAACCGCCCCCGACCGCAGTCATTGTCGCCCCCCAGAATCAAAAATACACCTAATGTATTGAATTATTAAGCCGATTTGATGCGGTCACTTAGGATGGGTGCTGTCAACATCAAAAATTATATGTAAAATTTGACCGCAGCCGTTGCCGCTCCCCAGAATCAAAATTACGCCTGATGTATTGAATTTTCAATCCGATTTGACGCGGTCACTTAGAATGGGTGCTTTCAACATCAAAAATCATATGTAGAATTTGACCGCCCCCGACCGCAGCCGTTGCCGCCCCCCAAAATCAAAATTACGCCTAATGTATTGAATTATTAAGCCGATTTGATGCGGTCACTTAGGATGGGTGCTGTCAACATCAAAAATTATATGTTAAATTTGACCGCCCCCGACCGCAGCCGTTGCCGCCCCCCAAAATCAAAATTACGCCTAATGTATTGAATTATTAAGCCGATTTGATGCGGTCACTTAGGATGGGTGTTGTCAACATCAAAAATTATATGTTAAATTTGACCGCCCCCGACCGCAGCCGTTGCCGCCCCCAGAATCAAAATTACGCCTGATGTATTGAATTTTTAATCCGATTTGATACGGTCACTTAGGATGGGTGCTGTCAACATCAAAAATCATGTGTAGAAGCTGACCGCCTCCAACCGCAGCCGTTGCCGCCCCCAAAATCAAAATTACGCCTAATGTATTGAATTATTAAGCCAATTTGATGCGGTCACTTAGGATAGGTGCTGTCAACATCAAACATCATATGTAGAAGTTGAACGCCAAAGACCGCAGCCGTTGCCGCCCCCAGAATCACAAATACGCCTAATGTATTAAATTATTAAGCCGATTTGATGCGGTCACTTAGGATGGGTGCTGTCAACATCAAAAATTATATGTGAAATTTGACCGCCCCCGACCGTAGCCGTTGCCGCTCCCCAGAATCAAAATTACGCCTGATGTATTGAATTTTTAATCCGATTTGATGCGGTCACTTAGGATGGGTGTTGCCAACATCAAAAATCATATGCGGAAGTTGACCGCCAAAGACCGCAGCCGTTGCCACCCCCAGAATCAAAATTACGCCTGATTTTCTGAATTTTTGATCCGATTTGATGCGGTCTCTTAGTATGGGTGCTGTCAACATCAAAAATTATATGTAAAATTTGACCGCCTCAGACCGCAGCCGTTGCCGCCCCCAACTCGGATTAAAAATTCAATGCATCAAGCATATTTTTGATTCTGGGGGTGCGGCAACGAATGCGGTCTGAAACGGTCAATTTCCACATGAAATTTTTGATGTTTACAGCACCCTTACTAAGAACTCGCATCAAATCAGATACAAAATTCAACATTAAGTTTATTTTTGATTCTGGAGGCGGCAGCAACTGCGGTCGGGGGCGTTCAACTTCCACATATGATTTTTAATGTTGACAGCATTCATCCTAAGAGACCGCATCAAATCGGATGATCAAAAATTCAGAACATCAGGCGTAATTTTGATTCTGGGGGCGGCAACGGCTGCGGTCGGAGGCGGTCAAATTTTACATATAATTTTTGATGTTGACAGCACCCATCCTAAGTGACCGCATCAAATCGGCAATAATTCAATAAATCAGGCGTAATTTTGATTCTGGGGGCGGCAACGGCTGCGGTCGGAGGCGGTCAAATTCTACATATGATTTTTGATGTTGAAAGCACCCATCCTAAGTGACCGCATCAAATCGGCTTAATAATTCAATACATTAGGCGTAATTTTGATTTTGGGGGGCGGCAACGGCTGCGGTCGGGGGCGGTCAAATTCTACATATGATTTTTGATGTTGAAAGCACCCATTCTAAGTGACCGCGTCAAATCGGATTGAAAATTGAATACATCAGGCGTAATTTTGATTCTGGGGAGCGGCAACGGCTGCGGTCAAATTTTACATATAATTTTTGATGTTGACAGCACCCATCCTAAGTGACCGCATCAAATCGGCAATAATTCAATAAATCAGGCGTTATTTTGATTTTGGGGGCGGCAACGGCTGCGGTCGGGGGCGGTCAAATTTTACATATAATTTTTGATGTTGACAGCACCCATCCTAAGAGACCGCATTAAATCGGATCAAAATTTCAGAACATCAGGTGTAATTTTGATTCTGGGGGCGGCAACGGCGCGGTCTTTGGCGGTCAACTTCTGCATATGATTTTTGATGTTGACAGCACCCATCCTAAGTGACCGCATCAAATCGGCTTAATAATTTAATACATTAGGCGTATTTGTGATTCTGGGGGCGGCAACGGCTGCGGTCTTTGGCGTTCAACTTCTACATATGATTTTTGATGTTGACAGCACCTATACTAAGTGACCGCATCAAATCGGCAATAATTCAATAAATCAGGCGTAATTTTGATTTTGGGGGGCGGCAATGGCTGCGGTCGAGGGCGGTCAAATTTCACATTTGATTTTTGATGTTGAAAGCACCCATCCTAAGTGACCGCATCAAATCGGCTTAATAATTTAATACATTAGGCGTATTTGTGATTCTTGGGGCGGCAATGGCTGCGACACCCCTAAGGAATGACCGTATCAAATCGGATTTAAAAAAAAATACAATAGACGTATTCATAAATTCTAGGGGGTGGCAATGACTGCGGTCGGGGGCGGTTATGCTTTAAAAATTATTTTTGGTATCAAACGTACCTTCAATGAATGACCGGATGTTATATGATTCAAGAAAAGCTAATTATTGTAATAGGCGTAGGTATTTTTTATACTGGGGGCGGCAATGGATGCGGACGGGGGCGGCAATTGTTTGCATGGCTCACATCACTTCTATTAAATGACCGCAATTCTGCAAATTGATCGCATTCGATTATATTGCTTATCCAGCCAATAACTGCATTATCAGCAATTTGCTGATCAGCAAAATAGGTACACCCAACTCTGGTTAAGATACGGAACGCCGGCAAAGTCTGCACATCAACGACATTTCACTCACTAGGCCTAGCCATTTTCATTTTCTCTAAAACTAAATTGAAATTTCATCGGAGAAAAACCACACAACTTTATGTTGTCGATTAAAAAAGCACACGGCATTTTTCCCCGCAAAATGAATGGTTAACGGTCAACGGTCAACGTTTAAACTTTAAACATCACAACAAACAACATGTGGTATTTAGTAGAAGAGGGCTTATCGATATCGATATGCCCCTGATGCACTATAATCGATACGAATTTTTCAAAGGACTTTCCCGTCTAGGCAGTGACGTCACAGATCTTTGCGAAAGTGCTTCTAGAGCTACTCGAACATGTGAATCCGTTTTTGTTCAATCGGGTGCAGTTTACTATGCTAATTACAAGCCAGAGCATACAAAACAAAAAACTTCATTTTCGAGGTGGATCTTTTTGAAAGAGCCCCTTTTTGTTCGACTTCGTATATCCGAACATTAACGTAATTACTCTATTTACTCTAAAAAGCCATGCTCGAACGGTCAGAGTCTGTGTCTGTAACGAGTATTTTGGAGTAGGGACCCGGACTGGAACGATATTAAATCGAGAACCGGAACGGAACGGTTTTTTTTTTTGGTAGACCAACGAAACATAGAACGAAATCTATTTCATAGAAATGTTGTAGGGTAGGCAGAACCGGAACCGATATACCTACATAAATTAATCGGTTCTTACCGTTATTTTTCGGTTTCAAGATTTTAATTAGGCTCTTTGCTGTTTGGTCGTATCATAATAAATTCAAGACTTTAAAAAACGGAGCGTTGGAGAGCGCGTATTTCTGAACTCGGCTAGGCTACACCAAGGATATTAGACATTACTACATATTTCTCATTACTACACATTTCATATGGTATTGCACTGTTACCGACGTCATCAACGGTGCTGTTAACGGTTTGCGCCAGAAGTCGTAGTTAAGAATATAGATTTATGATGAGCGATCTATGTTCTACTCGAGCAATAAAACACCCTCAAATATCGCACTCGCCGCTCGCTATTTAACCCTTTCGACTTTTGCCTGAAAACTGAACCCGATTGATTAAAAACTGATCCGAAACGGATTCAGGTGTTCGAGTCGAGCAATAAAACGCTCTTAAATCTTGCACGGAGCACTTTTTCTTGCTCCGTCAAATTCGATGGATCAAAGAGTTCGGAGAAAAATAATAGAGTATGGGTATTGATTCCAAGTAGTGTGCCGTCGTTCGGATTCGAGTTTCGGAACATTTCCGCAAAGATATGTGACGTTACCCTCTAGACAGGGAGCAAAAACGACGAGAGCACTGTCGATAGAAGGACTATCGACTTTTAGCTTTGTTTTGGTTCGAAATTCAGAACAGTTCTGGGATTGTGCACAAAAAATAATGAAGAACTGTTCTATTTATTACCAGTTCTGAACCAAAAAAACCAAACACGCCGCAGATCACAAAATTCCAAAACAGTTCCTCGTTTGGAATAAGAACTGAGAGAACCGTTCTAGAACAATCTCAGAATTGTTCTCAATGTGCACAATGATTCCGAACCAAAGGTTTTAATTGTGAAAATCTTTTATCGATATGAAAAATTCGTATCGATTATAGTGCATCGTGCGCATATCGATATATTATATCGATATCGATAAGCCCTCTTCTACTAATAAATACCATAACCTCACAAACCACATTTTGATTGTTGTTTGTTGTTAAATTTCTTGCTAGCCGTGAACTTTTTGAATGAACTAAAAGTTTTGTGTTTTTCTGTGATAAAATTCCAATTTAATTCGAAAGAAAATGAAAATGGCTAGTGCGAGGGCTAGTTCTAGTGAAGTATCGTTAATGTGCAGACTTTGTCTAATGAAAGATAAAAAGCAAGTGAACATTTCCATTTTTTGAAGATCGGAGAATGGGCTATGGTTAATCATAGGTATGTCGCAGTAAGACGATTTTTAACCACGAAACTGGTAAATATAATTATCCGGTTCATAATACAATTCAAAAAAGTGCGGATGGAGCTGATTATATGAAAAGTTCATCTGAAAAAAACAAAAACATACTTGTTAATAGGCCATAATAGGGAACTTTACAATTTTTTTTTAATTTTTTTAAATCATTTATTTATGCCTTGAAAGAGTATTCCCCAGATATTATTCCCTAAAACTCAATAATAACTTGGTGAAAAATGTTTAAAGTTTCGCGCGAATTAAAAGCATTTCAAACGACCTTAAATCTGGATGACGTCACGTAGTATGATTTTGCGTTAAGCCGGCGCTACACGATGTGTCCAACCATTGGCCCCAACGTTGGGTACAGTGTTTTTTGCTCTAGCATTCGGCAAATGTATATCCGATGAGCGCACGACTACACGATGCCATAAATCGCTATGTGTCCAACGTTGGAAGGCATTCGACACATCGTGTGGCGCCGGCAAGGTATTTAATTTGGTTGATTTCCACATTTTCCCCCCGTTATTTGTTTTGTTGTTGTTTTGGGTTGCGGCGAGTTGTAAATTTTTAAGTTATAATGGAAAAAAAGATTCACATACCTACTTACTTTTGTTACTATAAACATATCACAAATTACAGATTGGCGGATTGCCCTTTGGAATTTCCTTCTTCGGTCATAATTAATAGGTATATCGTTTTATTTATGTAATGCTAAGCTAATCATTGAATTTAAGCGAAACCAATTCTAATATTGATAAAATTTTAAAAAAATCAGAGAAAAACGTAAATAAACACAGCTAACGGGTATTTATTATGTAGAGTTCGAGTAAACGCTCGGAGTTGCTGTTTTGTTCTTTTATCCCTGTTTTTCTCATCATAAGAAAAAAAGACGGAAAATGCTCCGAGTGCTCAGTGTTTCAAAACGAACTCACGGTATGATGGACGGTTGCTGACAGACACTGACAAATCATACTAGATGACGTCACGACCAGTACCAGAGCGTTTTTTCCCGCTGGAAATAATTTGAATTTTTCTGCATTTTCAATTCCTTATTGTGGCCGTTTGCGCCAAAAAAAAATAACTATTTTCGCTGATATAGGTTTTAATTAATGTATTCTTATGATTTATAGTAATATTTTCATGTTTAAATTTTTTGTCAAGTTCCCTGGCCCCAGACATTGTTTTTAGATGTTTTTAATTTTTACGGAATATTATTCATTCCATTTAAATAGGTATACGCTTTATCATTACTCAATAATGTTTTTTCCGAAAAATGGTTTGAACACTTAGCTCTTCTCTCCGTTCGAATATCTACCACATTATGCTTTCCATGTTTATTAAATTTTTATCTGCTAACCAAAGCGATTGTGATATTAAGCCGATAAGAAGAGATATTATATATTGATCTGTGTCAAAGGTCGAGAAGAGGATTCATTCAATATTTATAAAATCCAATTTATATAGTTATTTGCGCCAACATTTTTGATCATAAAACAATATTTCGGGATCAAACTAAACTATCTATAAAGAAGAAGCATGATATTTTTTTGAAGGACCTTTACTAAATTAGTACTTAAAGGTGATTATTTGGAATTAGTCCTTTAATTTAATGGTGAAAAAAAAATAATTATTTAATAAATAGTTATGCGCCAACATTTTTCATCATAAAATAGTATTTTGACTATTTTGGGATCAAACTAAACTGTCTATAAAGAAGAAACATGATATTTGTGTGAAGCTCCTTTACTAAATCTTTACAAACCCTTTTTTTTAGATTTGCTCTGTTTCGTTTAAAAAAATGTTCTAATCCTTATTGAAAAATTCTTGGTTTCTGTGGACCTAAAATGTTATGGACCGAAATCTTTCTCAAAAAACAAAAAATGCCGTTTTTATTTGGACCTATAAGTTACCAAATCGTTTTTTTTTTTAAATCTAAACATGCTTCATCCACCGATTTTTATTTTTTTATGCGTTCTATATGAGTTTGTCTTTCTCTTAAAAAAGAAAAAAATCGAAAAATCGGACATACCTATACTTTTCCAGACCCATCGGAGTGATAATATAAACTGTTACTTAAAGTTAGTGCCTTGTTACCCATTCAGGTAAGTTTTCATTTAATTTATTTATTTATTTATCAGTAGTGTTGTATCTCCTACCCTTTAGGAGTATTGAATAAATCCAACTTCAATGGAGAGCGTAATTGACATTTTATTTAATAAAGTGATATATCTCTGACAATGACAAGGTTGTGGACCTGATGGCATACCTGTTGAATTTTTGAAGGGCACAAAATTTGTATTATCCAATATATTGCCCATGTTGTTCAATCTTTCTTTGTCGAGTGGAGTTTTTCCAGATGTATGGAAGCGAAGTTATGTAACACCCATCTTCAAAAATGGTGACAGATCTGATGTAAAAAACTACAGAGCAATTTCAAAAAACTCAATTCTGTCCAAAATGTTGGAATCTTTTGTAAACAAATGCCTATACCCACTGCTTTCATCTCAGATAATCCCAGAACAGCATGGATTTTTAAGAGGAAAATCCACTATAAGTAACTTGCTAGAATATCAGCAGTTTGTAGTTGAAGCTATGGAAGAACGTTCCCAAGTGGATTCTGTGTACACAGACTTTACAAAAGCTTTTGATAGAATAAATCATTCAGTTTTAATTAAAAAAATTGAGGCAATGGGTGTTCACGGAACTCTGCTGACTTGGTTGAGCAGTTATTTATCTGGTCGAACACAGGTTGTGAAAGTGAAAAATTTTGTGTCGTCAATAATCAATGTATCTTCCGGTGTGCCTCAGGGAAGCCATCTATCGCCTATGTTATTCAACTGCTTTATAAATGATCTGCAGGACTGTATTCGTATCAGCAAAATTTTATTGTATGCAGATGACTTGAAGATTTTTAAGGTTGTTTGTTGTGAAAGTGATTGTCTAAAACTTCAAGAAGACCTACAAAGCTTTGCTATGTGGTGTCAGTCTAATAAGTTGGAACTTAATGTAAGTAAATGTTGTACAATCAGTTTCTACCGATTGAAGGTACCCATTGTATACTCCTATGTATTAAATAATCAGGAACTGATTAGAGAGGAGATCATAAAGGACCTTGGGGTGATGATTAATAAAGAATTCACATTTGGACCTCACATAGAATACCTAAAAAATAGGTCGATTAAATTGCTTGGATTTGTCATTCGTTCACTGAAAGATTTCAATAACATATATGCATTGAAAAATGTTTACTGTGCAGTAGTCAGATCTGTCACTGAATATGCTTGTCCTGTATGGTCTCCCTATTATAAAAAATGGATCGATGAAATTGAGAGAGTCCAAAAAAAGTTTCTGCGTCATGTAGGATATCGACTAAATATTCCAAGAGATGAACTTCAATATAGTGACATAGTGGCTCTCTTGGAAATATCGTCACTGGAAAAAAGAAGGTTGTATTTTGATCTATGCACATTGTTCAGGGTTTTGAACGGTTTAATTGTTTCACCGGCATTATTGCAACTAATTAATTTTAAGGTACCAACAAGATAAACTCGACAAAATATAACCTTTGGTGTATCCTCCCATGTAACAAATTATGGTTTTTATTCACCTATATCTAGAATATGCAGAGAAGCAAATAGGCTTCCACCTACTGTTGATTTTTTTAACTCCTCTTTCAATAAGTTTAAGATAGACATTAAGAATTACTTGAGTTTAATGTAAATGAATGTTATTGTAAATGGTCTTTGATCGTTAATAAATTATTATTATTATTATTATTAATATTTCTAACTGGTACCTGGTACAATATAGGTACCTAACCAAACAGGTAGTAAATGACACTCATAACACTCCTCCCGAGGGAGAAAAAAAAATAAAATAAATAATGATAACATTCTAAAGGAACATGCGAAAATCCATTTACAGATCATTAAAAAAATATATAGGTATATATAGGATACGATGTCCCTATAAATCATGGTTTTGTAAAACAGAGAAAATTATAATACGAATGCATTAAGGAAACAATGAGCTGATAAAAAAAAATATAAAGGAGCAAGTATTTAGCTGCGCAATTGATTTACGTGTCTTTTACAAACTCGACCATCGTCCAACTTAATTAAGTAATGTAAATTACCCAAACGCCTGATAATTAAACCAAAAACCCATTTTTTTTTATTGATAACCTATTTCACTTATTTAAAGTACTTCTCAGCGTGTTTAAATCCAACATCCAAAAACGCGCGTGTTTTAAAGATACCAATGACAACATCAACAACCAGCAACCCGAGAAAGGTTTAAATGTCAATTTTTTTAAGGCCGTGGCTAAAGTAACAGAGGTGTTACTATAATTATTTTTTTAAAGTAACATCAGTTCAATATTGTTACTGATGGAAACGTTACTTTTAATAGGGGTTATAGTAACGGAGGTGTTACTCTAATTATTTTCTTGAAGTAACGTCAATATAGCAATATGTAGATAGGTAATTACTTTCTTTAGCAATTTAAAGTAAAGGTGATATTCTTGGTTCTTGGCATTGTTTTAGTAATTTGTAAAAAACACTTAGAACTGTTTTTTCTACAAATCATCCTGTATCTCGGAAACTAATAGAAATTTGGCAACAACGAAAATATATTTTTAATCACCTTCGGAAATGGCAACTTTTTTCCGTTTACGATATACCAATGATGGCCCATGGTATTTTTGACACCCTGTATATTGTTAACTAATTCCTAAACCCGTTTTACCAAAGAGTGGCTCACCACATTTTTTACCTCGATTTCGGAAATCGCAGGGGATTTCAACGATTTTTAGGGGAATATTTCAGATATTCGAAGCCGTACCACTAAGGATTTCGAGGATTCGTTAAATTTATTCGGATTTCGAGTTTTCAGAAGGATTTCAGTTGGGATTTCGAGATTTCTGAAGGATTTTGGTTGGGATTTCAGAGTTTCGTGAGGATTGCGGATAGCATTTCGCTCTTTGCGATTTCGAATGGATTTCGAAATTTCCAAAGGTTTTCGAATGGATTTCAGGATTTCCAAAGGTTTTCGAAGTAATTTCACGAGATTTCGGATGAAAATGTATAGCGATTTCGGGAGTGAGCCGCCCCTCGCGTTTTGTATTTTACGTATATCTCTACATGTATAAAAATAAGTATTTATTCGTGAATGTCTTCACAAGATTAGCTAGATATTTTTTGGTGCAAATATACAGAAAATTTCAGTACTACCAACTTTCCTTGCCAAAATCAAAAATGAAAACATTTTACTAATCCTCGGTCTAACCCATAAATGATATACACTATAGGATGGCCTATCCTCATAAGGCCTGTGTTTAATAAATCCCCTCCTACCCCCCTCCGCCAAACAACCAGTTGTGACGTAAGCAGCATGGCGTTTCTCGCCTAGACGTAAGCTGTAGTACTAAACGATGGATTATCGAAAGAATTTGAGAATCTCTAACCGAAAAAAAAATCTTTAAATTATATACAGAATGAATAAGTAATAGGATTGCAGGTTGCAGCCAAATTTAAAAAAAAAATCTCTTGGGCATTGAACCGAGACTTTTTAGTCTTTTTACTTTTGTATGAGAAATAAAGCTAATTTTACCAGAACTTTCCATATGTATTATTAGTTTCTCGAATTTCGAACTTTAATCCCACCTACCTAGGGTCATTCTAAAATCTAACTATGAATCTAAAAAACATTTTTTTTTAGGTTTATGATAAATGAATATCTAGAAGATGGCATTAAAAACGAAATAGAAGTATCAGATATTGAATTAATGGATCCGATTAAAGGAATATTTGTAAAGGAAGAAGAACATTCGAATGACATCAATTTATCAACACAAGATGTTATTAAGAAATTTCAATGTTACACTTGCAATGCTATGTTTAGAACCAAATCAAATTTGAAACATCATTTAATAACACATATGAATATTCGTTCTTTGCAAAAACACATATCAACACACTGGGATATTTATCGTTTTGAATGTAATATTTGCAATGCAAAATTTAAACAAAAAGGTAATTTGCAAAGGCACATTTCAACACATTCGGATATTTATCCTTTCGAATGTGACACATGCAAAGTAAAATTTAAACGAAAAGAATCTTTGAAGGCTCACATATCAACACACTCAAATGCGAGGAATTTCAAATGCAACATATGCAATGCAAAATTTAAACAAAAATGTTATTTAAAAAGGCACATATTAATACACTCGGATGAGAAGAATTTTGAATGCAATATTTGCAATGCAAAATTTAAAGAAAAATGTAATTTGAAAAGACACATTTCAACACACTCGGATTTTTATCCTTTTGAATGTGACATTTGCAAATCAAAATTTAAACAGAAAGGCAATTTGAAGAATCACAAACTTATACATTCGGATATTTATCCTTTTGAATGTGACATTTGCAATGCAAAATTTAAACAAAAAAGTCATTTGCAAAGCCACATTTCAACACATTTGGATATTTATCCTTTTGGATGTGACTTATGCAAATCAAAATTTAAACAGAAACGCAATTTGAAGATTCATAAACTAACACATTCAAATATTTATCCATTCAAATGTGACACTTGCAATGCAAAATTTAAACAAAAAGGTAATTTGAAAAGCCACATATCAACACATTCTGATATTTATCCTTTTCAATGTGACACTTGCAAATCAAAATTTAAACGGAAAGGCGATTTAAATATCTACAAACTAATACATTCGGATATTTATCCATTTCAATGTGACATTTGCAATGCAAAATTTAAACAAAAAAGTCATTTGCAGAGCCACATTTCAACATATTTGGATATTTATCCTTTTGAAGGTGACATATGCAAATCAAAATTTAAACAGAAAGGCAATTTGAAGATTCATAAACTAACACATTCAAATATTTATCCATTCAAATGTGACACTTGCAATACAAAATTTAAACAAAAAGGTAATTTGAAAAGCCACACATCAACACATTCTGATATTTATCCTTTTCCATGTGACACCTGCAAATCAAAATTTAAACGGAAAGGCGATTTAAATATCCACAAACTAATACATTCGGATATTTATCCATTTAAATGTGACATTTGCAATGCAAAATTTAAACAAAAAAGTTATTTGCAGAGCCACATTTCAACACATTTGGATATTTATCCTTTTGAATGTGACATATGCAAATCAAAATTTAAACAGAAAGGCAATTTGAAGATTCATAAACTAACACATTCAAATATTTATCCATTCAAATGTGACACTTGCAATGCAAAATTTAAACAAAAAGGTAATTTGAAAAGCCGCATATCAACACATTCTGATATTTATCCTTTTCAATGTGACACTTGCAAATCAAAATTTAAACGGAAAGGCGATTTAAATATCCACAAACTAATACATTCGGATATTTATCCATTTCAATGTGACATTTACAACGCAAAATTTAAAGGCAAAAACAATTTGAAGAAACACAAGCTAACACATTCGAATATTTATCCTTTTGAATGTGACACTTGTAAATCAAAATTTAAACGGAAAGGCGAATTAAATATTCACAAACTAATACATTCGGATATTTATCCATTTGAATGTGACATTTGCAATGCAAAATTTAAAAAAAAAGTCATTTGCCAAGGCACATTTCAACACATTCGGATATTCATCCTTTTGAATGTGACATATGCAAATTAAAATTTAAACAGAAAGGCAATTTGAAGATTCATAAACTAACACATTCAAATATTTATCCATTCAAATGTGACACTTGCAATGCAAAATTTAAAAAAAAAAGGTAATTTGAAAAGCCACATATCCAACACATTCTGATATTTATCCTTTTGAATGTGACACATGCAAATCAAAATTTAAACGGAAAAGCGATTTAAATATCCACAAACTAATACATTCGGATATTTATCCATTTCAATGTGACATTTCCAACGCAAAGTTTAAAGGCAAAAACAATTTGAAGAAACACAAGCTAACACATTCGAATATTTATCCTTTTGAATGTGACACATGCAAATCAAAATTTAAACAGAAACGCTATTTGAAGAATCACATGTTAACACACTCGAATAAGAGGAATTTTTAATGCAACATATGCAACGCCAAATTTAAAACAAGAAATAATTTAAAAGACCATTTAGTGACGCATTCAGCTAGATAAGTGTAAGTTTGAATGTAATGCTTGCCTTGTTAAATTTAGCATCCCAAACAAATCGATAAATTGGGGTTCCAATGTAACTTTTATAAATATAAAATGTAGGTATAGTTTGGTGTTTTTTTCATTTATTTTCGGTTAAGGAGTTTATTATTTGTAACTTTGAAGTTCTGTAATTTGGTGTTCAAATAAATAAATATATTATAATACAAAAAGTTTATTCATGATATTATACAATAGTTTTCCAAACATAAATTATATACTCTTAACTCTTCAGAACCTGCACAAACAAACTTTAAAACCTACAAAAGAAAACTCACGTGTGGGTATGGATCTGTCAATGCACCCTTAAAAATGTTCACGTAAAGCGTTGATTGAAGGAAGTGTAGAAGATACACAACCTTATGGGATAAATCGTACCAAAAATAATGTACAACGTGCAGCAAATCTCTCGTGTTCGCCCCCGGCCCAGTCCAGAATATACATGGCATCGACATTTGTCGGTATCGGTATATTACCAACAGCCATCGGTTGCGTGGCCGACCGAATCAAGACGACCTATTTTGTATGACACTATTACCGACGGTCGGAAATGCAACCGACAACAATCGGCTGACGAGTGACGTCACTTAAACGTCACTTGATTCGGTAGGTTCAGCCAATTAAGGAGGGGAGATTTGACTGATTTGAATTTGTAAACAGATAAACACGGTTTTTCAATCTATTATTTTATTATCTAACACTAATTCCTCAAAGCTACTGGGGGGATGTTCAATCAAAGACAACGTCATTTTTTGAATAAATTTCGTTTAAATAAGTGATTATTTCACAAGACGTGTTTATCAGCGATTAAATGTTTGTTTACCTTTTTTGACAGAATTTGGACAGAAATATTCTGACATTTTATAATCAAAAATAGAACTTTTTGTTGTTGGCTTCAATCCTAATTATTCAGGAAATAATCTAGACGTATACCACTCGACCTATAAATTTAAATGGATTAAACTATCCAAATATTTTTCGCACAACTTTGCTTTTTGGCAAATAGTTTCATGCACAATAACTTTCAAATAAAATCCTTCGACCGCTTTTTTTCCAAGCAAAATCATGCTCGAAATATGTTGCATAGTTTAATCGATTAAATTTGAAGGTCTTGTGATATAATATATGAATAATGATTAACAGAAAAATTAGGGAACATTTGTTGACAAAAATGTCAATATTTCAAGTCAATAGGTATATGACATTTTTGACGTTTTTTATGTTATGCAGGAAAAAAAAAAGATATTATAATAATCAGGATTAATTATTTGTATTTTTGAAAATATATTTTTTTTATCAAATAAAAATTATGTACAAAACTTTTGTTTCAGTATGTGGGTGGAAAATACTTTCAACACGTGTGTTTTAAATTGAAAAAAATAGGACAAGAAGAATTTGCTGTAAATGCTCTCTGGTCGTAGGAAAAATGTTGTATAACACTCGTATATCTTTCATAAACTCGTGTAAAATTGTTATTTGCTATACTCGTAATGTAATATACAGGGTGTTCCACTAAGGTCGACAAGGTACGATATTATGGAAACCATAGACATTCGGGATTTTTTCTACTTTACTAAATCGATCAAAAGAAATTGATGAAAATCATTTTCAAGTTTGTAAGATAACCGCTAGGAGGCGTAACTACGATGATATAACTAAAAATTCAAATTTTCTCAAGAAACCGCTACATTAGGATACTGTTTTAACAACAGAAATCAAAATTTCATTAATTTTTAGGGAAATATAGAAAATAATAGGAATTATTTTAATATTCATTCACTGAATTAATATCTTAAACTGTCTTGTTCTTCGACTAATTACGCTTTCTGTGAAATAATTTCATTTCATTGTTTCCTACCTTTCATAAAATCGACAGCAAATAGTACCTACATCAAAGTACCATCCTCAATTTCTCGATCAAGTCTAAATTATTTTCAAAGGAGTGTCCTGTTAGGACACTAGAGGCACCAGTTTACAGTCGTCGTCACCTTGGGTGCAAAGCAAGCAGCGTAAGGGGAATAAAATTTCGCTAGTGGCCACAGATAAATGCATAAGGTTTGCGTATCTTCTACACAAAAGCTATTTTATATTATAATATTCACTGGCTTTACAGATTTTTAGGTTTAGTAAATTACCCAGAAGATTAGTACTCTATTTTAGGTATCCCTAACCTAATAAGATGACAAGTGCGACTTTGCCGAGTGAAGAAATAATTTCCCAAATAAAAGAAGAAATCCTTATCATGGGAAATTTTGATACCCATCATCTAGATTGGGGTAGTCACAAAACCAACAGCAATGGTACTCAATTGGTAGAATTTTCATGAGAAAACAACTTGATGGTATAAAACGATGGATCATCAAAAGAATTCGAGAATCGCTACCCGAAAAAAATCCTCCAAATTTTATACACTTAGAGTTACATCTATATTTAAAAAAAAAAATACATTCTCTTATGCATAAAACGAAATTCTTTCTACTTTTGTATGAACAATAAAACTAATTCTACCACAACTTTCTATATTGTATTTATTTCTCGAATTTCGAATTTCAATCCCACCTACCTAGTGTAATTCCCAAATCTAACTATGAATCTAAAAAACGTTTTTTTTTTTTAGGTTTATGATGAATGAATATCTAGAGCATGACATTAAAAACGAAATGGAAATATCAAATATTGAATTGATGGATCCGAATAAAGGGGTATTTGTAAAGGAAGAAGAACATTCGAGTGACATCAATTTATCAAGACAAGAGCTTATTAGGATGTTTCAATGTTACACTTGCAATACTATGTTTAAAACCAAATTTGAAACATCATTTAATAACACATTTGGATATTCATCCTTTTGAATCCACTTGCAAAGTAGAATTTACCCAAAAAAATTAGTTACAGCTTCACATATCAACACTCTTGGATATTATTTCTTTCAAATGTCACACTTGTAAGAAAAAATTTAAAAGAAAAGACGACTTGAACGCACACATACTAACACACGCGGATGAGAAGAATTTTAAATGCAAAATATGCAATGCAAAATTTAAACAAAAAGGTAATTTACAAAGGCACATTCTAACCCACTTGGATATTTATCCTTTTGAATGTGACACATGCAAATCAAAATTTAAACTTAAAGGCAGTTTGAAAATTCACAAACTAACACATTCTGATATTTATCCATTTAAATGTAATATTTGCAATGCAAAATTTAAACAGAAAATTAATTTGCAAAGGCACATTTCAACACATTCGAATATTTATCCTTTTGAATGTGACATTTGTAGAGCAAAATATAAAGAAAAATACTATTTGAAGAAACACAAACTAACACATTCTGATATGCATCCTTTTGAATGTGACACATGCAAATCAAAATTTAAACTTAAAAGCAGTTTGAAGATTCATAAACTAACACATTCTGATATTTATCCTTTTGAATGTGACACGTGTAAATCAAAATTTAAACTTAAATACAAGTTGAAGAATCATTTATTAACACACTCAGATGAGGGGAATTTTAAATGCAACATATGCAACGCCAAATTTAAAACCAAAAATAATTTAAAGCAACATTCAGTGATCCATTCAGCTAGATAAGTGTAAATTTGTTT
Source organism: Ceutorhynchus assimilis (assembly GCA_917834065.1). Classification (NCBI taxonomy): domain Eukaryota; kingdom Metazoa; phylum Arthropoda; class Insecta; order Coleoptera; family Curculionidae; genus Ceutorhynchus; species Ceutorhynchus assimilis. The sequence continues at coordinate 3,762,056 of OU892286.1, forward strand.
TGCTCTGTTAAATTTACAATCCCAAGCAAATCGGAAAACTAGGGTTTCAATGTAATTTATGTAAATGCAAAATGCACGGATGGTTATTGTTTTTTTTTCAAATTGTTTCATTATTTTTTTGGTGGAGGAGTTTTTTATTTGTAGCTTTAGAGTTCTGTAGTTTGGTGTTTATATAAATATAATGATATGAAGAAAATGTTCATTGTCTTCTACGCCGGATGGTTTATGAAAATTTGAAAATTATAATTTATCCTTCACTTTACGTATTGTTAATTATTCAAAGAAGTTAGGATTGGATTAGCTGCTATTTTTTTTTGTGATTTGAAAATGTCCAGTGAAGTTCTCGACATATTTTCTCAATCAGAAATTGCTTTCTACTAAGTCACAAAAATCAGTGAAACGTGCCGTTATCAAGGTCAGATATTGTCGGGTCGGACTTTTGTTAGAAATCCGATCCTAAAGCGAAAATATACTTTTATATTTTCTTACCAAGATCTTCCTTGTTTTCCTATCCAAAACTTCTAATAACCATTAATTCAAAAGAAACTAGATAATCAGTTTAAATCAAATTTATTTCTATAAGATGAACGAAGCGAAGCAAAGCGAAAATATAATTATTTGATAGATAATTGGATATTGAGTTCAAATAATAAAGATAATCATAAGTTTCAAGTAAGTTCTTACTTGCTAGAATAATGGGATTAAATATAAGACAAAAATATGTAACTTCTCAATCATACAATTCGAGAAAGAAATAATAAATAAAATACCACTCACGGTGTTGGCGGAAAGTAGAGTTTTTCCGGGATGAAGTTGTAGGCTTCCATCACTAGTTTGAATAAATTTAACTGAGCTATATTTATTTCAAAATGCAAACTAGCAGAGTAACTTTCTGCACTTGAAGAGTTAAGTAAGAGCTACCCACTTTACGCCAACATGCATTTTTATACAAAATTTTCATCAGGAAAATTACCCTCACCTTCAGTGTCGTACCATGATTTGTTACCATTTGTACAAAATTGATAAATAACATGTTTGATCCCTAAAACACAAGTTAGAATGAGACAATCATAAAATTAGGGCTGACTTAGCACATTTCCAGCTTAACCGACTAAGCTAAATATTTGAAAAAATAAATTGCAGGTAAATATTCGAGAGACCGACCTTATCAGTTGTTTTTGTAAAAAATAAAAAAACTAATTATTCGTCTCAGTCTGCCAACGATTTGGTTTTCGTTATGGTAGTATTTTCGTATTCTAACATTAGATCAAAAGTCTTGAAAAATCGCAAAATGTTAAAAGGTTCGAAGATTGTTATTAAGGAGGATTTAACAGGCCTGATGAAGAGTGCCGCGGAAAAATTTTTGCGTAAAAATATGTGAAGTGGAAATGGAAATATTTACGTTAGATTAAATGGTAAAGTGTCAAAAATTCGAAGTATAAACCATTTAATATGAGCTTCATCAAGAACATTATACAAACTGAATAAAGTTAGCATATTAATATTGTAACCTGTTTCTATTCAACATTAGTATTTCTAGTATTGGCAATTGTATAATGTTTATTTAGTGACAATCTAGGAATTTATATATTGAGTTATTTGTATATTTTAATAGATGTCGCTACTGTCAAATTAGATTGTAATTGACAGACGACAGAATGTTCTGGTTCCCTAGCCTTCTTCCTTTTCATAATAGTTTAGCTTAGTCGCTAGTTGCTTCTGGTTGTTTTTGGTTGCTAGTCAACAAGACAATTGTATGTCGTCATGCTAACAAATTTAACAATTAGTTCAACATTCTTTTAATAATAAATGCATACTAAAATAATTGTTTTTCCTTATTACCATAAAACCTTTATAAATATAACATAAGAATGGGTTTAAACTGCAGGCTTTTCTGGGAGTTTCTACTTCATATATTTTTTTTTTCTTTTTTTTTCCTTGTTACAATTCCGGCTTGGAACATTTCTCTTATGTGCTAACTTATAAAGGGTTAATTTTGATTGATTGTAGAAATTGTCGGCCGAGGTTTACTCAAAATCGAGAATCGCCCTCTAGCGGCTAAACAATTCAAGATATTAAAATGCGGTTTGCACCAATCAAAATTTCATGAAAGGTTTTTCCATAAGAAAGTGTCTAATTTGGACCACCCTGTACAAAATAATATTTGATATTTATACATATAAAGTCCGTCGATTTTAATTTGATACCCCAAAGGAATATGAGCTGGTAGGTCCGTACATTGGAATGCCAATGGCCAGTGGACGTGACACCTGTTTTTGCCATACGCTTCACCCCTTCGCTTTTAATACGGAAAGTCTCAGATTAAAAACGACGGACAATAGGCGGTAGTATATAGTAATATTAAGTATATACATATATAGAATGAATGAGTGATAAGGTTACAGCCAAATTTTAAAATCTTTTTAAATCCTCTTAAGCAAGACTCTTTTTACTTTTGTATGAATAATAAAACTAATTCTACCACAACTTTTCGTTTGTATTAATTATTCGAATTTCGAATTCTAATCCCACCTACCTAGTGTAATTCCAAAATCTAACTATGAATCTAATAAACATGTTTTTTTCAGATTTTTGATAAATAGATATGTAGAGGATGGCATTAAAAACGAAATAGAAGTATCAGATATTGAATTAATGGATCCAAATAAAGGAATATTTGTAAAGAAAGAAGAACATTTGAGTGACATCGATTCATCAACACAAGATGTTATTAGGAAATTTCAATGTTCCACTTGCAATGCTATATTCTAAACCAAATCAAGTTTGAAAAATCATTTAATAACACATTCGAATATTCGTCCTTTTGAATGTAGCATTTGCAAAGCAAAATTTAAAAGAATATCCGATTTGAAGAAACATTTGAATAAACACAAATTAGCACATTCTGATATTTATCCTTTTGAATGTGAAACATGCAAATCAAAATTCAAACACAAGCGCACTTTGAAGATTCACAAACTAACACATTCTGATATTTATCCTTTTGAATGTGACACATGCAAATCAAAATTTAAACGTAAATGCAATTTGAAAATTCACAAACTAACACATTCTGATATTTATCCATTTGAATGTGACACTTGCAATGCAAAATTTAAACAAAAATGCAATTTGAAGAACCATAAACTAATACATTTTGATATTTATCCTTTTAAATGTGACATATGCAAATCAAAATTTAAACGGACAAGCGAATTAAATGTTCACAAACTTAGACATTCGGATATTTATCCTTTTGAATGTGACATTTGCAAAGCAAAATTTAAACTTAAATACAATTTGAATATTCATAAAATAACACATTCGGATGAGAGGAATTTTAAATGCAACATTTGTAATGCAAAATTTAAAAGAAAAAAAAATTTGAAGAATCATATACACTGCCGAGCATAAAATTAGGGTCACCACATAATTTGCAATTATTTTTGAAATTTTCAGTTTTTGCGAATTTTTTTTTGGATGTACAGTTTACTAACTTTATGTGATAACTTTATCGTAGTTGCTTGAATTAAAAAACGTTCTTGTTGTTTTGTCCCAAGTTTATTAAAGATAATACAAATGAAAACTTTAATTTGATTTTTTCTCTAGTCAAATCAAAAGAAATTTTAGGAACTTCAGTAGCGAGTATTTCCTCCTCTGGCATTGATAACAGCTTGCAAACGACGAGGCATGCTTTGGATCAGATTTTGGATGACCTCCTGGGGAAGATTTTCCCATTCCTGCATCAGTATGTTGCAAAGCTCTCTAGAGTTTCTAGGGGCCGGTACATGTCGCCGGAAACGTCTTCCCATCTCATCCCAAACATGCTCGATGGGATTCAAATCTGGGCTTCGAGCAGGCCAAACAAATCTCACGATTTGAACTTCGTCAAGATAAGCATTAACAAACTGAGCAGTGTGGGGCCGTGCATTATCATGCATAAAGGTTGCGCCTTCTCCAAGAAAACCCATGAACGGTACAACATGGTCTTCTAGAACCTGTGTGAGGTACCTATGTGCATTTAAAGTCCCATTCTGGATAAAGGCTAACTCCGTGCGAGCATGGAACGAAATCCCTCCCCATGCCATAACTGAGCTTCCGCCAAATGGAAGTCGCTCTGCGATACATGCTCCAGCATATCTCTCGCCTTGTCGACGCCACACTCTAACACGTCTGTCTGAGCCCGTAAGGCAAAAACGGGATTCATCGGAGAACAGTACCTGACTCCAATCCTCTATTGTCCAAGCCAAGTGTTCTCGTGCAAAATTTAATCTTGCGATTCTGTGTTCACGGGAAAGCGGCGGTCCAGTAGCCCTGGTTCGAGAAGATAATCCAGCAGCATGAAGTCGCCTCCTAACTGTCCACTCACTTATGTTTACATTTCTGACTTCTTGCAGATGATTTCGAAGGGAAACTGCCGTATCTGTTCGGTTTCTCAATGCACTAGAAACGATAAAGCGGTCGTCTCTAGCTGTTGTACTCCTTCCTCTTCCCGAATCAGGTCTTCGGGTAAGAAGACCAGTCTCTTGGTACCGTTAGCATATTCGTTGCACACTGGAAAGGCTTACATCAAAGTTTCTTGCAGTTTCGCGCTGACCGCGACCATCTTCTATAGCCGCCACAATTCGTGCCGCAATTACTGGATTTATGGCCATTTTGCTTGAAAATAGCATCAATAGTAACCAAGCAATTTGCAATTGAGAGATACCATGCATGGAATACACAAATATGCTGATAATGGTTTTGAGGAATTTCGGCGAGGCACCTTTTTTTTATCAAACTTTAAATAAAACAACAACTTTTTTTTATTCAAACAACTACGATAAAATCATCACATAGAGTAGTAAACTATGCTACACCCACAAAAAAATCTCAAAAACTTAAAATTTCAAAAATAATTGTGAATTATGGGATGACCCTAATTTTATGCTCGGCAGAAAAGATTATTTGAAGATTCATATATCAACACACTCGGATGAGAGGAATTTCAAATGCAACATATGCAATAACAAATTCAAAACATGCAGTGGTTTGAAACACCATTTAGTGACGCATTCTACTAGATAAGTCTAAGGTTAATATCTCATTAGCTATAGGAAAATTTCCCAAGTCCTGGAAGAACAGCTTTGTTACCCTCATCTACAAATCAGGTGATTAAAGTAATATTACCAATAACTAGAGGATATCAAGGCAATCAACCATTCCCAAACTTTTAGTTTACAATCAGTTGCATCATCAGTGTGACAGGCTCATTGTTGATAATCAACATGGTTTTCTAGTGACAAATCGGGTAATACAAATTTGATCACTTGCGTTGGAGGATAAATATCAGATAGACGCTATGTATACTGACTTTTCCAAGGCCTTCAACAAAGTAAGTTTCAATATACTTATGGCGAAATTAGAAAGTTATGATTTTTTAAATAAATTCCTTAAGTGGTTGTCCAGTTTCTTGTGGGGGAGACGACAGAGAGCAAATTTTTTTATCCATATATATCTGAGGAAATTTTAGTACCACTGTACCTCATTGTTTAATCTATTTATTAACGATATTGTAAATGAACTGGTATCAATGGTACTACTCTTTGCCAACGACCTTAAAATTTTTAGGATAATAAAAAACGAAATAAATCTCCAGATTTCACAAGCCGACATAAATAGGTTATGGGAGTAGTGTTAAGTTAACAGTATTAAATTAAATGTTGACAAATGTTTTTATATATCCTTCTACAAAAATCCCAAGAAATCTGTAATTGATTTTATTTTAAATAATAATACATCAAGATACGTGGAACATGTTAAAAGACTTGGGAATTACCTCTCACATTTCGAATGTCAGGCATAAGAAGGATTTGCAAATGCTTGGTTTTACTCTGAGAAATCGTAAGCATCTTTCCATCAATGCATGCAAAATTGTGTATTGCAAGTTTGTCAGATCTTATTTAAAATTTGGATCAGTTGTGTGGTCAACTAATTATCTAAATAACATTGAAACCTTGAAGAAGGTAGAAAATATGTGCACATAATACTGAAAAAAATACCCAAAAAAAAAGAGAGAAAATCAGAGGACATTTAATGAAAACTTAAGCATAAGTATAGTTTTAGATATAATTAGATATTACCTAAGTTAAGTACTAGTATGTATTACAATGAAATAGGAATAAATAAAGAGAGAGGCTGGCCATTTGGTTACAGATTATCATATATACCTACCGTAATATATGTACGTTGTAAAAACCACGGTCTAACCCACCGACGAAGAGGTTTTCCATTTTTCCGGTTTTTTATCACGGTTTTCAAATATTCACAAGTAGTACGAGCACCAGCACGCAGAATTTTCTTGGTTGCAGCCATTTTAGAAACATACTAATTCTTTAATGTTCTTGATAAATGAACAAATTTTCCATTTAATTTTATGTTCAATAGTAAAGATTCAATGAAATTGATCAATATAATCAACTAATGAGAACCAACCTTTAGCCAATAAAATGTGATTGTTTTTACTTTTGTATGAATAATAAATCTAATTCTATCACAACTTTTCGTATTGTATTAATTTCTCGAATTTCGAATTCTAATCCCACCTACCTAGTGTAATTCCAAAAGCTAACTATAAATCTAAAAAACGTTTTTTTTTAGGTTTATGATAAATGATAATCTAGAAGATGGCAATAAAAATGAAATGGAAGTATCAGATATTGAATTAATCGATCCAAATAAAGGAATATTTGTGAAGGAAGATGAACATTTGAGTGACATCAATTTATTAGAACAAGATGGAAAAAACGATTTGAAGGCCCACATCATATCAACACCTTCGGATGAGAAGAATTTTAAATGCAACATATGCAATGTAAAATTTAAACGAAAATTTCATTTAAAAATGCACATTTTAACACACTCGGATATTTATCCTTTCACATGTACTATTTGCAATGCAAAATTTAAACGAAAATTCGATTTGAAGAGACATGAATTAACACATTCTGATATTTATCCTTTTGAATGTGACATTTGTAAAGCAAAATTCAAAGGAAAAGACTATTTGAGGAAACACAAATTAACACATTCTGATATTTATCCTTTTGAATGTGACACATGCAAATCAAAATTCAAATTTAAATACAATTTGAAAATTCACAAACTAACACATTCGGATATTTATCCTTTTGAATGTGACATATGCAAAGCAAACTTCAAACAGAAAGGCACTTTGAAGAATCACAAACTAACACATTCTGATATTTATCCTTTTGAATGTGACATATGCAAATCAAAATTTAAGCACAAAGGCACTTTGAAGATTCATAAACTAACACATTTTGATATTTATCCATTTGAATGTGACACTTGCAATGCAAAATTTAAACGAAAGGGTGAATTGAAGATTCACAAACTAACACATTCTGATATTTATCCTTTTGAATGTGACATATGCGAATCAAAATTTAAGCACAAAGGCACTTTGAAGATTCATAAAGTAACACATTTTGATATTTATCCTTTTCAATGTGACATTTGCAATGCAAAATTTAAACGGAAAGACAATTTGAAGACTCACATATCAACACACTCGAATAAGAGGAATTTTAAATGCAACATATAAAACGCCAAATTTGAAACAAGAAATAATTTAAAAGACCATTTAGTGACGCATTCAGCTAGACAAATGTAAGTTTGAATGTGATGCTGGCTTCGTTAAATTTAGCATCCCAAATAAATCGATAAATTAGGGTTCCAATGTAACTTTTGTAAAAATAAAATGTAGGTATAATTGGGTGTTTTTTTCATTTATTTTTGGTTAAGGAGTAAGGTTTGTAGCTTAAAAATTCTGAAGGTGTTTAAATAAATAAATAAATATAATACAATAGAATACAAAAAGTTTATTCATTATATTCTACAATAGTTTTCCGAACATAAATTATATACCCTCCACTTAGTACTCTCCAGAATATGCACAAATAAACTTTAAAACTTACAAAAAAAAACTTACGTGTGGATATGAATCAGTCAATACACCCTCAAACATTTATAGCTTTACCGTTGATTGAAGGAGGTGTAGAAGATACGCAACCTTATGGGATAAATCGTGTCAAAAATAATGTACAGCGTGCAACAAATTTCTCGTGTTCGCCGCCGTCTCAGTCCAGAATGTACATGTATATTACCAACAGTTATCGGTTGCGCGGCCGACCGAATGAAAACGACGCTATTTTGTATGCCACTGTTACCTAAGGTCGGAAATGCAACCGACAACAATCGGCTGACGAGTGACGTTACTTTAACGTCACTTGATTCGGTAGGTTCAGCCAATTAAGATGGAGAGATTTGACTGATTTGAATTTTTAGAAGATAAACACAGTTTTCCAATTTATTATTTTATTTTTTAACACTAATTCCTCAAAGAAACATTTTCAAATCTACTGAGGGGGTGTTCAAAATTACATTTTAAACACGTTTTGAGGAAAAGGTTTTTTCCTACTACCATGAAAATTACAAAAATTGCACTTCTTGACTGATTATCTTTTCATTTCTGTGAGAATCCTTATGTAGCTTATCTAAATACCCCTGAAACGCCAGCAAAAATAATTAGTACTGATTAATTAATAACAGAAAAATTAGGAAATATTTTTTGACAAAAATGTCAATATTTCAAGTCAATAGGCATATGACATTTTTGACGTTTTTTATGTTATGCAAGAAAAAAAACGATAATATAATAATCAGGATTAATTTTTCGAATTTTTTTTTTATCAAATAAAAATCATGTTCAAAAATTTTTTTTCAATACGTGGGTGAAAAATACTTTCAACACATGTGTTTAAAATTGATAAAAAGAGAATAGAAAGAAATTGCTGTGAATGCTTGCTGGTTGTAGGAAATATGTTGTACAACACTCGTGTATCTTTCATACACTCGTGTGAAATTGTCACTTACTACACTCGTAATGTAATATACAGGGTGTCTCACTAAGGTCGAAAAGGTACGATATTATGGAAATCATAGACAGTAGATCTTGGGATTTTTTTTTATTCCACTAAATCGGCCAAGAGAAATTGATTTAAATCATTTTCAAGTTTCTAAGATAACCGCTAGGGGGCGTAATTACGATGATATAACTAAAAATTCAAATTTTCTCGCTATATTTTAACAACAGTAATCAAAAGTTCATTAATTTTTAGGGAAATATAGAAAAAAATAGGAATTATTTTAATATTCATTCACTTAATTATAATCTTAAAAGTCTTGTCCTTCGACTAATTACGCTTTCTGTGAAATAATTTCATTTCACTGTTTTCTACCTTTCATAAAATCGACAGCAAATAGTACCTACATCAAAGTACCGTCCTCGATTTCTCGATCAAGTCTAAATCATTTTCAAAGGAGTGTCCTGTTAGGACACTAGAGGCACCACTTTACAGTCGTCGTCACCTTGGGTGCGAAGCAAGCGACGTAATGGGAATAAAATTCTTCAGTGGCCACAGATAAATGCATAAAGTTTGCGTATCTTCTACGCAAAAGCTATTTTTTGTGCAACCATCCGCAAAATGAGCTTTCGCGGCCGCCACACAGTCCGCGAAATTCAATTTCGTGGCCGTTGCCGCGAAACTATAAATCAAAATTTGACACTTTGACAACAACAATAAGTAAATTTTATTTCCAAATTCTTCAGAACAACATAAATTATTTAGGATAAATATTAACACTTCATGACAGTTTGCATTATTACTAATATTTACTCCTGAAGCTGAAGCAACTAATAATCCAGTGTTTTTGAATTGAACTCTCAAAACTTCCCATTTCGGCATTAAATTAGCCAATATGCTTTCAGACACCATTTTGACGTTTTGTTTGTCACACCAATTTTTTGAACTCGCAGTAACAATTTTCATATTGCCGCTTAGTTTTCCAGGTATTAACTCAGAAATAGCTGATTGAACCATATTTTTTAGCTCTGGAGGAGTGCAAGAGAGTGAAACATCTGTATCGCTGTCGGATATTTTCACGATTTTTTGAGAACCGTCAAAATTTTTTGTGTATTTGTTTACTTGCAAAATATGTCATCCATGATATCCATGGAAACGCTGTGCCACCATAGCCACCAGGTTATACATCAAACTGGTAATTAGTTCCACATGTTTGTTGAAAGGAGTACATTTTTTCTATAATTCCACATAATTTTCATGGTTGCACAAAAAATAGTGTGTATACCATGACCGCGAAACTTTTTAGCGTCCTCGAGATTATCTTGCCTCGGCCGCAAGCGGCCTCGGCGATAACTTTTCTCTACGTACGCTAAAAGGCACTTCGCGGCCTTGGTATACAAATAACTATTATGTTATAATATTTTAACTGACAGAACTGGCTTTACAGATTTTTAGGTTTAGTAAATTACCCAGAAGATTAGTACTTTATTTTAGGTGCCCCTAACCTAATAAGATGACAAGTGCGACTTTGCCGAGTGAAGATATAATTTCTCAAATAAAAGAAGAAATCCTTATCATGGGAAATTTTAATACCCATCATCTAGATTGGGATAGTCACTAAACCAACAGCAACAACATCAATGGTAATCAATTGGTAGAATTTTTATGAGAAAACAACTTGATAGTACAAAACGATGGATCATCAAAAGAATCCGAGAATCGCTACCCGAAAAAAATCCTCCAAATTAAATACAGAATGAATTGGTGATAAGGTTGCAGCCATATTTTAAAATCTTTTTAAATTCGCTTATGCATTGAAACGAGACTCTTTTTACTTTTGTATAAATAATAAAACTAATTCTATCACAACTTTCTATGTTATTAATTTCTCGAATTTCGAATTTTAATCCCACCTACCTAGTGTAATTCCAAAATCTAACTATGAATCTAAAAAACCTTTTTTTTAGGTGTATGATAAATGAATATTTAGAAGATGGCATTAAAAACGAAATGGAAGTATCAAATATTGAATTAATGGATCCAAATGAAGGAATATTTGTAAAGGAAGAAGAACATTTGAGTGCCATCAATTCATCAAAACAAGATGGAAAAAGCGATTTGAAGGCCCACATCATATTAACACACTCGGATAAAAAGAATTTTAAATGCAACATATGCAATGCAAAATTTAAACGAAAATTTAATTTGAAAAAGCACATTCAAACACACTTAGATATTTATCCTTTTGAATGTGATATTTGCAAAGCAAAATTTAAACGGAAAGACGTTTTAAAGAGACACAAACTAACACATTCTGATATTTATCCTTTTGAATGTGAAATTTGCAAAGCAAAATTTAAAGGAAAAAAAGATTTGAAGCAACATCAATATATACATTTTGATATTTATCCTTTTGAATGTGACACATGCAAATCGAAATTTAAACTTAAAAGCAATATGAAGATTCATAAACTAACACATTCTGATATTTATCCTTTTGAATGTGACATATGCAAAGCAAACTTCAAACAGAAAGGCACTTTAAAAATTCACAAACTAACACATTCTGATATTTATCCTTTTGAATGTGACATATGCAAATCAAAATTTAAGCAGAAAGGCACTTTGGAGAGACACAAACTTACACATTCGAATATTTATCCTTTCGAATGTGACACATGCGAATCAAAATTTAGACGGAAATACCATTTGAAGAATCACATGTTAACACACTCGGATGAGAGGGATTTTAAATGCAACATATCGACGGTGATCTGACAATACCTGCTAACTGACATTTTATTCAAAAATTAGATTTTTCTACAGTTAGCCTTGTATTTTTGTTAGACACAATACGATAGAATCTGCTATCTGCTTTCAATTAATATTTAATACGTCTGTTTAAAATTTAGATATTCAGTTGTAAATTTATTTAAATAAGAACGGTTTTTTATTCCCCCTCTAAAATTAACGTTTATGCACATAGCAGGTATTGTCAGATCACCGTCGATATGCAATGCCAAATTTAAAACAAGAAATAATTTAAGACACCATTCAGTGAAGCATTCAGATAAATAAGTGTAAGTTTGAATGCAATGTTTGCTTTGTTAAATTAAGAATCCCAAGCAAATTGGGTTTTAACTAGGGTTTCAATGTACCTAACTTCTATTAATACAAAATGTGGTATAAATACTTTTGTTTTTTTTTTGTTTTTTTTTTCATATATTTTCGATTAAGGAGTTCATTATTTGTAGCTTTAAAGTTCTCTAGTTTGGTGTATATATAAATAAATAAATAATTATTATAAGAGTGTTCTTTTCCTGAGTTGCCTCATGTATTCTTTTAACCTCATTGCAGGCTGCTGCCCTCAGAGTTATCCAAAAGCTCTGTACCACCGTCCACCAGTGACATAAAAAATCTATCATGATAACATTGACTGACAATCAGTTTTTTTAGCAGTATATCGAGAGACTCGATTTTTCATTTTCTCTTCAGTTCACCTTCCATTTTCTTGCTAGTTCACGTAATATCTAATTCTATTGTTCATTGTGCCAAATTCAATACCTACAATTACATCCAGTTAAGTCAACTATTTTCGTATACCCACGACCAACAAAAACATTTCTTATAATGTAATGTAATAATATGAAGAAGAATTGTTCATTGTCTTTTACATAGTGTATTAGTTATGTATAATATCATTTATAACCAGTTTTGTATTTAGGTATTAAGATGTCGAACCTTGTCTCATTTTATATATAAATATCATTGCTTCAAACTCCAAATAATACCTCACGTATAATAACCAGTTCAAGTTTCGTAAAAGAGTCTTAATGGGAGTGTCCCTCAGCATACTGTTTTGCTTATAGATGTCTCAATTTTTTTGTAGATTTTCTTATTTTGTTATCTTTGTAACTATTTTCTCTTATGTGTACAGAGTCTTTCCCCATATATTAACTCCTCCCCTACAGGGATTATGTTAAGAGATATCAAACAATTCTAAATACGAAAGCTTTGGGGTTTTACCTGAAATTTATCAAATTTTGACAGACGGTTAGTTTTTTTCTAATGGAATACTCTATTATATTAGTTCATAGTTGAATCGAATTTTCTGATTTCAAATATGTATAGTTAAACTACTTTCAATTCGGTCGTTTTGGAAATATCGAGCTTTAAACTTTGATAAAATTACATTAAAATACTTCCTGTGTTATGTCAAACAATAACAACGGCACCGCCTATATATGGAAGTGTTTCAATGTATCATTCATGTATCAAGTTTAGAGCTCGATATTTCCAAGACAGCTTAATTAAAAGTAGTTGAACCATATATATATTTGAAATCAGAAAATTCAGCTGTGTGTTCCATAAGAAAAACTTAACCATCTGTCAAATTTGACATTTCTACACTCTTATCTATACAGTTGTATCTGTTGTACATTTTTATCTGTAAATCCACATTTATTTCTGTAAATTTACACTTCTATCTGTTGATTTACATTTTTTTTCTGTAAAGGGCCCCGCACACTTTTTATAAGATTTTGGGATTCAGTCAATTTTTCTGAAATTTTGATAAGATGCTACTTTCGATATCCTAATTAAAAGTGGCACAATTTAGTCCTATGACTAGTTTTCGAGATACAGGTTGTTAAAACACTATTCTTGAAATAACTGAAATTCACTTTAAAAAAACGGGTTAATATGCGGCTCATGTCTTGCATAGGCAAGAAACCAAATAACGCTTGCACATTCCTAGTGTTCTTGCGCCAGATTTATATTGATAGAGTATCCTATATTCGGAGAATTTTCTGAATTTATCATTTCTAGGTGTCTTGATTCTACTTTTAGTCTCAATAAATGGTCAATATTTAGTCGATGGTCATATTCAAAAAACAAATGACTTTCTTGATTATGGTTATCCTAGATATAGGATGGTGAAAGTTTTGACACCCTGTATCTCGAAAACTAGTCATAGGTTCAATTTTTGCTCATGGACACTTTTAATCAGAATGTTGAGAGTAATTTTATTTCAAATATTCAGAAAAAACTACCAAATCGCATATTCCCATAAGAAGTCCTTTACACTTTTTCTGTTTAATCTTATTCAGAAATTATTAAATATAGCGATAATAATCCGGTTAGTTTGCAATTTTTATTAGATATTTCCGAACTCACCAATAATAACCCAGTTAATAAAGTTTTTTTTGTGATATAAATCAGACATTACCAAACTTACCAATACTCACCTGGTTAGTTTGCAGTTTCAAGAAAACATTACCAAACTTGCAAACTAACCAGGTTATTGTCGGTAAATCTGGAAATGTCTAATCATGATCTTATTTTGGAAAAATATTACGAGCTAAAGAATTTAATGAAAATAAATTTCAATATTGCTTAAAACAAGTACCTACGGTATTTAAGTCATACATTTGAGAATGGTACAACAAACCTGATCATAGTGAAGTAAAAGCTATTCCAAATTATGATATTCCAACCGACAGAATTAACTTTACAGATTTCTAAGTTTAGTAAATTATCCCAAAAGTTATATGTACTTTATTTTAGGTACCACGTGATTTATAACCTATCCTCATACAAGGTGATAAGTGCAATGTTGCCGAGTGAAGACAATTTCCCAATTAGAAAAAGAAATCCTTATCATGAAAAATTTTATTGCTCATCATCCAGATTGAGGGTAGCCACAAAACCAACGCCAATGATAATCAACTGGTAGAATTTTACGGGAAAAAAACTTAGTAGTACTAAACGATGAATTATCGAAAGAATTTGAGAATCTCTAACCGAAAAAAAAAATCTTTAAATTATCTACAGAATGAATAAGTAATAGTTTTTTATTTTTTATTAGTCTTTTTACTTTTGTATGAGAAATAAAGCTAATTTTACCAGAACTTTCCATATGTATTAATTTCTCGAATTTCGAACTCTAATCCCACCTACCTAGGGTCATTCTAAAATCTAACTATGAATCTAAAAAACGTTTTTTTTTTTTAGGTTTATGATAAATGAATATCTAGAAGATGGCATTAAAAACGAAATAGAAGTAACAGATATTGAATTAATGGATCCGATTAAAGGAATATTTGTAAAGAAAGAAGAACATTCGAGTGACATCAATTTATCAACACAAGAGTTTATTAAGAAATTTCAATGTTACACTTGCAATGCTATGTTTAGAACCAAATCAAATTTGAAACATCATTTAATAACACATATGAATATTCGTCCTTTGCAAAAACACATATTAACACACTGGGATATTTATCGTTTTGAATGCAATATTTGCAATGCAAAATTTAAACAAAAAGGTAATTTGCAAAGGCACATTTCAACACATTCGGATATTTATCCGTTTGAATGTGACATATGCAAATCAAAATTTAAGAGGAAAGGCAATTTGAAGATTCATAAACTAACACATTCAAATATTTATCCATTCAAATGTGACACTTGCAATGCAAAATTTAAACTAAAAGGTAATTTGAAAAGCCACATATCAACACATTCTGATATTTATCCTTTTCAATGTGACACTTGCAAATCAAAATTTAAACGGAAAGGCGATTTAAATATCCACAAACTAATACATTCGGATATTTATCCATTTCAATGTGACATTTGCAATGCAAAATTTAAACAAAAAAGGCATTTGCAGAGCCACATTTCAACACATTTGGATATTTATCCTTTTGAATGTGACATATGCAAATCAAAATTTAAACAAAAAAACCATTTAAAGCAACACAAATTAACACATTCTAATATTTATCCTTTTGAATGTGATACATGCAAATCAAAATTTAAACGGAAAAGCCATTTGAAGGAACACAAATTAACACATTCTGATATTTATCCTTTTGAATGTGACACATGCAAATCAAAATTTAGACTTAAACGCCATTTCAAGATTCATGAACTAACACATTCTGATATTTATCCTTTTGAATGTGACACATGCAAATCAAAATTTAAACGAAGAAACCATTTAAAACAACACAAATTAACACATTCTGATATTTATCCTTTTGAATGTGATATATGCAAATCAAAATTTAAACGGAAAAGCCATATGAAGAATCACAAACTAACACATGCGGATATCTATCCATTCGAATGTGACACATGCAAATCAAAATTTAAACGGAAAATTAATTTGAAGAATCACATATTAACACACTCTGATGAAAGGAATTTTAAATGCAACATATGCAACGCCAAATTTAAAACCAAAAATAATTTCAAGCAACATTCAGTGATCCATTCAGCTAGATAAATGTAATGCTTCCTTTGTTAAATTCAACATCCCAAATAAATTAATAGACTAGGGTTTAAATGTAACGTTTGTAAATACAAAATGTACAAATACTTATGTTTTTTTTTCAAGTTTTTTTTATTTATTTTTGATCAAGAAGTTTATTATCTGTAGCTTTAAAGTTCTGTAGTTTAGTGTTTATTTAAATAAATAAATATAATGACATGGAGAATTGTCCATTGTCTTTTACGTCGGCTCACTAATGAAAGTTTGAAAATTCTAATCTATCATTTACTTAACGTATTGTTAGTTATTCAAAGAAATTTGACTGCTAATTTATGTGTTATTTGTATGTGAATGTGTTGTAATTTTTAAAATTATAATATAAATGGTGTTAATGAATAGTTGCAAACTTCTCGGATCAATAGTACTCATTGAAATAAGAAAAAAGTTAATGGACACATAGGTCCGCAAATGCTCAGATTTCGAGATACAGGGTTTCAAAGCTTGTAAAAATCGGTTTTTCAAAATTCATTTCCCGAATTTCTCTAAACTTGGCTGATTTGTTTGTAATAGCAAAAGGTAGCTTTTGACTCAATTAAATTTATCGTAATTATTCCAGTGACCATAAAATCTTTTTCTCAAAAATTAAGGGTTGAAAATAAAATTGTATACAAACCTTGACGGAAAACTTCATTGCAGTCTCGAGGTTTAGCAATATACTATTTGTACTGATGATAAACAATATTTAATTTCCAAAAATAAAATAGGCATTAACGAAGATTAAAATCCTTTCAGTTCAAAAGGGCATAGTGAGTTGCAGTGACAGGCTAAATATGATTGTTTTCAAATATCAAATTTACTTGTGTACAATAATTTATTTAAACAATACATATTATCAGCGCGACAAAAGTAGAGCAGCTTTAAAGAAATCAAAACTTTATTGCATATATTCTTCCAAACTCTGTTGATTTCATCAATTAAAAACTGTTTGTTTGGAAATGTTGTGGTACAAAGTTGACGTTCAACTTCTTCCCACAGGTTCTCAATATGGTTGAGAGCCAGTGATTCTGCAGGTGATTGCAGAAATTGAATATTGTTCCCCTAAAACCATCCCGACACAAGGCGAAAGGGGTGCTTAGGGTCATTGTCCTGTTGAAATACGTATCGCAAAGGCATTTCCCATTCAGAATCAGGTAACATAACAATTTGGAGTTTGTCCCTACTGTACACCAATCGATCCATAGTTTCGTGTATGAAATGCAATGGACCTACTCCAATAATCCATGAAAATTAACCCTATAAAAAAGCAATTCCCCTACCATGTTTTATGGTTGGTATAACGTACTTTGGTTGGAACCTCGTATTAACTGGACGCTACTGTGCAAAACTGAGCCTCGCACGGCGATTTCTTTTGAAAACCAGTGGTTTCTTAATTGGACATTTGCTGTAAAACTTTGTTTCAACAAGTCAAACGACAAACCAGCGTAGGAACCGGAAGTGACGTTTGAAATTTGGAGGAAACTTTGGGTAGAGAACGAATGGGGAGAAAAAGTGAAGGGCAGTATGGGTTGAAAGCGTAAAAAGTGAGGGTGCCGGGTGGTACAATACTCGGGAATCCCAACCGAAGACACAGGTCGAACAATAAACGCCTAGCTTGTGATTAATTTAGAAAAAGGAATTTCAGTGGAGAGTTTTGGCTGTAAAATCGCTATTAAGATAATAAAAGGTAGAGAGAACGCGAGTTTTTTTCTTGAGCTTATGTTAGGGCTTTTTCTTGACAGATATGAAATTAAACTAATACTGAACCGAGCTAGTGAGTTTTTTGTTGTTTTTTTGGGTGTTTCTAGTTCTTTTCCAGTTACGAATGCAAGCAAACACGACCCGCAAAAGACGATCATTTCAGGCTAGAAACACAATGACAAATACAAGGTACAAGTAACAGACACAAAATACCAAAAAATCGAAATTTTGTATCTTGACGTGGCAAGTAAATTGTATCTTGTATCCATTTATTCTGTGTTATAGCATTGATATACATGTTATTTTATTTTTGTCTCTTGTCACTTGTTACTTGTATTTGTCATTGTGTCTTTAGTCTAACCGAACCTCATACAAGATGACAAGAGCGACGTTGCCGAGTGAAGATATAATTTCCCAATTAGAAGAAGGAATCCTTATCATGGGCAATTGTAATGCTCATCATCCAGATTGAAATAGCCGCAAAAGCAACAACTTTTGTATGAACAATAAAACTAATTCTACTACAATTTTATATACTTTATTAATTTCTCGAATTTCGAATTTTAGTCTCACCTAACTAGTGTACTTCTAAAATCTAACTATGAATCTAAAAAACTTTTTTTTTAGGTTTATGATAAATGAATATCTAGAAGATGGCATTAAAAACGAAATTGAAGTATCAGATATTCAATTAATTGATCCAAATAAAGGAATATTTGTAAAGGAAGAAGAACATTTGAGTGACATCAATTCATCAACACAAGATGTTATCAGGAAATTTCAATGTTCCACTTGCAATGCTATATTCCAAACCAAATCAGGTTTGAAAAATCATTTAATAACACATTCGAGTATTCGTCCTTTTGAATGTAACACTTGCAAAGTGAAATTTAAACGAAAATTCGTATTGAAAAGACATAAACTAACACATTCTAATATTTATCCTTTTAAATGTGACATTTGCAAAGCAAAATTTAAAGAAAAAGAATATTTGAAGAAACACAAATTAACACATTCCAATATTTATCCTTTTGAATGTGAAACTTGCAAAGTAAAATTTAAACGAAAATTGGACTTGAAGAGACATAAACTAACACATTCTGATATTTATCCTTTTGAATGTGTCATATGCAAATCAAAATTTAAGCAGAAAGGCACTTTGAATATTCATAAACTGACACATTCTGATATTTATCCTTTTGAATGTGACATATGCAAATCAAAATTTAAACTTAAATGTAATGTGAAGATTCACAAACTATCGCATTCAGATATTTATCCTTTTGAATGCGACATATGCAAATCAAAATTTAAACTTAAAGGTAATTTGAAGATTCACAAACTATCGCATTCAGATATTCGTCCTTTTGAATGTGACATATGCAGAGCAAACTTCAAACGGAAAGGTACTTTGAAGATACACAAACTAACACATTCTAATATTTATCCTTTTGAATGTGACATATGCAAAGCAAACTTTAAACAGAAAGGCACTTTGAAGATTCACAAACTAACACATTCTGATATTTATCCTTTTGAATGTGACATTTGCAATGCAAAATTTAAACAAAAAACTGATTTGCGAAGGCACATTTCAATACACTCGGATAATAATCTTTTTGAATGTGACACATGCAAATCAAAATTTAAACGGAAAGACAATTTGAAGGCTCACATATTAACACACTCGAATAAGAGGAATTATAAATGCAACATATGCAACGCCAAATTTAAAACAAGACATAATTTAAAAGACCATTTAGTGACGCATTCAGCTAGATAAGTGTAAGTTTGAATGCAATGCTTGCTCTGTTAAATTTAGCATCCCAAACAAATAGATAAATTAGGATTCCAATGTACCTTTTGTAAATATAAAATGTAGGTACAGTTTGGTGTTTTTTCATTTATTTTTGGTTAAGGAGCTTATTATTTGTAACTTTAAAGTTCTGTAGTTTGATGTTTAAATAAATAAATAAATATAATACAATACAATGCAAAAAGTTTATCCATGATATTTCTACAATATTTTTTTTAATATAAATTATATACTCTCCACTCATTTAGTACTCTCCAGAACATGCACAAACAAACTTTATAACCTACAAAAGAAAATGTACGTGGGGGTATTCATCAGTCAATGCACCCTCAAACATTTTATAGTTTTACCGTTGATTGAAGGAGGTGTAGAAGATACGCAACCTTATGGGATAAATCGTGTCAAAAATAATGTACAGCGTGCAACAAATTTCTCTTGTTCGCCCCCGTCTCAGTCCAGAATGTACATGGCATCGACATTCGTCGGTATCGGTATATTACCAACAGTTATCGGTTGCGCGGCCGACCGAATGAAAACGACACTCTTTTGTATGCCACTGTTACCGACGGTCGGAAATGCAACCGACAACAATCGGCTGACGAGTGACGTCACTTAAACGCCATTTGATTCGGTAGGTAAAGCCAATTAAGGAGGGAAGATTTGACTGATTTGAATTTGTAAACAGATAAACACAGTTTTTCAATCTATTATTTTATTATTTAACACTAATTCCTCAAAGAAACATTTTCAAAGCTACTGGGGGGGGGGGGGGGGGTTCAAAATTACATTTTAAACACAGGTTTTTTCCTACTACCATGAAAATTACTAAAATTGCACTCGTTGATTGATTATTTTTTCATTTCTGTGAGAATTCTTATGTAGCTCATCTATGTACCCCTGAAACGCCACCAAAAATAATTAGTATTGATTAATTGATAACAGAAAAATTAGGAAACATTTGTTGACAAAAATGTCAATATTTCAAGTCAATAGGTATATGACATAATAATCAGGATTAATTATTTGTATTTTTGAAAATATATTTTTTTTTATCAAATAAAAATTTTGTTTCAGTATGTGGGTGGAAAATACTTTCAGCACGTGTATTTAAAATTGAAAAAAAAAAACAAGAAGAATTTGCTGTAAATGCTCTCTGGTCGTAGGAAAAATGTATCGTGTATCGTTTATAAAGTCGTGTGAAATTGTTATATGCTACACTCGTAATGTATTATACAGGGTGTCCCACTAAGGTCGACAAGGTACGATATTATGGAAACCATAGACATTCGGGATTTTTTCTACTTTACTAAATCGATCAAGAGAAATTGATGAAAATCATTTTCAAGTTTGTAAGATAACCGCTAGAAGGCATAACTAAAAATTCAAATTTTCTCAAGAAACCGCTACATTAGGATACTGTTTTAACAACAGAAATCAAAATTTCAGTAATTTTTAGGGAAATATAGAAAATAATAGGAATTATTTTAATATTCATTCACTGAATTAATATCTTAAACTGTCTTGTTCTTCTAATTACGCTTTCTGTGAAATAATTTCATTTCACTGTTTTCTACCTTTCATAAAATCGACAGAAAATAGTACCTACATCAAAGTACCATCCTCGATTTCTCGATCAAGTTTAAATCATTTTCAAAGGAGTGTCCTGTTAGGACACTAGAGGCACCACTTTACAGTCGTCGTCACCTTGGGTGCGAAGCAAGCGGCGTAATGGGAATAATATTCTTCAGTGGCCACAGATAAATGCATAAAGTTTGCGTATCTTCTACGCAAAAGCTATTTTATGTTATAATATTTTAACTGACAGAACTGGCTTTACAGATTTTTAGGTTTAGTAAATTACCCAGAAGATTAGTACTTTATTTTAGGTGCCCCTAACCTAATAAGATGACAAGTGCGACTTTGCCGAGTGAAGATATAATTTCTCAAATAAAAGAAGAAATCCTCATCATGGGAAATTTTAATAGCCATCATCTAGATTGGGGTAGTCACAAAACCAACATCAATGGTAATCAATTGGTAGAATTTTTATGAGAAAACAACTTGATAGTACAAAACGATGGATCATCAAAAGAATCCGAGAATCGCTACCCGAAAAAAATCCTCCAAATTAAATACAGAATGAATTGGTGATAAGGTTGCAGCCATATTTTAAAATCTTTTTAAATTCGCTTATGCATTGAAACGAGACTCTTTTTACTTTTGTATAAATAATAAAACTAATTCTATCACAACTTTCTATGTTATTAATTTCTGGAATTTCGAATTTTAATCCCACCTACCTAATGTAATTCCAAAATCTAACTATGAATCTAAAAAACCTTTTTTTTAGGTGTATGATAAATGAATATTTAGAAGATGGCATTAAAAACGAAATGGAAGTATCAAATATTGAATTAATGGATCCAAATGAAGGAATATTTGTAAAGGAAGAAGAACATTTGAGTGACATCAATTCATCAAAACAAGATGGAAAAAGCGATTTGAAGGCCCACATCATATTAATACACTCGGATAAAAAGAATTTTAAATGCAACATATGCAATGCAAAATTTAAACGAAAATTTGATTTGAAAAAGCACATTCAAACACACTTAGATATTTATCCTTTTGAATGTGATATTTGCAAAGCAAAATTTAAACGGAAAGACGTTTTAAAGAGACACAAACTAACACATTCTGATATTTATCCTTTTGAATGTGACATTTGCAAAGCAAAATTTAAAGGAAAAAAAGATTTGAAGCAACATCAATATATACATTTTGATATTTATCCTTTTGAATGTGACACATGCAAATCGAAATTTAAACTTAAAAGCAATATGAAGATTCATAAACTAACACATTCTGATATTTATCCTTTTGAATGTGACATATGCAAAGCAAACTTCAAACAGAAAGGCACTTTAAAAATTCACAAACTAACACATTCTGATATTTATCCTTTTGAATGTGACATATGCAAATCAAAATTTAAGCAGAAAGGCACTTTGGAGAGACACAAACTTACACATTCGAATATTTATCCTTTCGAATGTGACACATGCGAATCAAAATTTAGACGGAAATACCATTTGAAGAATCACATGTTAACACACTCGGATGAGAGGGATTTTAAATGCAACATATGCAATGCCAAATTTAAAACAAGAAATAATTTAAGACACCATTCAGTGAAGCATTCAGATAAATAAGTGTAAGTTTGAATGCAATGTTTGCTTTGTTAAATTAAGCATCCCACGCAAATTGGGTTTAACTAGGGTTTCAATGTACCTAACTTCTATTAATACAAAATGTTGTATAAATACTTTTGTTTTTTTTTTTTCATATATTTTCGATTAAGGAGTTCATTATTTGTAGCTTTAAAGTTCTCTAGTTTGGTGTATAAATAAATAAATAATTATTATAAGAGTGTTCTTTTCCTGAGTTGCCTCATGTATTCTTTTAACCTCATTGCAGGCTGCTGCCCTCAGAGTTATCCAAAAGCTCTGTACCACCGTCCACCAGTGACATAAAAAATCTATTATGATAACATTGACTGACAATCAGTTTTTTTAGCAGTATATCGAGAGACTCGATTTTTCATTTTCTCTCTAGTTCACCTTCCATTTTCTTGCTAGTTCACGTAATATCTAATTCATTTGTTCATTGTGCCAAATTTAATACCTACAATAACATCCAGTTAAGTTAACTATTTTCGTATACCCACGACCAACAAAAACATTTCTTATAATGTAATGTAATAATATGAAAAAGAATTGTCCATTGTCTTTTACATAGTGTATTAATTATGTATAATATCATTTATAACCAGTTTTGTATTTAGGTATTAGGATGTCGAACCTTGTCTCATTTTATATATAAATATCATTGCTTCAAACTCTAAATAATACCTCACGTATAATAACCAGTTCAAGTTTCGTAAGAGTCTTAATGGAAGTGTCCCTCAGCATACTGTTTTGCTTATAGATGTCTCAATTTTTTTGTAGATTTTCTTATTTTGTTATCTTTGTAACTATTTTCTCTTATGTGTACAGAGTCTTTCCCCATATATTAACCCCTCCGCTACAGGGATTATGTTAAGAGATATCAAACAATTCTAAATACAAAAGCTTTGGGGTTTTACCTGAAATTTGTCAAATTTTGACAGACGGTTAGTTTTTTCTAATGGAATACTCTATTATATTAGTTCATAGTTGAATCGAATTTTCTGATTTCAAATATTTATGGTTAAACTACTTTCAATTCGGTCGTTTTGGAAATATCGAGCTTTAAACTTTGATAAAATTACATTAAAAGACTTCCTGTGTTATGTCAAACAATAACAACGGCACCGCCTATATATAGAAATATTTTAATGTATTTTTCTTAAAGTTTAGAGCCCGATATTTCCAAGACAGCTTAATTAAAAGTAGTTGAACCATATATATATTTGAAATCAGAAAATTCAGCTATTTTCAACTATGAAGTAACATATAAGGTGTTCCATAAGAAAAACTTAACCATCTGTCATATTTGACATTTCTACACTCTTATCTATACAGTTGTATCTGTTGTACACATTCATCTGTAAATCCACATTTCTTTCTGTAAATTTACACTTCTATCTGTTGATTTACATTTTTTTTCTGTAAAGGGCCCCGCACACTTTTTATAAGATTTTGGGATTCAGTCAATTTTTCTGAAATTTTGATAAGATGCTACTTTCGATATCCTAATTAAAAGTGGCACAATTTAGTCCTATGACTAGTTTTCGAGATACAGGGTGTTAAAACACTATTCTTGAAATAACTGAAATTCACTTTAAAAAAACGGGTTAATCTGCGGCTCATGTCTTGCATAGGCAATAAACCAAATAACGCTTGCACATTCCTAGTGTTCTTACGCCAGATTTATATTGATAGAGTATCCTATAATCGGAGAATTTTCTTAATTTATCATTTCTAGGTGTCTTGATTCTACTTTTAGTCTCAATAAATGGTCAATATTTAGTCGATGGTCATATTCAAAAAACAAATGACTTTCTTGATTATGGTTATCCTAGATATAGGATGGTGAAAGTTTTGACACCCTGTATCTCGAAAACTACACCTTTTCCAATAGTAATTCAGAAAGCGGAAAATGTATTTGAGAAAGGGAAATTAAATTTCAGAAAATGGAAATTGTAATTCAGAATAGGAAGTTAATATTCAGAATATGGAATTTGAAATTCAGAAAAGGAACATAATATTCAGAAATGGGAATTTGTAATTCAGAAAGGAGAAATTTAATTCCAGAAAATGTAAATTGTAATTCAGATATGCAATTTTGAAAATCGGAATTAGGAAAATGTAATTCAGAATTGATAACGTGTAGGTACTTCAGAATCATGAAATATCTTTGAGTGTTTTTTTTTTTTTTTTCAATTTTTAATCTTGTGTCGCTAAACACAGAATTGTTATCCCCGTTTATTTATTTACCTTCAGTAGAGTTTTACATAAGAATGTTCTTTGCGAATCCAAATAAAACAAATCGTATTCATACAAGTTTTTATTCAGTAGGTACCTACCTATACCTAAGAACATAATTAAATTTTTATGAAAAATGGTGAAAATCAACATACTTCTAAAAAAATTACCAAAAACTAAGTTGATAACTTAATTTCCTAAAATGTAATTCAAAATTTCAGTCACTGACCAACTGGCATTTCCTATAAAGCTAGCCACAGGCCACGGCATGGAAAGTGGTTGAGTGTTGGGTGGCTCTCTCACTATCTGTACCTGTGCTCTGTATCTCTGTACATACATAGCTTATCATAAGGTACATATTATACTTTTCTGAATTACAAATTCCATTATCTGAAATTAAATTTCCACCTTCTGAAATACAATTTCCCTTTTCTAAATTATAATTTACGGTTTCTGAATTTCAATTTACTATTCTAAATTACAATCTTGTTTTTCTGAATTTCAACTTCCTAATCTGAATTTCATTTTCCCTATTCTGAAATTAAAATTACGATTCTCAAATTCAATTTCTCTTTTCTGAATTAAAAGTTCCTATTCTGAAATACATGTTCCCTTCTCGGAAATTAAACTATGATTTTCTGAATTACAATTGAAAAAGGTGTAGTCATAGGTTCAATTTTTGCTCATGGACACTTTTAATCAGAATGTTGAGAGTAATTTTATTTCAAATATTCAGAAAAAACTACCGAATCGCATAATCCCATAAGAACTCCTTTACATTTTTTCTGTTTAATCTTATTCAGAAATTATTAAATATAGCGATAATAACCCGGTTAGTTTGCAATTTTTATTAGATATTTCCGAACTCACCAATAATAACCCAGTTAATCAAGGTTTTTTTGTAATATAAATCAGACATTACCAAACTTACCAATAATCACCTGGTTAGTTTGCAGTTTCAAGAAAACATTACCAAACTTGCAAACTAACCAGGTTATTGTCGGTAAATCTGGAAATGTCTAATCATGATCTTATTTTGGAAAAATATTACGAGCTAAAGAATTTAATGAAAATAAATTTCAATATTGCTTAAAACAAGTACCTACGGTATTTATGTCATACATTTGAGAATGGTACAACAAACCTGATGATAGTAAAGTAAAAGCTATTCCAAATTATGATATTCCAACCGACAGAATTAACTTTACAGATTTCTGAGTTTAGTAAATTATCCCAAAAGGTATATGTACTTTATTTTGGGTACCACGTGATTTATAACCTATCCTCATACAAGGTGATAAGTGCAATGTTGCCGAGTGAAGACAATTTCCCAATTAGAAAAAGAAATCTTTATCATGAAAAATTTTATTGCTCATCATCCAGATTGAGGGTAGCCACAAAACCAACGCCAATGATAATCAACTGGTAGAATTTTACGGGAAAAAAACTTAGTAGTACTAAACGATGAATTATCGAAAGAATTTGAGAATCTCTAACCGAAAAAAAAAATCTTTAAATTATCTACAGAATGAATAAGTAATAGTTTTTTATTTTTTATTAGTCTTTTTACTTTTGTATGAGAAATAAAGCTAATTTTACCAGAACTTTCCATATGTATTAATTTCTCGAATTTCGAACTCTAATCCCACCTACCTAGGGTCATTCTAAAATCTAACTATGAATCTAAAAAACGTTTTTTTTTTTTAGGTTTATGATAAATGAATATCTAGAAGATGGCATTAAAAACGAAATAGAAGTAACAGATATTGAATTAATGGATCCGATTAAAGGAATATTTGTAAAGAAAGAAGAACATTCGAGTGACATCAATTTATCAACACAAGAGTTTATTAAGAAATTTCAATGTTACACTTGCAATGCTATGTTTAGAACCAAATCAAATTTGAAACATCATTTAATAACACATATGAATATTCGTCCTTTGCAAAAACACATATTAACACACTGGGATATTTATCGTTTTGAATGCAATATTTGCAATGCAAAATTTAAACAAAAAGGTAATTTGCAAAGGCACATTTCAACACATTCGGATATTTATCCGTTTGAATGTGACATATGCAAATCAAAATTTAAACGGAAAGGCAATTTGAAGATTCATAAACTAACACATTCAAATATTTATCCATTCAAATGTGACACTTGCAATGCAAAATTTAAACTAAAAGGTAATTTGAAAAGCCACATATCAACACATTCTGATATTTATCCTTTTCAATGTGACACTTGCAAATCAAAATTTAAACGGAAATGCGATTTAAATATCCACAAACTAATACATTCGGATATTTATCCATTTCAATGTGACATTTGCAATGCAAAATTTAAACAAAAAAGGCATTTGCAGAGCCACATTTCAACACATTTGGATATTTATCCTTTTGAATGTGACATATGCAAATCAAAATTTAAACAGAAAGGCAATTTGAAGATTCATAAACTAACACATTCAAATATTTATCCATTCAAATGTGACACTTGCAATGCAAAATTTAAACAAAAAGGTAATTTGAAAAGCCACACATCAACACATTCTGATATTTATCCTTTTCAATGTGACACTTGCAAATCAAAATTTAAACGGAAAGGCGATTTAAATATCCACAAACTAATACATTCGGATATTTATCTATTTCAATGTGACATTTGCAACGCAAAATTTAAAGGCAAAAACAATTTGAAGAAACACAAGCTAACACATTCGAATATTTATCCTTTTGAATGTGACACATGCAAATCAAAATTTAAACTGAAAACTCATTTGCGAAGGCACATTTCAACACACTCGGATAATTATCTTTTTGAATGTGATACATGCAAATCAAAATTTAAACAGAAACGCTATTTGAAGAATCACATGTTAACACACTCGAATAAGAGGAATTTTAAATGCAACATATGCAACGCCAAATGTAAAACAAGAAATAATTTAAAAGACCATTTAGTGACGCATTCAGCTAGATAAGTGTCAGTTTGAATGTTATGCTTGCTTTGTTAAATTTAGCATCCGAAGCAAATCGATAAATTAGGGTTTCAATGTTACTTTTGTAAAAACAAAAAAAAAAAAGCTGCTAATTTTATTTATTTTTTATTTGAAAATATTCAGTGATGTTTTTGACATATTTTCTTAATCAGAAATTGCTATATACTAAGTCACAAAAATCAGTGAAACGTGCCGTTATCAAGATCAGATATAATATCGACGCCATTCGCAAGGTATTTATGAATGACGAGTTTTGTAAAAAAATCATTTCGGCTATTTCAAAGGAAATTGATAAGAAGTTTATGGAAAAAATCTCACCATGATTTCCTTAAAAGAAAATATGTCATTCACGCAAATGAAGTTAAAAGATCTTCAGCAGGAAAATACAAACCTAATACGGATAGTGGATGCGCAGGAGCAAGTTACCCGAAACAACAATATAAGTTTATATGGCATACCTGCCTAAAATCCGGAAACAAACATAAAACAGTCGGTTCTAAATATTTGAAAAAATAAATTGCGGGTAAATATTTGAGAGTCCGGCCTTATCAGTTGTTTTTATATAAAACAAAAAACTAGTCAATCGTCTCAGTCTGCCAACGATTCGGTAGTATTTTCGGATTCTAACATTAGATCAAAAGTCTTGAAAAATCGCAAATTGTTAAAAGGTTCGAAGATTGTTATTAAGGAGGATTTAACAGGCTTGATGAAGAGTGCCGCGGAAAAATTTTTGCGTAAAAATATGTGAAGTCGAAATGGAAATATTTACGTTAGATTAAATGGTAAAGTGTCAAAAATTCGAAGTGTAAACCATTCAATATGAGCTTCATCAATAACATTATACAAACTGAATAAAGTTAGCATATTAATATTGTAACCTATTTGTATTCAACATTAGTATTTCTAGTATTGGCAATTGTGTAATGTTTATTTAGTGACAATCTAGGAATTTATATATTGAGTTATTTGTATATTTTAATAGATGTCGCTACTGTCAAATTAGATTGTAATTGACAGACGACAGAATGTTCTGGTTCCCTGGCCTTCTTCCTTTTTATAATAGTTTAGCTTAGTCGCTAATTGCTTCTGGTTGTTTTTGGTTGCTAGTCAACAAGACAATTGTATGTCGTCATGCTAACAAATTTAACAATTAGTTCAACATTCTTTTAATAATAAATGCATACTAAAATAATTGTATTTCCTTATTACCATAAAACCTTTATAAATATAACATAAGAATGGGTATAGACTGCAGGCTTTTCTGGGAATTTCTACTTCATATATTTTTTTTTCTTGTTACAATTCTGGCTTGAAACATTTCTCTTATGTGCTAACTTATAAAGGGTTAATTTTGATTGATTGTAGAAATTGTCGGCCGAGGTTTGCTCAAAATCGAGAATCGCCCTCTAGCGGCTAAACAGTTGAAGATATTAAAATGCGGTTTGCACCAATCAAAATTTCATGAAATTTAAGGTTTAGAGTGGGGCGTACATTTTTTTCTATCTCTAAAAATGAAAGGTTTTTCCATAAGAAAGTGTCTAATTTGGACCACCCTGTACATAATAATATTTGATATTTATACATATAAAGTCCGTTGATTTTAATTTGATACTCCAAAGGAATATAAGCTGGTAGGTCAGTACATTGGAATGCCAATGCCCAGTGGACGTGACACCTGTTTTTGCCATACGCTTCACCCCTTCGCTCTTAATACGGAAAGTCTCAGATTAAAAAACGACGGACAATAGGTGGTAGTATATAGTAATATTAAGTATATACATATATAGAATGAATGAGTGATAAGGTTACAGCCAAATTTTGAAATCTTTTTAAATCCTCTTAAGCGAGACTCTTTTTACTTTTGTATGAATAATAAAACTAATTCTACCACAACTTTTCGTATTGTATTAATTTTTCGAATTCTAATCCCACCTACCTAGTGTAATTCCAAAATCTAACTATGAATCTAATAAACATTTTTTTTTTTTTAGATTTATGATAAATAGATATCTAGAGGATGGCATTAAAAACGAAATGGAAGTATCTGATATTGAATTAATGGATCCAAATAAAGGAATATTTGTAAATAAAGAAGAACATTTGAGTGTCATCAATTCATCTACACAAGATGTGTATTAGGAAATTTCAATGTTCCACTTGCAATGCTATTATTCCAAACCAAATCATGTTTGAAAAATCATTTAATAACACATTCGAATATTCGTCCTTTTGAATGTAGCATTTGCAAAGCAAAATTTAAAAGAATATTCGATTTAAAGGAACATTTGAATAAACACAAATTACCAGATTCTGATATTAATTATTTTGAATGTGACACATGCAAATCAAAATTTAAACTTAAAGGCACTTTGAAGAATCACAAACTAACACATTCTGATATTTATCCTTTTGAATGTGATATATGCAAATCAAAATTTAAGCATAAAGGCACTTTGAAGGTTCATAAACTAATACATTTTGATATTTATCCTTTTGAATGTGACACATGCAAATCAAAATTTAAACAGAAAGGCACTTTGAAGAATCACAAACTAACACATTCTGATATTTATCCTTTTGAATGTGATATATGCAAATCAAAATTTAAGCAGAAAGGGACTTTGAAGGTTCATAAACTAACACATTTTGATATTTATCCTTTTGAATGTGACATATGCAAATCAAAATTTAAACGGAAAAACAGTTTGAAGGCTCACATATTAACACACTCGAATAAGAGGGATTTTAAATGCAACATATGCAACGCCAAATTTAAAACAAGAAATAATTTAAAAGACCATTTAGTGACGCATTCAGCTAGATAAGTGTCAGTTTAAATGTAATGCTTGCTTTGTTAAATTTAGCATCCGACGCATATCGATAAATTAGGGTTTCAATGTTACTTTTGTAAATACAAAATGTAGATATACTTT
Organism: Ceutorhynchus assimilis; assembly: GCA_917834065.1. NCBI lineage: Eukaryota > Metazoa > Arthropoda > Insecta > Coleoptera > Curculionidae > Ceutorhynchus > Ceutorhynchus assimilis. Next base: position 3,793,214 of record OU892286.1, read on the forward strand.
ATGTGTTTTTTTTTTCATTTATTTTTGGTCAAGGAGTTTATCATTTGTAGCTTTATTGAAGTTCTGTAGTTTGATGTTATACAAATAAATATAATGATATGAAAAATTGACTATTGTTTTTTAACCAGATGGTTTATGAAAGTTTGAAAATTCTAAATCTAACGGCTTACCAGAATTCGATACATTGGTCAACCAACATAATTCTCAAATTATTGAAATCTCACGCTATATTGTGCGTCGATTTTTAACTGATACTTTCCACATGAGGAGCGAGGGGGTGTGTCATATGGCAAAAACAGGTGTAACGTCAGGTAACCATTGGAGTTCTAATGCAGGGAGCTACCAGCTCACATTCCGTCCGAGTATCAGAATAAAATCGACGGACAATTCATATTTTAAATATCTAGGAATCTGTATCGATAGTCACTTGAGGTGCGACTATTAATTAAAAAAATCTAAGATCCTTTTTACATTTATTTAGTTTCTACAGAATAATCTATTTATTGATTTAGCTTGATACTATTTATTCTGCATTAGTACATTGGCACCTAACAAATGGCTTAATTGCATGGGGTAGGATAGCAAGTGTGTTTTTACACTTGAAAAAATCTAAACACAACGCAATAATGGATGCTTAAAATAATTTATAAAAAAGGTATGCTCTACCCTTTAGATTTATTGTTTTCTGAAACAAATATCTTTTACACCAAAATGATATTTTTTCAAATTATTTCAATACGGCTACACAACAGAAAGACTTCAATCCAAAATATGAAACATGACTACAATACACGTTTAAGCCAGAATTCCATAACAAAGCCAAAAGTGAAAAAGACATTTGGACAAAGATGTTTCACATACCTAAGTACTGATATTTACAACAGAGTTTCTTGTTTGATAAGAACCATACGATTACCACTCCATGAATATTTAATCCACCAACATATTCAATCGCAAGCTTGCGTTCATAATAAGTTGAACTTTCCGAATTCCATATGGCATCGGCTACTCGGCACATATTGCATACACTTTATTTTCACTTGTACAAGTATTTACCAAATTGCAGTTAAGTCAAGTTACTTGCCAAGTATCATGTAGTGAGTAGCCGCCTTTATATTCAGACAAAAACTGTCTTTTATTCTGTCAAGTGTGATGGCGCATTGTCTTGCTGGGAAGCATAATCGTCAAAAATCCTTGTGAATTAAATCTCACTCTTGTATCTACAAAAATTATACCCCAAGTATGGCTTCTCTCGATTAGACAAATTTTCGGCAAGATTTTTTTTTTTCTTGCACATTGTATTGGCCTGCAATTGAACATCTTCTCATTTCAAATATGGGTATCTGGTAATATGACAGTAAATTTAATATGTAATGTGTAGAGTAGAATGGCAAAGTCTAATTTGTTTTCAAAACTCCACATTCTTGATATCGTATATTTCCAATAATATTGTCAACTAGCTGCTTGGGAAAGGAGGACCCGGTATTCAACCTTATTAATTTAATTGCCGATTCGATCGAATATTTATTGCAATTCAGCAATAAATTAATATAAATTGCGCTGCAAGCCGCAGCAAAGGTAGACTTAAACCAGTGCAAGTACCTCTCGTTGGAAAAGCCCCTCTGGAATTAAGTCTCCCCAGTGCAAGTACCTCTCGTTGGGAACGCCCCTCTGGGTATCTTCAGCCTTATCGTTGTCCAGTGCAATTACCTCTCGTTGGGAACGCCCCTCTGGACAAGGCATAAGGGTGACGATAAACTAACCTACAGTCCCCCAAGCAGCATTGACGTATGGCCCCCTATAAGGACCCCAGTGTACGAAGGGTCATGTATCTTATAGGGTTAGCGTACATGTAAGGTTATATTTGGGAAAATATATATCTATATTTTTATATAACCTGAGCGAGTTTCTCTCCATCAACCCCCAAAGCCACAAACCCCCCATGTCACCCCCGTAAAGCGGGCAGTTGTGACATATTTGGTGGAGGCGCCGTCTCGAACCCGACGCCCAGAACCGACGCCGTAAGGCGCCTTTGAAGCAAGCCAACACCCAAACACGTCACCAGGCGGTACGTCGACAAGAGAAATTCACGACAGCGTGGCGAAGGTGGAGAAGATACACGTAGATTTGAAAACTCGTAGATTTAAAAAACTGTGACACATAGTTGGTACCGTCGCCATTGTGGCAAGAATAGATGCCAGACAAAACCAAATTTGCGTATAATACATTTGCGTATAATACAGCAATACAGGACACAACGAGATTTAGCCCATTTATGTTAACATATGCAAGGGAACCCACACTACCAGCAGAAGCTGCATTGTTGGACGCTGAGAACGAAACGGACACTCTGCAAATTAGAGAAAAGGCACTCTTAATAAGTGCCATAGCAGTGGAAAATATACAGAAAAGACAAGGGAAAGATAAAGGGCGTTTTGATGAAAGACATAGAGAATTGGACTTTGAAGCTGGAGACAAAGTTAAAGTGTTTATCCCAATCAGAAAGGTTGGAAGAAGTGAAAAGTTACTCTTAAGATGGTTTGGACCATACAAAGTAATTAGAAAAATGGGAGAAGTGAATTACAAGGTACAAAAGATTGGAAGCAGAAAAAAGGATACGGTCCACGTGAGTAGGATGTTACCCTACTACGATCCATGGATAGAAGCTGCGCCTATTGAAGAAAGGGCAGATGAGACAGATATAGCTGAAAACGCAGAATCTGAAGTTGATGAGGATGAAGGAGACGAAGAAAAAATTGAAGAAGAAATTGGAATCAGTGAAGCAGAAAACGAGGAAGGAGAAGACTGATTGTACAGATAAAACATAAGCAAAAAACTATAGAGTAGGAAAATAGAAATAGGATAGAAAAAATAGGGTAAAACATTAGCTAGGGAGTATAAGATAATCGCCAGAGGAAAAATGGAGAGGAACGGTAGCTCAAGATGAAAACAAATCCTAACAAATTTTACCCTTGTTCACAGGATTTTGGTGGTGTACATAGGTGCACACCAAGGGAATGAAGTGGAAGTTTCCGCAGGAGCCTCATGGAAGCTACTGCCGGAAACCATATCATATGGAGGATCCATACCCCTGACATATAGCGTATCATGGCAAGACGAAGTGCAAGAAAAACAAACGACAATGGAATGCCTAGATAAAGGAAAAATAGAGTGCAAGGTAATGAAGCAGATGGAGGAAATAGCCAAGGCAGTGGACAAAGAGATAAGCAGTCTAAATAACGATGGGATCACTACTCGCCTGAAAAAATCAAAGAAGACAAAGAGAGCAATCTCCCTGTCATTCATAGCGGACGGACTTAACTGGTGCTGCGGGGTGGCCACCCAACAGAAACTAGACTCTTTAGTCATGGACACAGATTCCTTAAGATCAAGACTGGACTCAGTAACGCAAGGGCTTGAATCAGCGATTAAAGTAATAGGAGAACAATCATCTTACATGAAACAATCCCAAGAAGAAACAGCAGCGGCTCTAAAAACAACCGAAACGAAAATAAAAAACCTGGAGAATTTTGTAGAAACGGTGGGCAATGAGTTTTTAAAAGAAGAGGCAACACAGCGTAACCTAATATACTAATATAACATAGATCTGGCAAGAAAGGTAGTGACAGTTACCAGAACCATGAAGAGACAAAGTATCATAGATTCTTGTAAACACCACCACATACCAATGGCGGTTGTAACTCCCCAAATACTTGAGGAAGATTTGAAACACCTGAACACCGAGCTCAAAAACAGGGAACATGAACTGGCAATCCAACCGCAGGAAATTTCTAAGTACTATGAGCTCCCAATTTGTGACTGCAGTTTCACAGACAACAAACTAGTAATTCATATAAAAGTTCCTACAAACGAGAAGAACCGTCAATGGCAACTATTTGAATTACAGACGTACCCTTTTTCATGGCAGGGTCAGACATGTATCATCGAACACAACACACTCTATATGGCGGTTGCTGGAGGTAATGACTACCATGAGAGCAAAACCACAAGACAGATAACAGGAACGGGTCTTCATCTATGTAACCCGTATGAAAATAAGCTATGCTACCTGCCAAGGTTTTCAGGCGACACACTCCAGGGCCCGTCATGTGCCACAAAATTATTTCAAGGCACTACAGTGGAAGACCTGACCACCCATTGCCCTATGAGGTGTCACAAATCAACCCTCCTGGTTATCACGGAAATAGGAGACGACCAATTTATTATAACCCACCCCCAGGGAGATATAAAAGTAGATTGCCCAAAGAAGTCCACAGTCCTAGAGAAAAACGGTACAGCTCAACCAGGGGCAATCAAAGTCCTCATGCCATGCCAGTGTAACCTAAAAATAAATGATAAAATAATAATACCAAAGAGATTTCCCTGCAAGGAAGTCGATACACAGCTATACATTACTCACGTGATCCCTGCAGCTTGGACAAACCTAAAATCATTCGTGCTCAACCCTTTGACTACATCTACGCCAGTAAAGTTCAACAATATACACGAATGTATAAACCATAACTGGTCGCTGACGATCCCACATCGAAACCTAACATCAAATAAAGCACTATTAGAAAACATTGAAAGAAAACTAAAATATGGACAAGCATCTGCCAGAACTTACCATTGGACGACAGAAAGTCACAGTATAATGACGATATGGAACACAGTTTTAACAGTAATATTGATATATGTTTTATGGAGAAGACCACAACCATTAATCCTTGCACTCTTCAACCCTTGTACAGGCCAAGACTCGGGCAGCCAACACCCACCAGAACACGATGTAATATTCTACACTACATGCGGTTTGTTTGTACTATTCCTCATGTACCTATTGGGAAAAGGGTTTATGTACCTACAAAATAAAGCTAAAAAAGAAAGTTTGCCACATAAACCAGAAAGAAACGATACGGGCGTGGAAAACCACGAATACATATTGCGAATTACAGGCCGTAGACCTGACGGAACGCTGACATGCACTTTTCATAAAAATAAGTGCGACGCGAGCGCACCTTTGAATGACGCTACAGAAATACGTAATGAATAGAAACAAAACACCAGAGGTGGACTTAGTGGAACTTTGATTAGAATAATAAATATTCTCTGAAAGCGAGGGAACAAAAAGAGAGAAAAAAAAACACTTTTTCTTACAACTCTATGTATTACTAAAAATAAATTATGACCAGCGGTCGCCTAGCTCGCACCACGGCGCAAATCAAGCAAATGGCTCCACAAAGGGACCCATAAAAAAGGGTACGTTGGATCCCTGGCACGGGGGGTGGCCACTCTCCAACCACCCTCACGTACATTACTACATAATTCTGGAAGAAGACGAATATATATAGATATTTAAATAGAGAAAAAACAATAGAACTACTTACTAAGCCAATATTGGGGCACTCCTGCCGCACAATTCTCCTGACAGCCCTAAGTTTGGAGCGGGCTACAAGGAAAAACACATGAATACACTAAAACAAACTATACTTCTTCTGAACTTACCTGGAGGGGTCATTTTTAACAATTGGGCGAATTAAACTGATGGGCCAAATGTGGGTCATAATTATTAAACTATGTAATTATAGGAATAAGCTAATTTTTTTTTAAAAATATTATTTTATTTTTTGCATGTATATACAAAACCACCAACCAGGGACGGACTACAAAACAAATTCGAGGGAAGACATTGTAATAGAAGGACCTAGCTCTGGACTGAGCAGGGGCTAGGAACTTCAAACCAGAAGAAACAAATGGATATGGACCAAAAGTAGACAGACCACAGTACCATTTCCACCACACTCACAAAAGAGATGATCAAGGATTACTTGGGCAGTGGGACCGCGCAAACCCACGACCCAGATGACCAAATCACCAGGAAGTACTTGAAGCCAGAACCAATAATCCACTTGAAAGACAGAATACAGCACAATGAACAAGAAAAAAGCATAACAAACCAGGAAGCGACACTTACACCGTGGGACCGTTAACACCCCACGATCTAGATGACCCACCAAGAAGTATTTGGAACCAGAACAGACCCACAACACAGAAAACAGGACCGGACCAAAAGAGAAAAACCCGAGGAAAAACCCATGGCTGAAACGGTGAAGTTGATGAAATTTCTTAGTTGCAAGATATTTTTTTTTGTAGTAACCTGAATAATAATGCACCCTCACCCATCCCACCATAAAAAACTTTTGTTAATTTTGATTTTTAATTTTTTTCTCTATACCTACGCGATATTTGGATTATATAATTGTTAAGCATCAGGGATATTTTATAATTAGGCTATTATTGTAAAGAAGGGATATTTTTAGGATAAGGATATTATTGTATTTTTTGACACTATTATGGTATTTGTATATAATTTGTTGTAAATGTCTCTTCCAAGCATTGGGGTCCAATGCTTCATGGAGGGGGGGCATATGTCAACTAGCTGCTTGGGAAAGGAGGACCCGGTATTCAACCTTATTAGTTTAATTGCCGATTCGATCGAATATTTATTGCAATTCAGCAATAAATTAATATAAATTGCGCTGCAAGCCGCAGCAAAGGTAGACTTAAACCAGTGCAAGTACCTCTCGTTGGAAAAGCCCCTCTGGAATTAAGTCTCCCCAGTGCAAGTACCTCTCGTTGGGAACGCCCCTCTGGGTATCTTCAGCCTTATCGTTGTCCAGTGCAATTACCTCTCGTTGGGAACGCCCCTCTGGACAAGGCATAAGGGTGACGATAAACTAACCTACAGTCCCCCAAGCAGCATTGACGTGTGGCCCCCTATAAGGACCCCAGTGTACGAAGGGTCATGTATCTTATAGGGTTAGCGTACATGTAAGGTTATATTTGGGAAAATATATATCTATATTTTTATATAACCTGAGCGAGTTTCTCTCCATCAACCCCCAAAGCCACAAACCCCCCATGTCACCCCCGTAAAGCGGGCAGTTGTGACAATATTTTTTACCCTTTCACTATTTTCCTCTGTTCTTACAGTCTGCTCTGCTTCCTTCCTCTACCGACTTTTATTCCTTAGTAATGTGTTTGCTCGAAACAGTAAAAAAAAATAAAGATATATTTTGTCGGTCTATGGTGCAAATTTCTGAATAAAGCCCATTCGACGTGAGCAAACACGCAGTTGCATAATTATAATTATAAATAATTTATTGTTAGATCCTTACAATTTATGTACATATACCATAGCACCCACAAGAGTAATCTTGCGCGTGGGCATGATTGAGCTTTACATTTTGTTTTTAGTTTCAATAGGCTAATTGCCTTGTACTACTGATGATAATAGAGTAAAAGCTATTAAAAATTATATCCCAACTGACAGATTTCTAGGTTTAGTAAATTACCCAGCAGGTATCAGTATTCTAATTTAGGTACCACGTGAATTGTAACCTAATCTTAAACAAGATGACAAGTGCGACGTAGCCGAGTAAAGGCATAATTTTCCAATAAAAATGAGAAATTTGAATGCTCATTATCCAGATTGAGGCAATCACAAAACCAACAGCAATAATATTCAATTGATAGAATTCTTACGAAGAAACAACTTGGTGGTACTAAACGATGGAACATCAAAAGAATTTAAAAATCGCTACCCAAAAATAATTCTCTAAATTATATACAGAATGAATTAGTGATAGGGTTGCAGCCATATTTTAAAATCTTTTTAAATTCTCTTATGCATTAAAACGAGACTCTTTCTACTTTTGTATGAGTAATAAAACTATTTCTACCACAATTTTATATACTTTATTAATGTCTGGAATTGCAAATTTTAATCCCACCTACCTAGTGTAATTCTAAAATCTAATTATGAATCTAAAATACGTTTTTTTTTTAGGTTTATGATAAATGAATATCCAGAAGATGGCATTAAACACGAAATGGACATATCAGATATGGAATTAATAGATCCAAATAAAGGAATATTTGTAAAGGAAGAAGAAGAACATTCGACTGACATCAATTTATCAAGAAAATATGTTATTGGGAAGTTTCAATGTTACACTTGCAATGCTATGTTTAGAACCAAATCAAATTTGAAACATCATTTAATAACACATTCGAATATTCGTCTTTTTGAATGTAACACTTGCAAAACGGAATTTACCCAAAAAAATGAGTTTCAGCATCACATATCAACACTCTCAAATATTTTCCCTTTTAAATGCGACACTTGTGAAAAAAAATTTAAAGAGAAATGCGATTCGGAGGCACACATATTAACACATTCGGATGGAAAGAATTTTAAATGCAAAATATGTGATGCAAAATTTAAACAAAAAGGTAATTTGAAAAGTCACATTTCAACACACTCGGATATTTATCCTTTTGAATGTAATATTTGCAAATCAAAATTTAAACGAACATGCGATTTGAAGAGTCACAAATTTACACATTCGGATATTTATTCCTTTGAATGTGACATTTGCAAAGCAAAATTTAAAACAAAAAATTATTTGAGGAGACACAAATTAACACATTCTGACATTTATCCTTTTGAATGTGACACATGCAAATCAAAATTTAAATGGAAACACAATTTGAAGATTCACAAACTAATACATTCGGATATTTATCCATTTGAATGTAATATTTGCAATGCAAAGTTTAAACTACAAAGTCATTTGAAAAGCCACATATTCACACACAAAGATATTTATCCTTTTGAATGTGACATTTGCAAAGCAAAATTTAAAGGAAAACACTATTTGAAGAAACACGAACTAACACATTCTGATATTCGTCCTTTTGAATGTAACACATGCAAATTAAAATTTAAACGTAAATGTAATTTGAGAAGGCACATTTCAACACACTCAGATACTCATCTTTTTGAATGTGATATTTGCAAAGCAAAATTTAAAAGAAAAAACTGTTTGAAGAGACACAAACCAACACATTCTAATATTTATCATTTTGAATGTGACACATGCAAATCGAAATTTAAACGGAAAGACCATTTGAAGAATCACATATTAACACACTCAAATAAGAGGAATTTTAAATGCAACATATGCAACGCCAAATTTAAAACAAGAGATAATTTAAAAGACCATTTAGTGGCGCATTCAGCTAGATAAGTATCAGTTTGAATGTAATGCTTGCTTTGTTAAATTTAGCATCTCAAGCAAATCGATAAACTAGTGTTTCAATGTAACTTGTGAATGCAAAATGTACAGGGTATTTGATTGTGTTTAAGCCTTTACCTATAGCCTTTACTATTTCAGATAGGAAAAAGTTTTGAGTACAAAACCTGACAGATTTTTTCTATATTTTCTTTTAACGTTATCCGAAGAAACAAAATCGCATCGGAAAATGGAAAAACGTAGACAACTTCAACTCTTTTTATAATGGGACACCCTGTATATTATGCGATAAAATAAAAGATATTGAAATATTTTTAAGTAAATGTATATACTTATTATATTTCTACTAATTTAAGTTAATGTTTAATATGTTTCGCTAACACTGTAGCTTCATTAGCAATGGTAAAGAGTTAGACATAAAAGTGAAATTGTTAAATATAAAAAAAGGGTAAAAGTTAGTCTTATTTTATGTTAATTTAAATAAGTATTATATAAATAAATTTAAAAGTGGTGAATTGTTTAAATATAATTAATTGGTCGTTCAGTAAACAGTCTACATTTTTAAGTTTGTTTATTTCTAGAGATTCAAGTTCTTTAGTTTATTACCAAAATTTCTACCTGTTTGTCCTATATATATATTTTGGGACAATCTTTACAAGATAATTTATGAAGTTCAGATTTATCACATATTTCAGTTTTAGATGTTAGGATGACAAGATGTATTGTGTATACCTGTATCAGTGTGAATAGGTTTATGCAAAATTGAAAATTTATGTTTTTCGTTTATTGTTTGTCTGTTCCAGTAAAACAAGTTAGAATATCGTCAACATATCTATGCCAGTAGATAATTTTTTAAAAAATGGATGTTTGTTATTCAATAAAATCCATGAATATTTCAGATAAAATGGGATTTGGTGGATTTTCCATTATAAGTCCAACTCTGCTAGTGTTTAATTTATTATCAAATTCAAAATAATTTTGCCTAAGGCATACTATATATACTTTCAAAACGTTAATAATTTCTTCTTTTTTAACAATATTGATGTTGTTTTTAATTAGGAGTTTTTCAACAAGAATAATATCGTCTCTAATAGGTATACTTGGAAAAAGATTGGTAACATCAAATGAAATAAATTTAGAGTTTTTTGATAATGTAATATGTTTAATTTTTTCTACTAGTTCATAAGTGTTTTTAGAGAGTATTTGGTAGAAAATGGAGTGTGAGTTAAAATAATATATTAAACCACAGATCTAATAGGGTTACCTATCTTATGAAGTTTTATTAATGTATAAAGTTTAAGAGGTTCAGGGTTCATAAGTAATAATCTCCATTTATTTTTATCTATAGATAAACTTTTACAATTTTGCATTATTGATTGTAATGAATTTTGAAAATAATTAGTGGGATATGTATTTAATAAACTATAATTTATAGGGTTTAAAAAGTCTATGGTTTTATAACCTACTAGACTAGGAAAAAAAAATTATAAAGAAATAAATAAAAAAAAAAAATAAATAAAAAAAATACATAAATCTTAATTATTATAATTTTTATTTTAAAACATTGTAATTAAACTGCTACAATTAAAAAGTCATTTACATCCACTTAACTCAACGTACGGTAAATTAATAATAAGGAAAAGTTGAAGATCATGTTCTATACTTGTTTACATCCAATTAAAAATTAACGTGACACACGGAAAAGTTGGAAATCCGTTCGTTGAGTTTTGTATCTGTGCATATAATTTAACTTGACAATTGGGGTTATAAGTGCGCATGCGTCACATGAAAAAATTAACTGCATTGTAAACACACACCTGCTCAGTTCCGTACGTTGATTATAATTTTCCGTACAATAAATTAAGTAGATGTAAATGACCCTTAAGTTGTTATTAATAGGTGTACATGTACAAGGTGGTCCAAATTGGACACTTTCTTATAGAAACACCCTCTATTTTTAGAGATAGATAAAAATGGACCCCTCACCCTGAGGCTCAAATTTCATGAAATCATGATTGGTGCAAACTGCATTTTGATATCTCCAACCGTTTAGCCGCTAGAGGGCGATTCTGGACTTTGAACAATACTGTGAAACCTTCATTACTTTTTTGTTTATGGAAATAATGATTACCTTAAAAACTTTTCAGATTTGATAATGTTTGAAGGGTTGAGACGTAGTCAAGACCTCATTGTACGGAATTTACCTTTTTTAAAAATAAATTAATGTGATACAATATCCTAATGAATTCCCATTGGTTTCAATCTTCCGGAGAAAAGTGAAAATAATGTAAATTTTAGAATATAAGACATATTTGCTTAACGAAAATTACATGCTGTTATAATAATTATAACTTATGATGTATGTAATATAATACTAACTATATCTACCAAATCTACCTACTTACAAAAAGTATATTTTTATGGGTAATTTTAAAAGACTGAGTTTTGACAAGTCACATAATATGTACTAACAGTTCTAATGTTATACTAGGTTTTTTCAGCAAAATTCAGTTCTCAGTTTTTTTCTATTTAGCTCTGATTTTGAGTTATTGATTCGATGATCCGATTTTTTTAATATACCCCTAAAACGTTTTTTTTTTTTTTAGGTTTATGATAAATGAATATCTAGCAGATGGCATTAAAAACAAAATGGAAGTATCAGATATTGAATTAATGGATCCAAATAAAGTAATAATTATAAAAAAAGAAGAAGATTCGAGTGACATCAATTTATTAAGACAAGAGGTTGTTAGGAAGTTTCAATGTTATATTTGCAATACTATGTTTAGAGCCAAATCAAATTTAAAACATCATTTAATAACACATATGAATATTCGTTCTTTTGAATATAACATTTGCAAAGCGGAATCTACCCAAAAAAATGAGTTACAGCTTCACATATCAACAGTTTCGGATATTTTTCCTTTTAAATGTGACACTTGTGCGAAAAAATTTAAAGAAAAAGGCAATTTGAAGGCACACATATTAACACATTTGGATGAGAGGAATTTCAAATGCAAAATATGCAATGCAAAATTTAAACGAAAATGTAATTTGCAAAGGCACATTTCAACACACTCAGATATTTATCATTTTGAATGTAACATTTGTAAAACAAAGTTTAAGAATAAATACTATTTGAAGAACCACAAACTAACACATTCTGATATTTATCCTTTTGAATGTGACACTTGCAAATCAAAATTTAAACGAAAACACAATTTGCAGGAACACAAATTAACACATTCTGATATTTATCCTTTTGAATGTGACACGTGCAAATCAAAATTTAAACAGAAAAACCATTTGAAGGAACATAAATTAACACATTCTGATATTTATCCTTTTGAATGTGACACTTGCAAAGCAAAATTTAAACGGAAAAGCGATTTGAAAAGTCATAAACTAATACATTCTAATATTTATCCTTTTAAATGTGACACTTGCAAAGCAAAATTTAAACGGAAAAACGAATTGAAGTATCACCAACTAATACACTCGGATATTTATTATTTTGAATGTAACACTTGTAGAGCAAAATTTACACGGAAAATCAGGTTTAAGAGACACATAATAACGCACTCGAATGCAGTGACGCATTCAGCTAAATAAATAGTTTGAATTTAATGCTTACTCTGTAAAATTTGAACTTGAAACAATTTTAAATGTCCATTTAGCATTAAAAATGGGTTGATAAACAAGGGATTTATTAATGTACCATACATAAATATCTAAAATAGGGACTTGTAAAAAAAGTTAGAGGCAATTGATGTACATATATTTGATGTTGAAGGGTTCTATTTGTGGTCTTCTCAGATTCAATTATATTCCTGTTTTATCTGTCTTTGATCAATGTGAATATATTTGATGCGCATATTTTTGAGATTTAAATTTATTATTTCTGACTATGTTTTTATTGAAAATCAAAGTAGGCACAGTAGTTATGGTTAATTTTTTTTAATTTTGGTAGTGGAGAGAACTTCAGAAATAGTAGGTCAAGGACGAAGTGGAATAAAAATTATTTACAAATTCGTCGACGTTTCTCATACTTCATTTTTTTTATTTTAGGTTTATGTGTTCTCCTTAAATATATGTATTTGTGGTATTTTTAGCTTCAGAAATTTGAAACAATAATAACACCAATAACCCGAGTAATAATCAATATATTTAATTCACAATAAAACTTTCTGTCGGTAGAGTTATGTTCTTCCTTTATTAACTCATAGATAGTCTTAAGTGTTACCTGGCGTATAATGTGCAAGAATTTACTTGTTGCTTTATTGAAGAAGATATAATTAATACAGAATAAAATTTTAGAATTTTTTATATTTTTTCATTGGTTGAGGTTTTGTTTGTTATTTCAAGAATTCTGTTATTTCACATTGTCAACGTTTCGCAATATATAGACACTACAAAAAGTTAAGACAATGTTACTCTATAGAGTCCTAACAACTCAAGTTATGTTTATAGTATTGGGTTTTCACATTTGAGATTGACTTTCTATGTCATTAAATAAAAAATATACGAAGTTGTTCGGTAGGTATAGATTCACATGATTCACAGGAAACGTAACATTCACACACACGGTACAATTTGAAACCTGTCAAAACACATTACAAACGACATAAAAATAATCAAAAATTGAACAAATTTATAAAAATATAATATTATATAAGACAAACACAGTCAGCTGTTACTCTTTCAATAATAAATTAAAAAGTGTTATTGTCCGTAGGGGGTTTCTCTTTGTTTGCTCCCAAAAACCATAACAGTATTAATTTTTCTCAGGCATTGAAACGAAACTCTTTTAACTTTTGTATGATTGAGTAATAAAACATATTATGTATTAATTTCTCGAATTTTAAATCCCACCTACCTAGTAGTGTAAAAATCTAACTAAACTCTGTCTAACCAAAGTTGAACGTTAAAGGTCACTTATTCATCCTTGTAACCATAAGATTCACACGTTCGGACCTATTTTGGTTTGATAAACACAGTGCGCGTGCAATAAAGACAGTAGCAAAAAGGAACGTTTGTGATATATTCGAGTAAGTGACCTTATAATAAATGAATAGCTAGAGTGAGTTATACAGTGGAACATACGATGACGCGTTCCAAAATTATCAGCTGGGTAAAACCTCGTTAAACTCTCTGTATATTGCTACAAGAGTTTTTCAGAGGTAAAACGAATAAATTTTTAGCATTTGTACTGATGATATACCTATTTTTGATTAAACTCTAGAGCAACATGATTTTATTTTGGAAAAATGTCAAGGACCTAAAGAAAACACGGTCAAGACTACCTTCCTCAGTCCTCTTACGGTATTAAAGTCACATATTTGAGAACAATACATTCAAACCTAATGATAATAAAGTAAAAGCTAATTCAAGTTATGATATTTCAACTGACAGAACTGGCGGTACAGATTTATAAATTTAATAAATTATCCAGAAGGTATTAGTACTCCAATTTAGGTACCACGTGAATTGTAACTTAACCTCAAACAAAATGATAAGTGAGACATTACCGGGTGAAGACATAATTTTCCAATAAGAATAAGAAATCTCTATTATTGGAAATTTGAATGCTCACTATTCAGATTGGGGTAGCCACAAAACCGTCAATTGATAGAATTATCAAAGATTCTTTTTGTTTTTGTATGAGTAATAAAACTAATTCTACCACAACTTTCCATATTTTATTAATTTCTCGAATTTCGAATCTGAATCCCACCTACCTAATGTAATTCCAAAACCTATTTATAAATTTAAAAATCATTTTTTTTTAGGTTTATGATAAATGAATGTCTAGAAGATGGCATTAAAAACGAAATAGAGATATCAGATATTGAATTAATAAATCCAAATATGGGAACATTTATAAAGGAAGAAAAACATGACATCAATTTATTGAGACAAGAGGTTATTACAAAGTTTCAATGTTACACTTGCAATGCTATTTTTAGAACCAAGTCAAATTTGAAACATCACTTGATAACACATATGAATATTCGTCGTTTTGAATATAACACTTGCAAAGCAGAATTGACCCAAAAAAATGAATTACAGCTTCATATATCAACACTCTCGGATATTTTTCCTTTTAAATGTGACACTTGTAAGAGAAAATTTAAAAGAAAAAGCGATTTAAAAGTACACATATTAATACACTCGTATGAAAAGAATTTTAAATGCAAAATATGCAATGCAAAATTTAAACAAAAATCTAATTTGAAAAGGCACAATTTAACACACTCGGATATTTATCCTTTTGAATGTGACACATGCAAAGCAAAATTTAAATGGAAACACAATTTGAAGATTCACAAACTAATACATTCGGATATTTATCCATTTGAATGTAATATTTGCAATGCAAAATTTAAACTACAAAGTCATTTGAAAAGCCACATATATACACACTCCGATATTTATACTTTTGAATGTGACATTTGCAAAGCAAAATTTAAAAAAAAACACTATTTGAAAAAACACGAACTAACACATTCTGATATTCATCGTTTTGAATGTAACACATGCAAATCAAAATTTAAACGTAAATGTAATTTGAGAAGGCACATTTCAACACACTCGGATATTCATCTTTTTGAATGTGATATTTGCAAAGCAAAATTTAAAGAAAAAAACTATTTGAATAGACACAAACTAACACATTCTGATATTTATCCTTTTGAATGTGACACATGCAAATCAAAATTTAAACGGAAAGACCATTTGAAGAATCACCTATTAATACACTCGGATAAGAGGAATTTCAAATGCAACATATGCAATGTCAAATTTAAAACAAGAAATAATTTAAAACACCATTTAGTGACGCATTCAGCTAGATAAGTGTCATTTTGATTATAATGCTTGCTTTGTTAAATTTAGCAGCCCAAGCAAATTGATAAACTAGAATTTTAATGTAACTTTTGTAAATAAATACAAAATGTAGGTATACTTATGTGTTTTTTTCATTTATTTTTGGTCAAGGATTTTATCATTTGTTGCTTCAAAGTTCTGTAGTTTGGTGTTCAAATAAATAAATAAATATAATATAATACAAAAAGTTTATTCATGATATTCTACAATAGTTTTTTGAATGTAAATTTTATACTCTTCACTTAGTACTCTCCAGAACATGCACAAACAAACCTACAAAAGAAAACTTACATATGGGTATGCATCAGTCAATGCTCCCCCCCTCAAAAATTTTATAGTTTTAGCGTTGATTGAAGGAGGTGTAGAAGATACGCAACCTCATGGGATAAACCGTGGCAAATATAATGTACAGCTGACTATTTTCTATTTTTGGGACTAAAGGCCGTCGGTGCGGCGTTTTCTTTCTGTTATGCCTATTTTGTATTGAGAATTTTGTTAATTTTCAACAATGTGTGACATAATTAAAAAGTGTTTTTGAGTATATTTTGGTTGCTCAAACAAAAGACAAGCCCAAAATAATGATACCTATAAGTTTTTTTATAATTTACCGTTACGAGGCCGGTAAATAATTTTAAATCAGTAGATATTTATTTCAACAGGTTCACTTTACACACTAGTTGCATAAATATTATATAATAGTTTTTCTACAAACTGCAATAATAGTCGCAAATTGAATATTTAGAACGTATTATAAATTCGAAGCAGAAAGTTAACATTTGTCAAATAACAGTACTATTTTTGTAACATTTTTGAAGCTACTGGGGGGTGTTCGAAAGAAATAGAGGAACTTCTCTAAAATCAAAGATCTAAATTAAGTTTCTCCTAAAAACATATATTTGAAAAAGTAGAGGATATGTTTTTTTTTGGAATTAATTGCCATCGTAGATGGAAATTCTTTCTGACGATGCTTCCATTCAATAGATAAATTAATCTTAATAAGTACCTATGTAAGTTTACGTTATTCATAATTAGATAAAATATACAAATAATAAAAACAAAGAATATTGTTTCATTTGCCTTTCAAGCAAAAAAAAAAAATTACAATAATTAACATAATATTTTTAGCGAGTCTTTTAGCATTTGTATAATTATTTTTTTTGATCAAGGACCAAAATGTCCTACTCAAAAATATTTAGGGCAATATCTTAAACTGTCTTGTTACGCTTTCTGTGAAATAATTTCATTTCACTGTTTTCTTTCATTCATAAAATCGAGCGCAAATAGTAACTACATCAAAGCAGCATCCTCGATCAAGTCTAAACTAATTTACAAGGAATGTCTTGTTAGGTTACTAGAGGTACCACCACCAGTCGTAGTCACCTTGGATGCGGGGCAAGTGGCGTAAGGGGAATGAAATTCTCCAGTGGCCACAGATAAATGCATAGGGTTTGCGTATCTTCTACACAAAAGCTATTTTATATTATAATATTCACTGGCTTTACAGATTTTTAGGTTTAGTAAATTACCCAGAAGATCATCTATTTTAGATACCCTAACCTAATAAGATGACAAGTGCGACTTTGCCGAGTGAAGACATAATTTCCCAAATAAAAGAAGAAATCCTTATCATGGGAAATTTTAATACCCATCATCCAGATTAGGGTAGTCACAAAACCAACAGCAATGGTAATCAATTGGTAGATTTTTTATGAGAAAACAACTTGTTGTACAAAACGATGGATCATCAAAAGAATCCGAGAATCGCTACCCGAAAAAAATCCTCTAAATTTTATACACTTAGAGTTACAGCTATATTTAAAAAAAAAAATACATTCTCTTATGCATTAAAAGGAAATTTTTTCTACTTTTGTATGAACAATAAAACTAATTCTACCACAACTTTCTATATTGTATTTATTTCTCGAATTTCGAAATTTAATCCAACCTACCTAGTGTAATTTCGAAATCTAGCTATGAATTTAAAAAACGTTTTTTTTTAAGGTTTATGATAAATGAATATTTAGAGGATGAGATCAAAAACGAAATGAAAATATCAGATATTGAATTGATGGATCCGAATAAAGGAATATTTGTAAAGGAAGAAGAACATTCGAGTGACATCAATTTATCAAGACAAGAGCTTATTAGGATGTTTCAATGTTACACTTGCAATACTATGTTTAGAACCAAATCAAATTTGAAACATCATTTAATAACACATATGGATACTCGTCCTTTTGAATATAACACTTGCGAAGCGGAATTTACCCAAAAAAATGAGTTACAGCTTCACATATCAACACTCTCGGATATTTTTCCTTTTAAATGTGACACTTGTGAGAGAAAATTTAAAAGAAAAAGCGATTTAAAAAGACACATATTAATACACTCGGATGAAAAGAATTTTAAATGCAAAATATGCAATGCAAAATTTGAACAGAAATGTAGTTTGAAAAGGCATATTTCAACACACTGGGATATTTATCGATTTGAATGCGACATTTGCAATGCAAAATTTAAACAAAAAGGTAATTTGGAAAGGCACATTTCAACACACTCGGATCTTTATCATTTCGAATGTAACATCTGCAACGCAAAATTTAACAATAGATACTATTTGAAGAAACACCAACTAACACATTCTGATATTTATCCTTTCGAATGTGACACTTGCACATTAAAATTTAAACAAAAAGGCGATTTGAAGAGTCACAAATTTATACATTCGGATATTTATCCTTTCAAATGTAACACTTGTAAAGCAAAATTTAAACAAAAAAGTACTTTGAAAAGGCACATACTAACACACTCAGATATTTATCCTTTTGAATGTGACACATGCAAATCAAAGTTTAAATGGAAAAACCATTTGAAGGAGCACAAATTAACACATTCTGATATTTATCCTTTTGAATGTGACATTTGTAAAGCAAAATTTAAAGTAAAAGGCTATTTGAAGAAACACAAATTAACACATTCTGATATTTTTCCTTTTGAATGTGAGACATGCAAATCAAAATTTAAACTTAAAAGCAATTTGAAGATTCACACACTAACACATTCGGATATTTATCCTTTCGAATGTGACACATGCAAATCAAAATTTAAACTTAAGGGCAATTTGAAGATTCATAAACTAACACATTCGGATATTAATCCATTTGAATGTGACATTTGCAATGCAAAATTTAAACAAAAAGGTAGTTTAAAAATCCACACATTAACACATTCGGATATATATCCATTTGAATGTGATATTTGCAATGCAAAATATAAACAGAAAGGCAGTTTGAAGATTCACAAACTAACACATTCGGATATTTATCCATTTGATTGTCATATTTGCAATGCAAAATTTAAACAGAAAAGTCATTTGAAAATCCACATATTAAAACACTCGGATGAAAAGAATTTTAAATGCAAAATATGCAATGCAAAATTCAAATATAAAAGTAATTTGACAAAACACATTTTAACACACTCGGATGTGACTTTTGAATGTGACACATGCAAATCAAAATTTAAACGGAAAGACCATTTGAGCAGACACTTATTAACACATTCGCATGAGAGGAATGCAACATATGCAACGGCAAATTTAAAACAAGAAATAATTTGAAACATCATTCAGGGGGAGTCATTCAACTAGATAAGTGTAAGTTTGAATGTAATGCTTGCTTTAGTAAATTTAGCATCCCAAACAAATCGATAAACTAGGGTTTCAATGTAACTTTTGTGAATGCAAAATGTACAGTGTATTTGATTATATTTAATCCCATACCTACAGCCTTTATACTATTTTATATAGGAAAAAATTTTATATACAAAATCTGATAGTTTTTTTCTATATATATTTTTTTTAACGAATATGTTATTATTAGTAGGGATGAAGCCAGGGATCGAGCTCTGGGAAGGGGGGGGGGGGGGGTTAAGGGGGCAAAGCAAAGCTCTGAATCATGTGCTCTTGAGTTGAAGAAATAGTTTTTGGTTTTTTCAAACATTTTTCTTATACTCTTTTTTTATACAGTGTTTATTTTATTCGATTATATTATTTGTAGGTCTGGAATATATACATGATCAGTTTTTGATGTGTGTTGACATTTTCATGACAGGTATGGAGTAGCGCTGACGCTATGTGTGCCCATATTTCGCTGTCTGACTATTAGATTCCTATTTTATATTATATTTGCTCGTGGTGTATACATTTTGCGCTTTTAAGAAACAGTTTAGAGATGCTTCTTAAAATTATAAATTTGCACGCGTCCCAGCGCCAGCTGTCTTGAAATTGTAAGTGCTGACTGTACACAGGCTTTCTGTCACTAAAGTATGATCTATTTTGAAAATATTAGCCTTCAGAAAACTTTTGTATATTTTCGACGCTACCTCCTAGACTATTAGGCCGTGGTCTGATATTTGGACGAAAATATGAAGAGTGATTTGAAAGACACATCACGTAGCGTCACGTTTTGGCAGATTTCGTTACACGAAAAACGAGAGAGAAGGAAGATATAACGTAGACTGTAGAGAGACGGATAATGCGGGCCAATGACAATGACAGACGAGAAATGATTGACACAAACCATAATTTTATGACTAAAGAAGTAATAAAAAATATTGCGAAAGCTCTCAAGAGATAAAATAGTCTTTTTTCTTTGAATACCTGGCTTCATCCCCACTAATAATTACATATTCATATAAAGATTTAAGCCACGATAATAGAGAGATATCGGTGAACCAGATAGCGCGTATACAGTAAGGGGCAGGCTACTAGGTATATAGGATCCAACTTGACGAATTTACGATCGTCCGCAGCCGTTTGAACACCTGTCGTTGTCGGTACACTGTCGTTTTTTCGACGACTTTGACGTTCGTTGAGTTTGTTCACAAGCATGGTTCACATCAGTACGTTTTATGAACTTACAGACTTAAGCCCGGCCTCGACGCTACGTTACTGATTACTGATCACGAGTTGAACTGTGCGCAAACAAAACGTTATGCAAAACGTAGAATCTGGACCGTGCTTTTAGATGTATCGATTCGGCGAGCTTCACTTATAATTAAATTTAAGAATAATTTTTTTTTCGTACCGAAACAATAATACACTAGTATTGTTCATATATGTACTATGAAAAGAAAACATGTATTTTGAAAAAGCCATCCAGGAAAAACTAAAAATGTATTCAACATAATAAATAGAAGGAAAATTAAGTAAAATAAAAACAAAAGTTCTAAACAGTCTAAACAGATAATATTATGTAGCAAATGTTCAAACAGTCCACCTTCTTGAGATAAACAATAACCCTCGCAATAACCTAAACAATCATAGAAGGTTCTACGAACATTATTCAGCATCACAGGGGTGACAGGTGACAGTTAGATATATTTCTCGAATTTTGAAACGCAGTTGCTCAACGTTCACGGCGCGATCCTCCTGAACACCATACATTTTTGATTTGCGCAAACCCTAGAAAAAATAATCGTTGATGGGTGCAAGATCGGGAGAGCAGGCTCGCCACAGTATTGTAGCTCTCGACCCAGCAATGAGTATTATTCAAATGGTCCAGAATGAAACCCATGTTTTGGGCTGGACATCCATCTTGTTGAAACCATATATTTAATTGAATCTAGGACCAGATAATCTTCTAATTTCGGGAATTATTTGACGTTGTCAAAAATCCAAATATTTTGGAACAGTTAAGTTAGCGTCAATGAAGTACGGCCCAGACCATAGATTTAGACCAGAGGCCCGATTACGAACGTCCGATACGAACCAAATCCTCCATCTTTTTTCCGAAAAGAGGTTATGAATACGTACTCGAAGCGAGACAACTCGGATCGAGAACCATTCCGTAGCTTCCGACAACAGCTGTTGACGGAATCGTTTTCTGTCCTTTTTGCACACACACTCGTTTTGGTTTTGTTCTTGTTTTTCTTGTTGTTCCATTGGATATTGGGGTGCGCTATGCTTCGTATTGTTTTTCTTGTGTTTTTATCTATGGTTTTTATTAAAATATAATTCGTACATACATGCGAGCATCCACCCTAGATAGACGAGTTGGGCCCATGGCCATAAGACATTACGTTCGCCAAAATAACGATAATCGAGTCCTGCGACTGACGTCACGTGCCATCAGTCGCAGTCCTAGACCGGACTGTTTCTATTTAAAACAGAGCATTTCAGTTAGCTTTAAAAATCGTTGTGTCCAATTTTATTTATTTATTTTTAACTTTATTTCAGATTACAGTAACATGTAACATACACATATACACATAAACCATGAAATGAAATAGCGTTACAAAAAAGATCTTACACCTATAATGCTACTCAGAACAATAACATTATTTCCAGTTATATTTGTATCATTACTATCATTCAAATATTCTTGTGTACTACCTATATGGTTCCAACACAATAAGTATCTTTTTCAGTTTACTTTCAAACATTTTTTCTTCTGTCTATTTTTAATTCATTGATTAGTATTAAGAAGTTTTATTCCCATGTCACATGGACTTTTTCCCAATAATGTTAACCCGTGCCTCGGAAAACAAATATTATTATGCTCTAGTGTTATAATTATGACATGACTAGCATCAATAGCGAAACTTTTATTTCCAATTCTACCATGGAGATTCCTCTTGAAAAAGACAAGGAAAGGAATGGTACAAAACTTAAAACTTGGCAAGATAAATATTCAAAACGGAAAAAAAAATTAACATTTCATTTAAATTTTTGCAAGCTAAGAACGATAATTAGAATGGATTATATTTATAAGCCAAATTTACCAACAATATAGAAAGAAAAATCTACGTGTAGAAAGGTATAATTAGAAAGTTTAGCCATAAAGCACACGGCTTTTATTTACTACAAAAATCACCCTTGGCCAAATGTTCCATAATTAATATGATTCTCTGTTTGTCAAAAAACACAAGGTTGTTATAATGATTTAATTTTTGCATTTCTAAATATCAAAATATAAAGCAAAACATAGTTGCAATCTTTAGATATTCATAATCATAATCCATAAAAATACTGCAAGTTTCCCAACAATTCCATGCATTCAATGATGAATGATGCATTTACATAGTAAACGCAACAATAAAGGACTGCAGCTGACGTCACCTCTAGCGAGAAGTTTCGCATTCTACCATTTTGATCGCGGACGGCTGATTAAAGCCGATTCGTGTGTTCGTAATCGCTTTTCCGTTCAATACGATGCGTATACGCTTCGAGTTTACCTTTGACTCGGAATCTTTCCGTATCGGATGTTCATAATCCGGCCCCCAGACCAATAACTGGTGTAACTAGGATTATGTCGACCATGGAGTTGAAATGTCGACTCATCTGTAAAGACAATTTTTCTAAGAAAATCTTCAATTTCATTTTTTTATTTCATCATTAATGACACTTTCGCAAAATCCCATTCGCCTGATGTTGTCCTCTCTGGGTAAATTTTTTGGGAGTTTCGTACTTTGTACAAACGATCCTTTTTTTTCCTGTGGTTTCCTCACCGTCCTTGTTCTTGAGTGAATCTCGTGCGCAAGCGCACGAGTTTAATAGTTGGAGTTTCGTTAACTAATGCCAATAATCAACAACATAATTTATTCGGCTTCTCGCTCGTCATTACTTTCCTGGGCGTCATTTCGTTTATGGTTTCGGGGAGAAACGCAACCGTATTTTTGAAAATTATCAACAACGCTAGAAACTTTTTACTTGGTTGTCACCAGGTTAGCGCTAAATCGATTTGTCATTTTCTGACATGCGGACGCCTGCGAATTCGTCAGGTTACATCCTATATACCTAGTAGCTTGCCCCTCACTGTAGACGGTAATAACGTCAGGAGTTATTTTTTTAAAGTAAAGCGGTATCAGACTTTCAAATTAGAGTTATCGGAAAACAGTTTAACGTAAAATTTGCCTGTTCGCATCAGTTATTTTATATCCGTAGCCACTTGTACCTTGTTGTGATTTGATTTGTGTTGTCTGTTGTTTATGGTCAGGTACACAGGATTATTTGCTTTTTTACTATTTTTTGAACAATCCATATTCACTTGAACACAATAAAAATAATAAAATAAACAATAAACATAACATAACTTTATTCCACGGTGTTATTTTTAGGCATTATTCGAAATAGCGCTTAACGTAAAGTTGGGTAAATTACGTTATGCGGTAACGTTATTTTAGTACATAGTGTTAAAAATCGACTCGCGTATAGGTTTAATGTCAAAATAACGTAGGCGCTAATACTGCATGACACTATTTGGGTTACCGATATCTCTCTAATACCTAATATTTCCTTTTAACGTTATCATGAGAAACAAAATCGCATAAGAAAATGGAAAAACGTAGGCAACTTTAGCTTTTTTCAATATATAAAGCAATATCAATAATGCGATAAAATAAAAGATTTTTTCTTCCTAATTCCATATATACCGGGTGATTCTCAGATGACGCTCGTCCCTGTATTTTTTTTATTTTTTAAGATTTTCATCGCATATTTTGGTAGAAGGTATAAGTCATTGGTGTGCATTGTTTCACATATTAAGTACCTTTCTGATACTTCCAGTTTCACCGGAAACGACCCCAACTTTGAAATTTCAAATGGAACACCCAGTATATTTTTAGATATTTAAATTCGCCATTTGATTCTAAATATGAAAATGTATATCGATATAATTTTTTGACATTTCTGAAACCGAAATTACCAAATCGCACTTCTCATCTAGCGTGCCATGAGTGACATTAATTGGTAGGTTTTGTACCCAAATAACTGTTAAAATTATTATTTATTTTTATTATTGGAAAATGCAACTTCTACAGCCATTTGAAATTTTCAAATGCGTAAAAGTTGATTTTTTCTTATGGAAAGGGTAGTGGCTCTCGGAATCAACTAAACAACTTTTGTCCGACTAATAGACCTATCTATTTTTACCTGGTATGCGCGCGCAACACGAGGCAATGCATTTTTATTGGCTAACTAGTACAGGTGAGAGGTGTTCGTTTTGCACGCGGGGCATCTCCTTGTCCTTGTTCATTGCCCGTGGTCTGACAAGGATCAGAATTATGGTTGATAAATAATTTGACGTAGCTTGACAAGTAATCGATTTTCAATTGTTTGTGTTTTTGATTGACAAATACGTTGCACGTCACGCGGTTTTCCACCTTCCTTTTTTATCCCGTGCAAATAATAAGAAGGGATTGCTATACATAAGTCTAACATGGTTTGGTACGTTTTGCCTCGTCTTGCGCAATAAGCGTTCTGCGTTTTTTTCTATCTAATAAAGTTTTCGTATTATTACCTCTCTGTCTGGTAAAATAGATAGGTCTATAGATTGATACTACACAATAATATTTCCTTTCATTTTAAACTTCTGCTAGATTGCTTAACTTTGAAAATACCCTCGTAAAACAAGTTAATCACCTGAAATAATGTTGAATGATAACCACCTTTTACTTAGAGCAGGTAAAGGTAAAGAGGAGTAGTAACTAGTAACCTGGATTTGGAAAATAAAGCCGTTTTTTTCAAGGTATTTTGGCACCAAGAAAATGGCGGTATAGGCAATTGACCTTTTCAATTTAAAATCTTTTCTCTCTGGCGTCAAACTGTCAGACGCCAAAAGAGTATGAAAACAATGGTTGACAGCCGCTGACAGTGGTTTGTTGACAAGACTTTTGTACATGTGGAAACTAGAAACTATTATTTCCTAGGTTTTTTCGAAGTTTTTTCCTAACAATGGTGATTGTGTAGTGTACTTTTTGTAAAAATAATTCCTATTTACCGGCGGACGTGTCTTTCCATAAGTTTTCATCAAATCCTACATTTGTCAAATTTTGTATACAAAAAATCAGAAAGAATACTCGCAAAAAAAAGGGAATCCACGGCCCATCAAGTATACAAAGTAATTCACGTTCAAGTTTAGTTTGCGGGAGCTGTTTGCTTCCAAAATAATTCACGGCTTTCTCCATAACGAAGTTCTGCAAATGAAGTAGTAACTTTTCCCACAATTTCTTTCAAAACACCCAATTAGGCAATTCAATCCATTTGTCAAATAGGAAAATTCAATATGGCGTGGCGGCCAAGCAAGTTTGTCTTGAATATGTTTTTATGCGTATTTTAAATTATTTTGCTTAGAGTTTTGTTTGCAA
Source organism: Ceutorhynchus assimilis (assembly GCA_917834065.1). NCBI lineage: Eukaryota > Metazoa > Arthropoda > Insecta > Coleoptera > Curculionidae > Ceutorhynchus > Ceutorhynchus assimilis. The sequence goes on from OU892286.1 coordinate 3,819,343, forward strand.
CTTTGATTTTGATTATTTAATAAAATATTTGTTGACTAGGTACCTGAATTATTAAATCGGGCAGAAACTAGATATTTTTGTGTGTTTTTTGGCCCATATGTGGCCGCCACGCCACCTTGAATGTCACGTGGTTTGAATTGCCTAATACACACTGGCATTGACAAGCAAGCAAATGTTGGCGGAAAAATGATTGTTTTCATACTTTATAGAGTCCGTCCATAAACTACAGTAGCGCCCTCTTTCGACAGCAACGTAAGTTCTTGTATTATGACAATAAGTGCTTGATTCCATTTACACAAATGTAATTTTTGTTAATAAAAACGATTTCAAAGCGAAATATTTTCCATTATAAAGGTATGGTTGTTTACACGGAACAATTGTATTTAATTTCACTTTTTTTCTTGTAATTATTATTTGCCAAACACTTTTTATTATCATTTATTCAGGCTATTGTGCATACCCACTACTTGTCTTGCCTTTACCCAGGAACAGTTTCACAAATTATTGTGTTGTTAACTGTGGCAATAATTATGCCAACACAAGTGGAAATGTTCACTTCTACAGTTTTCCTAGTCGGTCCCATGATCAGGAAAAACACAGGAGCTATACACTGAGTTTTCGTATTGATTTATTGTTCATTTTTTCATAAAATAGATTTTGACATTGTCAACTTTGAAACATAAACAATACCTCTTGGCCCTGATTGGTCGCAAATTGAGGTGTCCCTGCAGGTTGACATCATGGTGATTTCCATTTGCCAGTCAGTGCGCAGTGAGTGTATCCGCATCTTTTTCTAAAAGCGTGTAACATGTAAGGATAAGGATACATTTTTTTTGCACTGGTTTGACAAATGGAAATTGCTATCAGTGCAAATGGCATGTTGCGACCAATAAGCGGCATTGTTTATATTTCAAAGTTGAGGGTGTCAAAATCTATCTTGGGAAAAAAAAAAGCCTGTAGTTATTAGAGCAGGCGCTACAAGTAGTTGAGTATGCAAAATATGAGGACCGGCAAAACTACTCAAATTCGTGTTCCTGTGATCTTGAAGAATGGGAAAGTACATCTTGCCGGCAGCTGGAGTGGTCCCTAACTCTCCTGCCATTTCCCAATGCAAAGTTATATGGGAAATATCACAATTTCAAGTCATTTCACAATAATTCCTATTGATTGTATCTAAGGCTTTCTTTTCAAGCACTCAAAATAATTCTACCACATGTTGGATATTTTTGCAATTCTCCTCCAAAATATACACAAGTAAAAGAAGACTGCGAAATGTACAGGGTCATGCAACAACGACTGAACAGGGGCTTATTTTTGACCTTCCCTGTTCTTGTAGTTTTGAAAAAAATCAAAATAGCAATTGGCATATTTTTTTCTGGAGAATTCAAAAATGGTACCAAAAAAATCATTTGAACTAAAAACTAAAGAGTTACGCCATGGATTAACTGTTTTTCAAATGAAACACCCTGTTTTTTATATAATTTCTGGAAAAATCGCATTTTTAAAGTCTATTCTGTTGAAAATATTTGATATTCCGATAGCTGTTTTTATTTTATTTTGATGTTTTACCCTTAACAATTTTAGCTTTACCTGTTCAATATATCTGTGATGACGACAAAATACAAAATATGTCAAATTTAAAGATAATTCCCCAAGTCAAAAATAATATCTACGTCAGATGGTTTGCATTTGCCAAGGGCTACAGTACAAACATATATTTGGCAAAATGCACATCAAACTCAATTAAGACCCATCGATTATTCTCCATTTGGCTATGAAGAGAGCAATGGTAACTTACTTCCACGACAAATGACAATGTTGCCTTTGCCAGAATCATTGATTCAGCCTTGTAAATGTACGTCCAATTGTTGAACAATGTCATGCAATTGTAAAAAGACAAAATCACAGTGTATCTCATTGTGTAAATGCTTAAAAAATGATTGCCTGAATAAAAATTAATAATTATTTATCTCGCTTTCATCATTTCTATTTGTATTTGCTGAGTCTTTTTGTAAATTTTCTTAAATAAATCTTTAATATCATTTTGTGGTTTTTTTGTTGGTAATTTTGAATCCACGACTCCTGGGATTCCGGTCCAATGGTCTAGTACAGTTTGATTTGTCACAAACTTTCAAATAATAATTATAATAATATTAAATGCACCGCTGTAGCTATGTCACCATACCTCTTGAGCAATGGACGGAAACCCAGGGTCGTGAGTTCAAATCCCACTAGCAACAGCAAATTTTAACAAACTTTTCTATTTAAAACCCTGTCGTATTTTTCACCACAAGAGCAAACTGAATTGGAACTATTTATAATAGTCGTTAAAATCACACGCATAGCATACACTCCATGGAATTCCTTTATAAGTGAGAGGAGAGGGGATAGAAAAAAAATGGACCAAAAACTGAGCCGGCAAGATCGGGATTATTAATCTTTGACCTTTTCTCAGCTACAATCCATTGATAAAATGCGGTCCTCATATTATGCATACTCAAGTCCGTCTAACTCCCAGTCTATACTTTACTCTTTATCGTTTTAAGATCCAATTCAAAAAATAATAAAATATGGGAGCCAGTGCCGGCCCGAGGTTACTTTTAGGATGGAGCGAGATCTGGCTTTGGCGCCCCTAATCAAGTAAATGTAAATCGTATACTCTAACCACCGATCAGAGCTGTTCTAAACTTAAAATGTCAAGTAAATTGACTTGAATTTCCCAAATTCAAGTAAAAGTACCAAATTCCAAAGTCATCACGTAGAAATACTTCAAAAAATAATTTAGGTATTTTTTCTTTCAAGTATTATTCAAATTAAAAACAAATTAAATTATTGCTATCGATAATCTTAAACGGGGTGTGACCCAAAAATAAGTTTTAGAAAAAAAAAATCTAGGAACAAATTTTCAAACCGCACTAGGTTACGACCAACCGTTGCGAAGATACTGTGATATAAAATTCCTACTCCTAGCACTGTGACGTCATATGCACAAACTGAGTTCGACAGCCGGCGCTGGCGCGCGTATGCTGATTCTTGCTGCATATGTTAGCTCAGTTCCAACCGACAGGAGAACCGTTCCAGAACCAGTAATTTCCAGTTGTTCACCTATTTTTCCATAAGTTGAACATTTATTCAACTGGAAATTACCGTTCTAGAACGTTTTTCATGTCGGTTGGAAAAGAGCTATTATCGACATTATCGTATCGTTTTTGCGTTCTCGCATCTATTGCTGCATCAGTTTAAATAGGTTTTGCAATTTTTGTGTATATTTATGACGTCACGCGATGAATAGACATAATTTTATTTAGTCGCATCTACCTTATTATTTTGAGTAGTGATGCGAGATTTTCACAAGGGTTCTTAGAATTTTTTTCTTTATTTTCTGAATACAAGTTATATTTTAAGGCTACACCCCCATTAATAGGAGAGATTCAGTATAGGCGCCACAGGCACAGGAATTGGTATTGGGAGACGCTAACTGGGCTTTTCCTACCTACTGGCTGGGTTTCAGCTGCTGTCTTATCACAGACTTACCACCCTTTTGCTCGCAGAATATCTAAAAACGAAGACAGGATTCAGAGCAGTGTGTCTATCTGATTGTAAAAATCATAGCTCCGTTATCCTGGACTATTTCTCCATAAAATTTCAATATGTTGAAGCTGAAAGCTTCCTTAGTAAATAAAAAAAATTGGTTAATCTAGGTTTCCAGAATTTTTAGAAAAAAAAAATCAGGAATGAGGCAATCAGGCTATGGCAAAGATATCACTAAGTGTGTCTGTCTGATTGTAAAAATAATAGCTCCGTTATTCTGGGCTATTTCTCTATAAAATTTTAGTATGTTGAAGCTAAAAGCTTCCTTATTAAATAAAAAAATATTTGGTTAATACAAGTTTCCAGAATTTTTAGAAAAAAAATTAGGAATGAGGCCATCAGGCCATGGCAAAAATATCACTAATTGTGTCTATTTGTTTGTAAAAATCATAGCTCGGTTATCCTGAAATATTTTTCAATAAAATTTTAATATGTTGAAACCGAAAGCTTCCTCAATAAGCCAAAAAATATTTGGGTCCTCCAGGTTTCCCAGATTTCCAGGAAAAAAATCAGAAATCAGGCCATAGGTTGTAATGCAAAAATATCACTCAATGGAGCTTCGGATTGAAAAAATCGTAACTCAGCTATCTTTGGTTTTCATCCAATCAAATTGTGGTATGTCACTGCCTCCTATAGTTAACAAGCCATGAAGTTGGAAATGACGGCAACGTCGCGTATGGTGCTATTTTGTTATTGGGTTATGTGTTTCTGTGTATTGCTTTTATTGTGTATTGTTGGAATTTAGTATTTTTATGGGCATTATTGACGAAAAAGTGGATAGAAACACACCAATATATTGCCCATATTTAGTTGATACCTGTTCCTTTGTGCTTTGATTGCTAATTTTTAGCAAATGAGTACAGGAGCAAAAATGAAGGTAAGGTAAGGTAAAACAATAAAAACAATATTAATATTTGTCTGCAAGAGCATAGGTCTCGATATATTACCTAAGATATTTAAACTTGTTCCAGATGCCATGAAACTACTGTGTTCCTGGGTGCAAATCGAACTATTAGGAGTTCCTTAAAAACTGAAGAAATGCAAACATTTTTATTTCCAAAAGTGCAAAAAATGTGGATGAAAGGAATACACCAAGATAATTATACCCGAGATTATACAATAACGAAAAATTCTGTGGTGTGTTGTAAGCATTTTGAAGAAACCGAAATAATTAGATTTGAAACAAACAAGGATAAAGGCGTAGTTCGAGAGTTCAAACTAAAACGTCCAACTCTTAAAAGTAGGTACCTCTTATTTTCGAAAATCAGCTCAAGTATTTGAATGGACTTGCCTTCCGAAAAAATCCCGAAGAAAGAAAAAGTTAGATTTTCAAAAGACATACTGAAACATAACCCTTTAGACTCTAGAAATATATTCATTTAAATCAATTATTTACTGTTCTTATTTACACAAATAGTTAAATTATTCATTGAATTACTGTTTTTGGCCCTATAGTACAATAAATTATGCATTTTTTGTGATTTATATTAATAAAATAAAAAATATATATTTATACAAACAAACACCACCAGCACCACTTGGCGGTAAGATTGCGGTGTTGCCTTTTTAACTTCATGGCTTGTTAAATGTAGGAGGCTGTGGGTATGTCAAAGCTAAAAGGCTCCTAGATGTATAAAAAAATCTACATTTCCCAAAGTTTCCCAGATTTCCAGAGAAAAAAATCAAAAATTAGGCCATAGGCTGTACTGCAAAAATATCGTTCGGATAAACAGATTTCAGAAACATATTTTTCTCTTTTTTTTTTCACTAAGGAACAAGTAGGAGGCGCCCCTCGAGGTCTGGCGCCTGGAGCGCTCGCTCCATTCGCCTTATGGTAGGGCCAGCCCTGGTGGGAGCCAGAAAGACAGTCGAAGATTTGTAGCGTCCATTTTATTGTTATACCTACCTGTAGCTCAATAGCATTAGGAGAGCTGTTTATGGAGGTTTGGCGCATAACATGCTCTTCCAAAATGGATAAGTCTCCTCCAACTTTTCGTTCGAGCCACACCTTTTTTGTATGCAGCTTCGTGGTGATTAAATTTTATATTTTAGAAACTAAAATGTATTTCCAGCTCCATTTTTCGAAATTCTAGTGAAAATTTGACAAACTATTAATACAAAAACTTTTGACATCTCTCACTAGGTGTCGCGAATTTCAATTTGTGACCCGTCCCTATTGTCCATCTCTTTTAATTGAAAACGTCAATTCAATGCTTTACCTGTATCTTGGTACCAAAAACCTGCCAAAAACTTGGCTTCACTTTAGTTTCATAAGCAGAATGGCGCGTTCCTACTCCTTATGTCCGTAGGACAGCGCTTTCCTGCTCTATAGACCTTTTATTAGAAATTTGACATATCCAATTTGACACAAAAAATAAGGCAAAAATACACTAAAACGATGTTTACACTAGATGCAATGCAATTTTAAAAATGGCATGCAGTCGGCTGCACATGCAATTTTATGCCTTCTACCGTTTACATAGGATGCAATTAAATTGCATGCAGTCATTTGTATAGCGGGTTGTGCCAACTTAAAGAAAATGACATATAACAGCTGATTTGCTTTATATTTTTATATTGTGTTTTCATTTTTGGATTTTGCAAATTAATATTAATTTTTGCAAAAAAACAAACCAAACCAACCCGCAGGTGGGGGAAGTAAACACAAATTTGACGAAAATGGCACACAACGTGCAATAAAATTAGCGCAAGTTCTAATTCCATGCAATGCAATGAAATTGCACCAGCTTATCGAAAAAGAACAAAGTGCGCATGCCTTCAGGCAAGAAATTATTGCATTGCACGAGATGGCATGTAGGTAAACAGGCTTTAATACACACTGAAATTTGTAAAACGACTCTCATCAGAGTACAATATTTGGGATGGAGATCTGTTATTTTCTCTGTACTTTTGTAAAGGCCGTTTTACAGCTTGCAATTCTATCTGCAATATGCAAGAAACTTGAACGAGGGCATGCGCAGAAGTGAGTCAGCAGATTTGTTTCTGCAAGATTCTTAAAACTTGAATGGCATGCAATCGGTTTGGTGCCACTTTTCTTGAAGGTTTTCATGCAAGCTGGGGAATTTTTAGCAATTATGATACTTAAAGTTGCTGCTATTGCTTTCTTCTTTTCATGTCAACTTATAATAACTTTTTTTATTTTTGGAAAATGCAAACATCAAGAACACAACATTAAAAACAAAAAAGTATGGTTAAGGTTAGAGAAAGAAACAAGTCAAATTGCAAGGTATAAAATGACGTGCAAGTTTTCTTGCAAGCTGTAAAACGGCCTTAAATACCAGTTGCAATATTCAAGGCGTCGATCACAATCAGTTGGATACAAGTGCTGATGTAGCGGGTATTTGAATAACTTGAATTTTTGTTTATTGAGAATTCTCCATACTGAAGCCTGACTTATGTCGCATTCTGCTCGTTGAAGCTACCCTATTTACAGCCACCATATCCAACACATCAACTTCCTTTTCCTCATTTGAAACGAATGGTCCGTTAACGTTATTTGATTGGGTGGCGAAGATTTGGATATTTCGCAGCGTATGCGCGAGCTGCGTGTGTCGCAATCTGCCTGCACCCACCGAATACTAAAATTATGTCAATCTTTTCGCTGCGTGCTGCGTGTGATATTCATAATTATAATTTCTCTTTCACAAAAAAAAAACGCTTGAATACGAAATTAGTCTGACAACTTGTGTCAAATTTCTAATAAAAGAAGCTGCTTAACGTCATTTAAGGTAATCAACTTGTATTACGAGGGTGATTTCAAAGATTTTATTCCAAAAAATTAAAGTTAAGAATCTAGCAAAAGTTTAATATGAAAGAAGAAAAGACATTATTATTGTATAGTATGAATCTATTAGTCGGAAAAAAGTTGTTTAGTTGATTCCGTGAGCCACTACCCTTTCCATAAGAAAAAATCAACTTTTACGCATTTGAAAACTTCAAATGGCTGTAGAAGTTGCATTTTGCAATCATAAAAATAAATAATAATTTTAACACTTATTTGGGTACATAACCTACCAATTAATGTCACTCATGGCACGCTAGATGAAAAGTGCGAATTGGTAATTTCGGTTTCAGAAATGTCAAAAAATTATATTGATATACATTTTCATATTTAGAATAAAGAGGCGAATTTAAATATCTAAAAATATGCTGGGTGTTCCATTTAAAATTTGAAAGTTAGGGTCGTTTCCAGAGAAACCGGAAGTATCAGAAAGGTACTTATTATGTGAAACAATGCACACCAATGACTTATACCTTCTACCAAAATATAAGACGAAAATCATAAAAAATAAAAAAGTTACAGGGACGAGCGTCATCTGAGAATCACCCGGTATACAGGGTGTCCCAAAAAGATACCGACAAACTTTAAAGGGTAGTAGGGGACATCAAAACAAGCATTTTAGTTTATATAAACATATGTCCGCAAATGAGCCATTTGGGCTGTAGAGCAAAAAACTGTTTGGTATCTAGTTTTATTCTTCGCAATAATTAAATCACTATTTACTTATTAATTTTGCTTTAATAGCAAATAAATTATGGTTTACAATAGTTATTCAACTCGCGAACTCTTTGGAATATTCCGGGAATAGCTTCTACATGGGTACAACTCGCCAGTTTCCTTGCTATCAGATCTTCCCCATTACGAACAGGTGTTTCGTAGACTAAACTTTTCATTCAATGACCCAACGGTGTAATCTTTGCATTGAAGTAAATGGTCAACATTTTGAACAATTATTCTAAACCATAATTTATTTTATAATAAAGCAAAATTAATAAATAAACAGTGATTTAATTATTGCAAAGAATAAAAGTATCAAACAGTTTTTTTGCTCTACAGCCCAAATGGCTCATTTGCGGACATATGTTTATATAAACAAAAATGCTTGTTTTGATGTCCCCTACTACCCCTTGAAGTTTGTCGGTATCTTTTTGGGACACCCTGTATATATAATTTACTAGACTAGGAAAAAAAAAAATATTGAAAAATAAATAAATGAATAAATTTAAACTTTAATTATAATTTTCATTTTAGAACATTGTAAATAAACTACTATAACTAAGTTGTTATTAATAGGTGTACGTGTACAGGGTGGTTCAAATTGGGCACTTTCTTATTGAAACACCCTTTATATAGATAGAAGAAAATGGATCCTCTACTCTGAAGCTCTAAGTTTTTTTTCAGAAATCAATTATTTTCATCAACAAAAAAAGTTATGAAGATTTCACATAAATGCTCAAAATCGAAAATCACCCTCTAGCGGCTAAACAGTTGAAGATATTAAAATGCGATTTGTACCAATCAAGATTTCATGAAATTTGAGGCTCAGAGTGGGGATCCATTTTTTTCTATCTCTAAAAATAAGGGGTGTTTCCGTAAGAAAGTGTCCGATTTGGACCACCCTGTACATAATAATATTTGGTTTTGGTATTTATGCATATAGGTGGTGATACATGGTAATATTAAGTATAAACATATGTATATATGTAGAATAAATAGGTGATAAGGTTGTAGCCAAATTAGAGAGACGTGCCTAGGTATGGTATTGTAATTTTTCGCGAAAACGAAACGAGATAATTGAAAAATTCAAAAGACAAAAATGTTGTACTTTTAGTGTGTCTATCTGAATAATCAATAAAAATCGTAAAAAAACTACAGAGTGATATTTTTTCCTGCACAAAAACAACCGACTTGGCCGCTGGAAATTCTGGATCAAATTTAATTGGTTCAGTAGATGTCTGATAATGGTTGAAATAAATAAAAATTTCATTGAAAGCTTTCTTGGGCTATTAATAAAAAACTATTTTTTTTTTTTGAAAAACGTTACATCCTGTATCTTGGAAACAAAGCGTTTCCGGACCTATATCCATAGGAACTTTTTTAATTATTTTCATGAATATTGTCTGCCCTTGAAGTTTGTAACACACTTTCTGAAACACCCTGTATAAATGAAATGGATGGTTTATGAAAGTTTGAAAATTCTTATTCATTTATTCACTCTACATATTGTTATTTTAAAGAAGTTGAGATTGGATGTTAATTACAGTGTTAATTGTACCTATGTGGATGTGTTTGTAATTTTTGAAATTAAAATACCTATATATTTCTTTATTATTTTTTAACCATGTTACTATTATTATCATAACAATGACTATATTTTTTCTTCATTAATAAAATTTTCAATTTCGGCCATATTATTTTTTATTGATCTTACATTCATATACTATTATTTGGTTAGGGTTTTCTGCACATTTGCGCAATGCCGCAAAATCTTCCCCAATGGTGGTTTCTCGACAAGCAAGCAAAACGACGACAGAAATTGACAAATGACAGAAAAAAAAGAACAAGAGACGCGAAGCGAAAAGGCTCACGCTAAGCTATGTTTCGCAATTATTATTATGTATTTTATATGCAATAAATGCAGGTACGTGCCCTGTTTTGATTACTACAGTTGAAGAGATAGGAGATGGTGCAACATCAGCCATAATTTGGTCCTTTGAGTCGCATAGTTTGAAGCAAAGAAAGCATTGAAGTTTTTTCCAATTTTCAGCTATCTTGGGCCGACCGGCGAGGTATTTGCACATTTTTTTCAAATTCTCATAATAAACTCTTCATATTGTTAAAAGTGATTCGCCACATAAATTTTAATTTTTCAACTAATAGTTTTTCTGTAAAAAAATATAGAAATTCAAAATAACTCTCTTTGCGCCAAAACGCAGTCGTAAATCAATGACGTCACAAGACGATATCCGTCGAAAGGAAAACAAGTCTCCGTACTCTCTCAGTAATAGTAGTGGTACTCGCTGTTTTACCCATCCTGTTTTATGTCATTGGTTTTATGAAATGTCATTTGTTTTTATGCGATTTACATATGACAGGTGAGCATTGATCATCAGTTGATTCGCTGCAATTCGGAGTTCTGGCGAGAACACATACGCGATCGCCTATTTTGTCAGCATTGGCAACAGTGTCTATTTTTTTATGCATTATCAAAAAATGAAGAAGTTTAATCGATATTTGATTTCCCTATTAGATCAGGACTAGCTATTACAAATATTTTCAATTAAATATCTAATTATTTTTTGTTATATCTGTTCATTATTTAAATTCTAATTTAAATAATAAGCTCTACTACTCTTTACATAATCATTTTCTGCCTCATAACTTTTAATTTTTTCTAGTCCGTCCCATGCTGCTATACTGACCAATGATATCGAATTATGAAGAAAATAAATATCCCGTGAAAAGGCACTTGCAGACAATTGAAAGATTCTAAAAATAGATCGCTTCCTGAATGAATATCACCGCGCAGCGGGTTGCAGTGATGCCAAATAATATTTTACTTTATTTTGAAATTCATTTTGTATCAAAATAAAATTTCATGCAACTTCCTTTTTCACAATATGGTACAGGGTGATAGGTTATAAATGTTACCTCCTCCATTTTGTTTATTTGGCATTTTAGAAAGAAGTGTGAAGTGTCCCAAATAAAAGTTTTATGGCAACATTCATTTTTTCGAAAAACTCACTTTCGCATATACAGGAAGTTTCAGAAAAGCTGGTCGTTGTCGAACTTTCTCATTTTAAATGAAATACCCTGTGTATAATTAAATATTCAGATTCTACGCAGATTTCATGTGATATATCCCATAACTTTAGGTATTACAGCTTGTCAAAGTTGCAAAAAAGTTAATTTTCAATTGTTAATATTTCCAAAACAGTTGAACATCTACTCAGAATTTTATGTAGAATCTAAATATTCAATATTATACAAGGTATTCCATTTTAAATAAGAACAGCCTTTTTTAAAAACCCTGTATATGCGAAATTGAGTTTTCCGAAAATATTAATTTATTATTCTTTGGAATTTTTATCCCATTTATACCCTTTCAATATTTCAGTGAATGAAGTTATTTTTTTCAGGTTTATGATGAATAAATATCTAGAGGATAACATTAAAAATAAAATAGAAGTATCAGATAATAAATTGATAGATCCAGATAAAGAAATATTTATTAAGGAAGAGAAATATTCAAGAGATGCCAACTCATCAGGACCAGATGTTTTAAGAAAATTCCAATTTTACACTTGCAATGCTTTATTTAAAACTAAATCAAATTTAAAATTTCATTTAGTTACACATTTCGATATTTTTCCTTTTGAATGTGACACTTACAGAGCAAAATTTAAACGAGAAGCTGAATTGAAGAGTCATAAACTAAAACATTCGGATATTTATACTTTTGTATGATTTAAACAGAAAGGCGAATTGAAGAGTCACCAACTAATACACTCGGATATTTATCTTTTTAAATGTGATACTTGCAAAGCAAAATTTAAACGTGAAAACCAATTGACGAATCACAAATTAACACATTCGGATATTTATCCTTTCGAATGTGAAATTTGCAAAGCAAAATTTAAACTTAAATCTGTTTTGAAGAGGAACCAACTTGCACTCGGATATCTATCTTTTTGAATGTGACACTTGCAAAGCAAAATTTAAACAAAATTTCGACTTGAAGAGTCACCAACTGATACACTCGGATATTTTTCCTTTCGAATGTGAAACTTGCAAAGCAAAATTTAAACTTAAATCCGTTTTGAAGAAGCACCAACTAATGCACTCGGATATTTATCTTTTTGAATGTGACACTTGCAAAGCAAAATTTAAACGAAAACACGAATTGAAAAGTCACAAATTGACATACGCAAATATTTATCCTTTTGAATGCAACACTTGCAAAGCAAAATTTCAACGAAAGTTCGACTTGAAGAGTCACCAACTGATACACTCGGATATTTTTCCTTTTGAATGTGACACTTGCAAAGCAAAATTTGAAAAATAATCCGATTTGAAAAGTCACAGACTAATACATTTGGATATTTATTCTTTTGAATGTGACACTTGCAAAGCAAAATTTAAACTTAAATCCGTTTTGTAGAGGCACCAACTAATGCACTCGGATATTTATCTTTTTGAATGTGACACTTGCAAAGCAAAATTTAAACAAAATTTCGACTTGAAGAGTCACCAACTGATACACTCGGATATTTTTCCTTTCGAATGTGAAACTTGCAAAGCAAAATTTAAACTTAAATCCGTTTTGAAGAAGCACCAACTAATGCACTCGGATATTTATCTTTTTGAATGTGACACTTGCAAAGCAAAATTTAAACGAAAACACGAATTGAAAAGTCACAAATTGACATACGCAAATATTTATCCTTTTGAATGCAACACTTGCAAAGCAAAATTTAAACGAAAGTTCGACTTGAAGAGTCACCAACTGATACACTCGGATATTTTTCCTTTTGAATGTGACACTTGCAAAGCAAAATTTGAAAAATAATCCGATTTGAAAAGTCACAGACTAATACATTTGGATATTTATTCTTTTGAATGTGACACTTGCAAAGCAAAATTTAAACTTAAATCCGTTTTGTAGAGGCACCAACTAATGCACTCGGATGTTTATCTTTTTGAATGTGACACTTGCAAAGCAAAATTTAAACGAAAACACGAGTTGAAAAGTCATAAATTGACATACGCAAATATTTATCCTTTTGAATGCAATACTTGCAAAGCAAAATTTAAACGAAATTTCGACTTGAAGAGTCACCAACTGATATACCCGGATATTTTTCCTTTCAAATGTGAAACTTGCAAAGCAAAATTTAAACTTAAATCCGTTTTGAAGAGGCACCAACTAATGTACTCGGATATTTATCTTTCTGAATGTGACACTTGCAAAGCAAAATTTAAACAAAAACACGAATTGAAAAGTCACAAATTGACATACGCAAATATTTATCCTTTTGAATGAAACACTTGCAAAGCAAAATTTAAACGAAATTTCGACTTGAAGAGTCACCAACTGTTACACTCGAATATTTTTCCTTTTGAATGTGACACTTGCAAAGCAAAATTTAAAAGAGAATCCGATTTGGTGAGTCACAGACTAATACATTTGGATATTTATCCTTTTGGATGTGACACTTGCAAAGCAAAATTTAAACTTAAATCCGTTTTGAAGAGGCACCAACTAATGCACTCGGATATTTATCTTTTTGAATGTGACACTTGCAAAGCAAAATTTAAACGAAAACACGAGTTGAAAAGTCACAAATTGACATACGCAAATATTTATCCTTTTGAATGCAACACTTGCAAAGCAAAATTTAAACGAAATTTCGACTTGAAGAGTCATCAACTAATACACTCGGATATTTTTCCTTTCGAATGTGAAACTTGCAAACCAAAATTTAAACTTAAATCCGTTTTGAAGAGGCACCAACTAATGCACTCGGATATTTATCTTTCTAAATGTGACACTTGCAAAGCGAAATTTAGACGAAAACACGAATTGAAAAGTCACAAATTGACATACGCAAATATTTATCCTTTTGAATGCAACACTTGCAAAGCAAAATTCAATCGAAATTTCGACTTGAAGAGTCACCAACTGATACACTCGGATATTTTTCCTTTTGAATGTGACACTTGCAAAGTAAAATTTAAAAGAGAATCCTATTTGAAGATTCACAGACTTATACATTTGGATATTTATCCTTTTGAATTTCATACTTACAAAGCAAAATTTAAACTTAAATCCGTTTTGAAGAGGCACCAACTAATGCACTCGGATATTCATCTTTTTGAATGTGACACTTGCAAAGCAAAATTTAAACGAAAACACGAATTGAAAAGTCACAAATTGACATACGCAAATATTTATCCTTTTGAATGCAACACTTGCAAAGCAAAATTCAATCGAAATTTCGACTTGAAGAGTCACCAACTGATACACTCGGATATTTTTCCTTTTGAATGTGACACTTGCAAAGTAAAATTTAAAAGAGAATCCTATTTGAAGATTCACAGACTTATACATTTGGATATTTATCCTTTTGAATTTCATACTTACAAAGCAAAATTTAAACTTAAATCCGTTTTGAAGAGGCACCAACTAATGCACTCGGATATTCATCTTTTTGAATGTGACACTTGCAAAGCAAAATTTAAACGAAAACACGAATTGAAAAGTCACAAATTGACATACGCAAATATTTATCCTTTTGAATGCAACACTTGCAAAGCAAAATTTAAACGAAAGTTCGACTTGAAGAGTCACCAACTGATACACTCGGATATTTTTCCTTTTGAATGTGACACTTGCAAAGCAAAATTTGAAAAATAATCCGATTTGAAAAGTCACAGACTAATACATTTGGATATTTATTCTTTTGAATGTGACACTTGCAAAGCAATATTTAAACTTAAATCCGTTTTGTAGAGGCACCAACTAATGCACTCGGATATTTATCTTTTTGAATGTGACACTTGCAAAGCAAAATTTAAACAAAATTTCGACTTGAAGAGTCACCAACTGATACACTCGGATATTTTTCCTTTCGAATGTGAAACTTGCAAAGCAAAATTTAAACTTAAATCCGTTTTGAAGAAGCACCAACTAATGCACTCGGATATTTATCTTTTTGAATGTGACACTTGCAAAGCAAAATTTAAACGAAAACACGAATTGAAAAGTCACAAATTGCCATACGCAAATATTTATCCTTTTGAATGCAACACTTGCAAAGCAAAATTTAAACGAAAGTTCGACTTGAAGAGTCACCAACTGATACACTCGGATATTTTTCCTTTTGAATGTGACACTTGCAAAGCAAAATTTGAAAAATAATCCGATTTGAAAAGTCACAGACTAATACATTTGGATATTTATTCTTTTGAATGTGACACTTGCAAAGCAAAATTTAAACTTAAATCCGTTTTGTAGAGGCACCAACTAATGCACTCGGATATTTATCTTTTTGAATGTGACACTTGCAAAGCAAAATTTAAACAAAATTTCGACTTGAAGAGTCACCAACTGATACACTCGGATATTTTTCCTTTCGAATGTGAAACTTGCAAAGCAAAATTTAAACTTAAATCCGTTTTGAAGAAGCACCAACTAATGCACTCGGATATTTATCTTTTTGAATGTGACACTTGCAAAGCAAAATTTAAACGAAAACACGAATTGAAAAGTCACAAATTGACATACGCAAATATTTATCCTTTTGAATGCAACACTTGCAAAGCAAAATTTAAACGAAAGTTCGACTTGAAGAGTCACCAACTGATACACTCGGATATTTTTCCTTTTGAATGTGACACTTGCAAAGCAAAATTTGAAAAATAATCCGATTTGAAAAGTCACAGACTAATACATTTGGATATTTATTCTTTTGAATGTGACACTTGCAAAGCAAAATTTAAACTTAAATCCGTTTTGTAGAGGCACCAACTAATGCACTCGGATGTTTATCTTTTTGAATGTGACACTTGCAAAGCAAAATTTAAACGAAAACACGAGTTGAAAAGTCATAAATTGACATACGCAAATATTTATCCTTTTGAATGCAATACTTGCAAAGCAAAATTTAAACGAAATTTCGACTTGAAGAGTCACCAACTGATATACCCGGATATTTTTCCTTTCAAATGTGAAACTTGCAAAGCAAAATTTAAACTTAAATCCGTTTTGAAGAGGCACCAACTAATGTACTCGGATATTTATCTTTCTGAATGTGACACTTGCAAAGCAAAATTTAAACAAAAACACGAATTGAAAAGTCACAAATTGACATACGCAAATATTTATCCTTTTGAATGAAACACTTGCAAAGCAAAATTTAAACGAAATTTCGACTTGAAGAGTCACCAACTGTTACACTCGAATATTTTTCCTTTTGAATGTGACACTTGCAAAGCAAAATTTAAAAGAGAATCCGATTTGGTGAGTCACAGACTAATACATTTGGATATTTATCCTTTTGGATGTGACACTTGCAAAGCAAAATTTAAACTTAAATCCGTTTTGAAGAGGCACCAACTAATGCACTCGGATATTTATCTTTTTGAATGTGACACTTGCAAAGCAAAATTTAAACGAAAACACGAGTTGAAAAGTCACAAATTGACATACGCAAATATTTATCCTTTTGAATGCAACACTTGCAAAGCAAAATTTAAACGAAATTTCGACTTGAAGAGTCATCAACTAATACACTCGGATATTTTTCCTTTCGAATGTGAAACTTGCAAACCAAAATTTAAACTTAAATCCGTTTTGAAGAGGCACCAACTAATGCCTCGGATATTTATCTTTTTGAATATGACACTTGCAAAGCAAAATTTAAACGAAAACACGAATTGAAAAGTCACAAATTGACATACTCAAATATTTATCCTTTTGAATGAAACACTTGCGAAGAAAAATTTAAACGAAATTTGCAAGGCAAAATTTAAAAGAGAATCCAATTTGGAGAGTAACAGACTAATACATTTGGATATTTATCCTTTTGAATGTGACACTTAAACAAAATTTAAACTTAAATCCGTTTTGAAGAGGCACCAACTAATGCACTCGGATATTTATCTTTCTAAATGTGACACTTGCAAAGCGAAATTTAGACGAAAACACGAATTGAAAAGTCACAAATTGACATACGCAAATATTTATCCTTTTGAATGCAACACTTGCAAAGCAAAATTCAATCGAAATTTCGACTTGAAGAGTCACCAACTGATACACTCGGATATTTTTCCTTTTGAATGTGACACTTGCAAAGTAAAATTTAAAAGAGAATCCTATTTGAAGATTCACAGACTTATACATTTGGATATTTATCCTTTTGAATTTCATACTTACAAAGCAAAATTTAAACTTAAATCCGTTTTGAAGAGGCACCAACTAATGCACTCGGATATTCATCTTTTTGAATGTGACACTTGCAAAGCAAAATTTAAACGAAAACACGAATTGAAAAGTCACAAATTGACATACGCAAATATTTATCCTTTTGAATGCAACATTTGCAAAGCAAAATTTAAACGAAATTTCGACTTGAAGAGTCACCAACTGATACACTCGGATATTTTTCCTTTCGAATATGAAACTTGCAAAGCAAAATTTAAACTTACATCAGTTTTGAAGAGGCACCAACTAATGCACTCGGATATTTATCTTTTTGAATGTGACACTTGCAAAGCAAAATTTAAACAAAAACACGAATTGAAAAGTCACAAATTGACATGCGCAAATATTTATCCTTTTGAATGAAACACTTGCAAAGCAAAATTTAAACGAAATTTCGACTTGAAGAGTCACCAACTGATACACTCGGATATTTTTCCTTTTGAATGTGACACTTGCAAAGCAAAATTTAAAAGAGAATCCGATTTGGAGAGTCACAGACTAATACATTTGGATATTTATCCTTTTGGATGTGACACTTGCAAAGCAAAATTTAAACTTAAATCCGTTTTGAAGAGGCACCAACTAATGCACTCGGATATTTATCTTTTTGAATGTGACACTTGCAAAGCAAAATATAAACGAAAACACGAATTGAAAAGTCACAAATTGACATACTCAAATATTTATCCTTTTGAATGAAAAACTTGCAAAGAATAATTTAAACGAAATTTCGACTTGAAGAGTCACCAACTGATACACTCGGATATTTTTCCTTTTGAATGTGTCATTTGCCAAGCAAAATTCAAAAGAGAATCCGATTTGGAGAGTCACAGACTAAATCATTTGAATCTTTATCCTTTTGAATGTGACACATGCAAAGCAAAATTTAAACTTAAATCCGTTTTGATGAGGCACCAACTAATGCACTCGGATATTTATCTTTTTGAATGTGACACTTGCAAAGCAAAATTTGAACGAAAACACGAATTGAAAAGTCACAAATTGACATATGCCAATATTTATCCTTTTGAATGAAACACTTGCAAAGCAAAATTTAAACGAAATTTCGACTTGAAGAGTCACCAACTGTTACACTCGAATATTTTTCCTTTTGAATGTGACACTTGCAAAGCAAAATTTAAAAGAGAATCCGATTTGGTGAGTCACAGACTAATACATTTGGATATTTATCCTTTTGAATGTGACACTTGCAAAGCAAAATTTAAACTTAAATCCGTTTTGAAGAGGCACCAACTAATGCACTCGGATATTTATCTTTTTGAATGTGACACTTGCAAAGCAAAATTTAAACGAAAACACGAATTGAAAAGTAACAAATTGACATACGCAAATATTTATCCTCTTGAATGCAACACTTGCAAAGCAAAATTTAAACAAAATTTCGGCTTGAAGAGTCACCAACTGATACACTTGGATTTTTTTCCCTTTGAATGTGACACTTGCAAGGCAAAATTTAAAAGAGAATCCGATTTGAAGAGTCACAGACTAATACATTTGGATATTTATCCTTTTGAATGAAACACTTGCAAAGCAAAATTTAAACGAAATTTCGACTTGAAGAGTCACCAACTGTTACACTCGAATATTTTTCCTTTTGAATGTGTCATTTGCAAAGCAAAATTCAAAAGAGAATCCGATTTGGAGAGTCACAGACTAAATCATTTGAATCTTTATCCTTTTGAATGTGACACATGCAAAGCAAAATTTAAACTTAAATCCGTTTTGATGAGGCACCAACTAATGCACTCGGATATTTATCTTTTTGAATGTGACACTTGCAAAGCAAAATTTAAACGAAAACACGAGTTGAAAAGTCACAAATTGACATACGCAAATATTTATCCTTTTGAATGCAACACTTGCAAAGCAAAATTTAAACGAAATTTCGACTTGAAGAGTCATCAACTAATACACTCGGATATTTTTCCTTTCGAATGTGAAACTTGCAAACCAAAATTTAAACTTAAATCCGTTTTGAAGAGGCACCAACTAATGCCTCGGATATTTATCTTTTTGAATATGACACTTGCAAAGCAAAATTTAAACGAAAACACGAATTGAAAAGTCACAAATTGACATACTCAAATATTTATCTTTTTGAATGAAACACTTGCGAAGAAAAATTTAAACGAAATTTGCAAGGCAAAATTTAAAAGAGAATCCAATTTGGAGAGTAACAGACTAATACATTTGGATATTTATCCTTTTGAATGTGACACTTAAACAAAATTTAAACTTAAATCCGTTTTGAAGAGGCACCAACTAATGCACTCGGATATTTATCTTTCTAAATGTGACACTTGCAAAGCGAAATTTAGACGAAAACACGAATTGAAAAGTCACAAATTGACATACGCAAATATTTATCCTTTTGAATGCAACACTTGCAAAGCAAAATTCAATCGAAATTTCGTCTTGAAGAGTCACCAACTGATACACTCGGATATTTTTCCTTTTGAATGTGACACTTGCAAAGTAAAATTTAAAAGAGAATCCTATTTGAAGATTCACAGACTTATACATTTGGATATTTATCCTTTTGAATTTCATACTTACAAAGCAAAATTTAAACTTAAATCCGTTTTGAAGAGGCACCAACTAATGCACTCGGATATTCATCTTTTTGAATGTGACACTTGCAAAGCAAAATTTAAACGAAAACACGAATTGAAAAGTCACAAATTGACATACGCAAATATTTATCCTTTTGAATGCAACATTTGCAAAGCAAAATTTAAACGAAATTTCGACTTGAAGAGTCACCAACTGATACACTCGGATATTTTTCCTTTCGAATATGAAACTTGCAAAGCAAAATTTAAACTTACATCAGTTTTGAAGAGGCACCAACTAATGCACTCGGATATTTATCTTTTTGAATGTGACACTTGCAAAGCAAAATTTAAACAAAAACACGAATTGAAAAGTCACAAATTGACATGCGCAAATATTTATCCTTTTGAATGAAACACTTGCAAAGCAAAATTTAAACGAAATTTCGACTTGAAGAGTCACCAACTGATACACTCGGATATTTTTCCTTTTGAATGTGACACTTGCAAAGCAAAATTTAAAAGAGAATCCGATTTGGAGAGTCACAGACTAATACATTTGGATATTTATCCTTTTGGATGTGACACTTGCAAAGCAAAATTTAAACTTAAATCCGTTTTGAAGAGGCACCAACTAATGCACTCGGATATTTATCTTTCTAAATGTGACACTTGCAAAGCGAAATTTAGACGAAAACACGAATTGAAAAGTCACAAATTGACATACGCAAATATTTATCCTTTTGAATGCAACACTTGCAAAGCAAAATTCAATCGAAATTTCGTCTTGAAGAGTCACCAACTGATACACTCGGATATTTTTCCTTTTGAATGTGACACTTGCAAAGTAAAATTTAAAAGAGAATCCTATTTGAAGATTCACAGACTTATACATTTGGATATTTATCCTTTTGAATTTCATACTTACAAAGCAAAATTTAAACTTAAATCCGTTTTGAAGAGGCACCAACTAATGCACTCGGATATTCATCTTTTTGAATGTGACACTTGCAAAGCAAAATTTAAACGAAAACACGAATTGAAAAGTCACAAATTGACATACGCAAATATTTATCCTTTTGAATGCAACATTTGCAAAGCAAAATTTAAACGAAATTTCGACTTGAAGAGTCACCAACTGATACACTCGGATATTTTTCCTTTCGAATATGAAACTTGCAAAGCAAAATTTAAACTTACATCAGTTTTGAAGAGGCACCAACTAATGCACTCGGATATTTATCTTTTTGAATGTGACACTTGCAAAGCAAAATTTAAACAAAAACACGAATTGAAAAGTCACAAATTGACATGCGCAAATATTTATCCTTTTGAATGAAACACTTGCAAAGCAAAATTTAAACGAAATTTCGACTTGAAGAGTCACCAACTGATACACTCGGATATTTTTCCTTTTGAATGTGACACTTGCAAAGCAAAATTTAAAAGAGAATCCGATTTGGAGAGTCACAGACTAATACATTTGGATATTTATCCTTTTGGATGTGACACTTGCAAAGCAAAATTTAAACTTAAATCCGTTTTGAAGAGGCACCAACTAATGCACTCGGATATTTATCTTTTTGAATGTGACACTTGCAAAGCAAAATATAAACGAAAACACGAATTGAAAAGTCACAAATTGACATACTCAAATATTTATCCTTTTGAATGAAACACTTGCAAAGAAAAATTTAAACGAAATTTCGACTTGAAGAGTCACCAACTGATACACTCGGATATTTTTCCTTTTGAATGTGTCATTTGCAAAGCAAAATTCAAAAGAGAATCCGATTTGGAGAGTCACAGACTAAATCATTTGAATCTTTATCCTTTTGAATGTGACACATGCAAAGCAAAATTTAAACTTAAATCCGTTTTGATGAGGCACCAACTAATGCACTCGGATATTTATCTTTTTGAATATGACACTTGCAAAGCAAAATTTGAACGAAAACACGAATTGAAAAGTCACAAATTGACATATGCCAATATTTATCCTTTTGAATGAAACACTTGCAAAGCAAAATTTAAACGAAATTTCGACTTGAAGAGTCACTAACTGATACACACGGATATTTTTCCTTTTGAATGTGACACTTGCAAAGCAAAATTTAGAAGAGACTTCGATTTGGAGAGTCACAGACTAATACATTTGGATATTTATCCTTTTGAATGTGACACTTGCAAAGCAAAATTTAAACTTAAATCCGTTTTGAAGAGGTACCAACTAATGCACTCGGATATTTATCTTTTTGAATGTGACACTTGCAAAGCAAAATTTAAACGAAAACACGAATTGAAAAGTCACAAATTGACATACGCAAATATTTATCCTTTTGAATGCAACACTTGCAAAGCAAAATTTAAACGAAATTTCGACTTCAAGAGTCACCAACTGATACACTCGGATATTTTTCCCTTTGAATGTGACACTTGCAAGGCAAAATTTAAAAGAGAATCCGATTTGAAGAGTCACAGACTAATACATTTGGATATTTATCCTTTTGAATGTGACACTTGCAAAGCAAAATTTAAAGGAAAAGTGCATTTGAAGAAACACAAACTAACACATTCTGATATTTATCCTTTTGTATGTAACACGTATTGTATTAAACGAAAATCCAATTTAAAGGATCACATGGTAACACACTCAGATATTTATCCTTTCGTATGTAATACTTGCAATGCAAAATTTAAACGAAGAGGCGAGTTGAAGAATCACAAATTTAAACATTTACTACAGTTACAGTACAACTAAGCCGGGCCTAATTTACCAAAAGACACATAAGGCCAGGGCTGTGGACCCGGAAAGTGGGGTCTCGAAAAAGACTTGAAAAAAAAATTCAATTTGAAAATAAACACCAAGAAAAAAGATCTGATTCAGAAAATTAAATGTAATTAGACGTTTAGGCCGGCCTCACAAAGCCGAAATATCTATAAATTCAGGAACGGAATTCACAATCTGAATTCATATAACGAACGGAATTGTACCTACCTATATATTTTTATTATACAGCACACACATTCTGACTTTTTCAGATTATGAATATTTCATATCGATATGCCAGAATGACTCTGACGAGCGTTTTAAGTTCCGGATCTGAAAAATTGAGGTTATAATTCATAACGCATGTTTTTCCATATCTTTCAAATATACAAGCTCACACAGCCGGAATTCAGATTCTGATTCTTCCCTTCCAACTAACACCGCTCAAAAATGTCGCAAACTAGGCGAATACTGGACGCGGAGTTTTTAAGACATGAATTAGACTATACAAGATGCTGTCAAACTTAAAGTAAAATGTCCGCCAAGAGGCACACAAACCTTTGGTTGCTTGTCAAAGTGACGTGTTTTGGGATAGGCTGAATATTAAGGTGTTGTTAAACTTAAAATGTCCGCCAAGAGGCACACAAACCCTTGTTTGCTTGTCAAAGTCACGTGTTTTGGATAAGCTAATTAGGTGCTAGCTGACGTCTCACACATAACCTCAATGACATGTTTGTCCTATCGAAAGTCACGTTATGTCATTGGTGACAAGCTAGCGCCTGTGTGTTAAATGGACCTTTCAAACGCTTTATTTGAATCCGGAACAAATTAGCATAAAACTGGGACTAGTAAAGGATGGTAGTTTTATAGATCTTTTTCAACGTACTAAAAATCCCTCAAAGTCCGCGTGACCAAAAGGCTCCAAAATTGGTCCGCCATCTTGAATATCGTTTTTTTTTTTTTGTAAATCACCCTGAATCTCCGAAACTATGCCAGATAGCAAAAATCTGAAAGAGTGGAAAATTAGAGAGCACAAAAAAATACTATGGTTAGAATATATACGAGCATTTCAGCTTAGATAGTGTTTTCTATAAAACGAGTGGTAAAAAAAAAGATTTCGGAAATTTATCTTAATACCGAATCACATATCTAATGGATTTAAAATCATTTTAAATATATTTGATAATCATAATGGTAAGGGTTATAATGAATTGATAAATTTAAAAACAACATAACATGGGAATTTAATTTACTATTGACAATTTAAATAACATGAAAAAATATATAATATTATTTCTTTAGAAATCTCAACTATTATTCAACCTGAAACGTGGAACGAATTCAAACGAAGAGAAAATATAATAAAATACAATAAATTATTTAATAAAATTAAACTTATCAATCTTAGAAAGATATTTTTTTTAAAATATGAATTGAATGATAAAATTAAAACTGAAGACACATGGTTAAAAAAAACTTACAAATATCAACATTTCCGAAGATATTATATTAAAAAAAAAGAATTAGCCTTGGGATTTAAATTATGTGCACTACCAAATATTATTGACATTTCAATACGAAACTTCAATGTTGTTAAATAATTTTTATATACTTTAGGGATTAAAAAAGTACCCGTTTAATAGAATATCAAACAAGGGTTTTCATTTCTACTTATGCTACTTCACAATTCATTTCCTGAGATAGGGATGTTATTTTTGGTATTGCACATGAATCAAGACTTATTTTGATAGAAAGTAGAGCTGAAAAATCGCAAAAAACACTTCTCAGCATTAAGTTGATTTAAATTATTGATTATTCTCAAAATGAAAACGAATTCTGAAAAGTTCCAATAATCATGCGTGGTGAATTAATCAGCGCAATCAATGTAGTCTAGAAAAAATTACATTTATAGTAAGTGAAGCAACACATTTGTATGAATTATAATAAATATTGTATCTACTAGTAAATTAGCATAAATGATGTATTAATTATTAGAATTTTCATCCCACCTATATCAAAAATAATTTCAAAATCTTAGGTACTAAATGACGTTTTTTTTTTTAGGTTTATGTTTAATGAATATCTGGAGGATGACATCAAACATGAAATAGAAGTATCAGATATTCAATTGATTGATTCAAATAAAGAAATATTTATAAAGGAAGAAAAATGTTCAAGAGATGCCAATTCATCAGGATCAGATGTTTTTAGTAAATTCCAATGTTACACTTGCAATGCTTTATTTAAAACTAAACCAATTTTAAAATATCATTTGGTGACACACTTGCATAGTTTTCCTTTTGAATGTAATACTTGCAAAGCAAAATTTAAACGACAAGCCGAATTGAAGGGTCACCAACTAATACACTCAGATATTTATCTTTTTGAATGTGATACTTGCAAGGCAAAATTTAAACGTAAAAACAATTTGAAAAATCACATATTAATACATTCGGATATTTATCCTTTCGAATGTGAAATTTGCAAAGCAAAATTTAAACTTAAAACCATTTTGAAGAGGCACCAACTAATACACTCGAATATTTATCCTTTTGAATGTGACACTTGCAAAGCAAAATTCAAACAAAAACGGTTTTTGGAGGATCATAAACTAATTCATTGGGATATTTATCCTTTCAAATGTGAAACTTGCAAAGCAAAATTTAAACGAAAATACGAATTGAGAAAACACAAACTGACACACGCAAATATCTATCCTTTTGAATGCAACACTTGTAAAGCAAAATTTAAACAAAAATGCGAATTGACGAGTCACCAAGTGAAGCACTCGGATATTTTTCCTTTTGAATGTAACACTTGCAAAGCAAAATTTAAACGAAAAAACGATTTGAAAAATCACAAACTAACACATTCGAATATTCGTCTTTTTGAATGTGACACTTGCAAAACAAAATTCAAACAAAAAAGCAACTTGAGAAGACACATATTAAAACATTTGGATAAGAAAAATTTAAAATGCAACATGCAACGCTGAAGTTGATACCAGCGGTAATTTAAAACAACATTCAGTGACGCATTTAGTTGAATAACTGTACGTTTAAATTTAATGCTTGCTCTGTGAAATTTAAACGTGAAACTATTTTGAATGTCCATATAACATCGGCAATGTGTTGATTCATAAGTGTTTTAATATAAAAAAACATATTTTAAAGAGCGACTTGTAAAAAAAGTTAAGAGACCTATGATGCCAAAGGGTCCTATTTGTGGTTTGTCATATCCAATTTTTATCCTATATATTAGATGGACATATTTTTGAGATTCAAATATATTATTTTATTTTTGATTATGCGTTCATTGATAATCACAGTTGGTACAGTAGTTATATGCGGTTGAAAAATATTTGCAATATAAGCTAAATAAATGCAATCAAAAATAAATTTATTTATTGACGGACTTGTCATTTAATGTTAACAATATTTCATAAATTACATTCAATACACTAAGATTACAAAATATATAATCAAAGTTAAACAAACAAAAATTGAAATACAATTACAATACAAATATAATAGAATAATTAATAGGTTAACTTAGCCTTTCTAGTAATTAATTCAATTTAAGAATTATTAGTTATAAATCTCTGGAAACAAGGAAGATCCGCACCCACACGTTGAATTTGCCAGCCCACATATTCTGGACATAAGACTATTTAACCCATAGTTAGTTCTATAAAAATCTATTGCAAATAAGCCATGCTGATGGGTTAATCTTTGGGATACTCTGATATTAATATAACTTAGCAATTTAGGGCTGTTAATCATGTTATCTACAATTTTCAAAAAAAGTGGTAAATTCAATTTTCCATACGAATGTTCATAATTAATATCTTCCAATTTAAAATTTGTAGTTCTCGAAAATCCTCTCTGTACCTTCTCTAAAGAATCTATTTGAACATTATAATGTGGAGACCAGGCTGCAAAGTTTTTTTTTCTTCTAAGCATCTCATACAATTTATGAAATTACCGATAATACCTAATTGTTGTAATTAAAACAAAATAATAATTATAATAAACTTGATAATTGTGTGTTACAGTACCCAGATAACTCAACATCTGTGTATGTATCTATGTAAATCTTGGAAGTTTCTTTTGGGGATGCGGCCAAATTAAAAGAAAAACTCTTTCAAAAGCTTTCACTATAATTTTATACCCTCTTGAGTAATACTACAATAATATTATTAAAAAAAAATATATGTAATAACAAATAATAATATAAATATATATAAAATATTAAAATTAAACTAAAAGGTGAGTCTAATGCATAAAGTGGTTTTTACAAATTTGGAGAAACATATAAATTTTTAAAATTTTTGACAGAATGATTCAAATGGATTGAAAATAGTTTTGACTGCTATAGGTGTTATAATATGTAGTTGAAGTATAAAATATGTAAAATTTAATAAAAACTGAAATATATATGTATAAATATGTATAAGTGTCTTTTCTCTATGTGCAATAATTATAATAAATGTTGTCTAGAACTTGATTGTGATTTTTTTAACTGGTCAATAAATAGGGTGAAACAAATATTGCGCAGATGGTGTTTTATGTATGTAGGTTTGGGCTGGGTAGGGTAAATTAGGTTTAGGTCTTTTTTATATTCATAATTTGTTCATACATTATATTATTTTATGTTAAATTTGTAGGTGATTATTTTTCCAGTCCTGTAATTGATACTTTGTACTGAAGAGCTGGTAATGTAAATAAATAAATAAATAATAAAAACGAATAATTTAAGAAAGTTTCAAAGCTCCAATAATCATTCGTAATGAACTAATCAGCTCAACGCCCCTTTATGCTTTTCAATGTAATCTAAAAAAAAATTATACTTAAGTGAGTGGAGCAACCTGTATGAATTATAAAAAAATATTGTTTTTACTAATAAATTAGCATAATATGTACCTATGTATTAATTTTTGGAATTTTTATCCCACCTATATCTATTGAAATTTGATAATCTAAACTAAATTACGTTTTTTTTTTAGGTTTATTAATCATGAATATCTAGAGGATGACATTAAAAATGAAATAGGAGTATCAGAGATTGAACTGATAGATTCAAATACAGGAATATTTATAAAGGAAGAAAAAAATTCAAGAAATGCCAATTCATCAGGAGCAGATGTTTTACGAAAATTCCAATGTTACACTTGCAATGCTTCATTTAAAACTAAATCAAATTTAAAATATCATTTAATGACACACACTGATATTTTTCCTTTTGAATGTGACATTTGCAATGCAAAATTCAAACAAAAAGGTTGTTTGATGAATCACAAACTAACACATTCGAATGTTTATCCTTTTGAATGTGATACTTGCAAAGCAAAATTTAAACGAAAAGGCGGTTTGAAGACACACAAATTAACACATTCGGATTTTTATCCTTTTGAATGTGACATTTGCAAAGTAAAATTTAAACATAAAAGCGTTTTAAAGAATCACAAATTAACACATTCAGATGAGAAGAATTTTAAATGTAACATTTGCAATACAAACTTTAAGAGAAGAGGCGATTTGAAGAAACACATATTAATACACTTGGACGAAAAGAATTTTGAATGCAAAATATGCAATGCAAAATTTAAACGGAAATATACTTTGAAAAGGCATACTTCAACACATTCAGATATGTATCCTTTTGAATGTGACACATGTAAATCAAAATTTAAACAGAAAGAATATTTAAGGGTTCACATATTAACACACTTGGATGGAAAGAATTTTAAATGCAACATATGCAATGCAACATTTAAACTAAGAGGTACTTTGAAAGAGCATATTTCAATACATTCGGATATTTATCTATTTGAATGTGACATTTGCAATGCAAAATTTAAACTTAAATACCATTTGAAGAGTCATTTATTAACACACTCGGATGAGAAAAATTTCAAATGTAAAATATGCGATGCAAAATTCAAATGGAAAGGTAGTTTAAAAAGGCACATTTTAACACACTCGGATATTTATCCTTTTGAATGTGACACATGCAAATCAAAATTTAAACAAAAAGACCATTTGAAGGAACACATATTAACACACTCGGATGAGAGGAATGCAACATATGCAACGCCAAATTTAAAACAAGAAATAATTTAAAACAACATTCATTGACGCATTCAGCTAGATAAGTGTAAGTTTGAATGTAATGCTTGCTTTGGTAAATTTAGCTGCTCAAATTGATAAACTAGGGTTTCAATATAACTTTTGTGAATGCAAAATGTACAGTGTATTTGATTATATTTATTCTCATACCTACAGCCTTTATACTATTTCAGATAGGAAAAAAATTTATATACAAAATCTGAATTCTTTTTAACGAATATGTTATTATTAGTGGGGATGAAGCCAGTTATTTAAAGAAAAAAGACTCTTCTATCTCTAGAAAGCTTTCGCAATATTTTTTATTGTTTCTTCAGTCATAAGATTATAAGTACTTATTTAATATACAGGGTATCACACGACGTTTTTCTCAGATGATAACTTCGGAACACGTCATCAAATATAATTGAAATTTTGGGGATCAAGGTAGCTTTTTGTTCCGCTTCTACATGTTTCGTCCAATTCCACCACTTTCACTGCAGTTTCGGCCAAGTGACGGCAACTTTCGAATCTTGAATGTAACTTATGCTATATTATGGAATTTTTTGAAACAAAATTAAATTATGAAATCGGTAGTGCCATATTTGTTAGGGCTTCGTTAAAAAAATTATTACAAAGTGGAACTGAAATATGATCACCTTTAATAAGTCAAACAACACATGGCATAAATAATTTTTTCTACTTGCGTGCGCAAAGTAATTACTTTGCACACTCATTTGCTAATACTCAAAATGAAGGGTTTTAGTTGAAATTAGCGCTTAGTTAACATGATGTATCCTATCAAAGGTGTCCACATTGGACGGACCAGCCTGTACTGCTAGGAATTTGTAGAATTTTTGATATTTAAGAGACTCTCATGAAAATATTCTAGCTGGTATTCTAGAAATTCCAGAAGATGTTAAAAGATTTTTGGGGATTCAATTTAAAAGACATTCTGAGGAATTCCAATAGATTTTAAACGATTTTTGGAGATTTTGACTCGATTGATTTTTGTAATATTTTAACAATTCAAAGTCTACTTTTTTAAGATACTCGTAGAAAAAAATATTGTTTCCAACACTTGCGCAAAGTGTCTTTCCCGCCCTCAAAGCTTATCCGAACTCCGCTTCGCGTCGTTCGTCTAACTGCTTTTTCGTGCGGGAAAGTATCACTTTGCGCACTTGTTAGGAAAATAACTATACCCGGTTCGCAAAGGTATATCAAGTTTAAAAAAAAAAAAATATGTTAGAAAATATAAAAAGAACAAATACTAAATCCAACTTTCTAATTCAGTTACAATAATTGAAAATTAATTTAATACAAATTAGATTATTAGGAAAAAAAAAATAAAAACCAACTAAAGGTGTTCAAATTGTTGTCCATTTTCCCTATAATAATAATAATAATAATGCTTTATTGTCAGGAAAAAAATTTAACAAAATTTGTTGACAAAGCCTTAAAAATAATATACATCTATCTGTATACAAAGTCAAAACAAAACAAACAAAATACATAATTAGGTATATCGAGTTCGAGGTATAAAATAAACTAAATTAGTCTAATAAATTATTAACAAAACAAATTACCTATAAACAATGCTCCAGTGTGTGGAATGCTCAAAATTATGTGTTCTCAAAAAAGTCATTTACCTTATAAAAGGCTCTTTCCAACAAATTTGATTTGAGAGCTATGCGGAATTTAGAAAGAGAAGATATGGACTTGATTTCTATTGGAAGATGGTTGTGTTTTTTTGCGTTGTACAGAATAGAGCTCTTAACTAATTCTGAGGATGGGGTTGGCAGGTAAAGATCATGCTCCGCGTTTCTAAGTGGATAATGATGGAATGGCCTTTCTGAAATACTTGATAGGTGTTTGCGGATTAAACAGACTGACTCTAGTATGAATAAGGAAGGGAGTGTCAATATTTTATATTTTTTGAAAAAAACTTGGCAATGGGCTCTATTCTTTAGCCTAAGAGAATAGCGAATAGCCCTTTTTTGCAATTTAAAGATACGCTCAAATTGAGTCGCACCGCAAGTACCCCAGAATGGAAAGGCGTATCGGAGATGTGATTCGAAGAGGGCAAAGTAGACTGATCTAGAGGTTGAAAAGTTAAGTTCCTTGGAAACAGATCTTATTGCGAAACAAGCGGAGCTCAATTTTTTGGACAAAGCATCGATGTGCAAGCTCCATTTCAGGGACTTGTCTATAATAAGGCCCAAAAACTTCACAGAATCAACGACGTCAATAATAGTGGCGTTATTAAGTGCACCTATTGCAACGTACTTTTGTATGACAGAACTTTGGTTTTCGCGGCGTTGAAACAGAGAAGGTTAGAGTCGCTTCATGAATTAATGGTAAACAAATCATTGGACATGGTTCTATGAAGTGCCACAATATCCGGATTGCTCCAAGTGAAACTAGTATCATCAGCAAAGAGGCAGATTTTACCGCTGATGTCTAGACTCGCAATGTCGTTGATGAATAGCAAAAATAATATTGGACCCAACACGGAACCCTGCGGATCTCCACATTCAATTGGCCTGCATGAAGACATTGACGTATCAACCCTCACAAGTTGTTTTCTGTTGTTAAGATACGACGAACCATTCCAGAGGAAAGCCTCGAATTCCGTAGTACTGCAATTTGTTGATTAGGATATTATGACTTACACAGTCAAATGCTTTAGAAAAATCACAGAAAATTGATGCTGTAGAGTGCAAATTGTTCAGGCTAGAGTAGATATTATTGAAGACAGAGTACATAGCATCAATAGTACATCTGTTGGTTAGAAATCCAAATTGGTGAGTAGTTAGAATCTTATATTTATGCAGAAATAATAGGAGCCTTTTCTTAACCAATCTTTCAATGATTTTTGATAAAGTGGGAAGAAGTGCAATTGGACGATAGTTCGAAGCTAGATCTTTATCTCCACCCTTATGCAGAGGAATAATTATAGCCGTCTTAAGGCAATTTGGGAAAACACCCTGTTGGAATGATTTATTTATTAAAGTGGTGAGGAGATTCAATGTACATTCTGGTAAATTGGGAAACCTTTTTGAAGTGAGCCCATCTGTGCGATGCTCGATTTTTATTAGAATAAAAACGCTTTTGTTTTTTATTTTTTGTAATTTTTGCAAGTACAAATGATTAATGATTAAACGATTACAAACGATTATTTTTTATTGATTTTGATTGACAATAATAATGAAGAAGAGAGAAGAAGTCCTTTTAATCTCTCGAATGTCAAGTCCATCAAAACAGGGGGGGACTCCAAGCTCCCTGTAACCGTACCGACTGGGCTGGGACTCTATAGCAGAGTTGCCACACAATACAGAACATACCGGCGGCCCTTGAATACTAAAGTACTTCAAGCTAAACAGTTAACTTTCACAACACTCACTGGCTTCGATAGGAAGAAGGCATAATTTCTGGATAGCACGAGTGATGTTGCCTTGAGCTGTCTTAATCCTGGCTACTCGAACAAGTCCATCTGGTCCAGGAATCGTTTCCAGAACTCGTCCTAATTTCCAGCACAAGGGAGGGAGATTGTCTTCAACAATAAGAACCACTGATCCGATCTGCAATAATTCTTCATTGTTTGGCTCAGACTTCCATTTAGATCGATGTTGAAGGCCCAGTAAATAATCTCGAGGCCATTTTTTTCAAAAAACTTGGAACATTTTCTGAAGTGCTTCATATTGATTTAAACGATTGTCGGGTAATGCGGTTAAGTCAGTTTGAGGTATGGCAAGAAGTGGGGAACCAATCAAAAAATGACCGGGGGTAAGTGCGGAAAAATCTGAAGGATCTTTGGACATGATTGTGATGGGGGCGGAATTAATTGCGGCCTCCACCTGAGCAAACAAAGTGGAAAGTTGTTCAAAGTTAAGTAAAGGTGATTCTTGCCAATTACTCGAGTTATATGAAATTTGGCACGTTTGACTGCACTTTCCCAAAGACCACCGTGATGTGGAGCTCTTGGGGGAATAAATTTCCACCTTATTCCGTTTTTCAGTAAATAATTCAATATGCTAGGTTCCTTGACAAATTCAGGTATTTTTTCAAAAATTGATTTTAACTCATGGTTTGCACCAGTAAAATTTGTACCGTTGTCACTATAAATGGTGTGGCAAAGACCACGTCGAGATACAAATCGTTTCAGAGCATCTAAAAATGCGTCACTTGAGAGATCCCCGACTGCCTCCAAGTGGACGGCCTTGGTTGAAAAGCAGATAAAAATGCAGAGGTATGATTTGATAATAGCACGATTTCGCAATTTTCCATCTTTGATAAAAAACGGCCCTGCAAAATCCACACCTGTGACATAAAATGGACGGTTTTGAGTGACTCGGTCTACAGGAAGATTTCCCATTTTCTGGATGATTCTTTTTGGATTAATTCGGAAACATGTTGTACAGTTTTTTAAATAACTACGTACAGCCCGGCGGCCATGCAGAATCCAAAATTTTTCACGCAACATGTTTAAAATTGATATAATTCCTGCATGTAAATTTTTATTGTGCTCGTGTAGCACTATGAGTTTAGTAAATTGATGTTTCGCAGAGATGATTATTTGGTGTTTAGATTCAAAAGGTAGATTCGATTTGTCGATGCGACCACCTACACGCAAAATTCCCTTTGAATCCATGATAGGGTTTAATGATAGTAGTTTTGACTTTTTATCTATATATTTCGATTTTTTGAAGCAGTTTAGTTCTTCAGGAAACATTTCTAATTGAGCGATTGTAATGAGAATATTCATAGAATTATCAATTTCATCGACGCTTAAAGGTTCGAAATTTTTATTGTTCTTATTTCTACAATTATTTGAGAATCTAATGCAGTAAGATATAACACGTAATAATTTGAATAAATTTGAGTATCGACCAAAAAATTTAAAGAAACTATTGTTCTCTTTGCATACTACCAAACTCTTTATTTTTACTTCTGGTAATGTTTCTGAGGTCTTTTCGCTTTTATATACGCCTCGTGTTCCGATATCTGTGTTTTTAAGCCATTCCGGCCCTGACCACCACAAATTTGAACTTTTTAAATTGTCAACCGAAGTACCTCTAGATGTTAAATCGGCAGGATTTTCAGTTGTGGAAACGTGTCTCCATTGTGATGCCCTGCTACGATTCTGAATATCTGAAACCCGGTTGGCTACAAAAATTTTAAGTGTACTGGGTGATAATGAAATCCAGCTCAACACAATCATACTATCAGTCCAAAAATAAACTTTGTCAATTTTACATCTAAGTGATGTGTTTACTACTTCGCACAATTTGACTGCCAACACTGCGCTACAAAGCTCTAAACGCGGTATGGAGACTGTTTGCAATGGTGCAACTTTCGACTTTGAGCACAATAATGGGCTCTTTCACTAATTTTTGAAATTGGCATATTGGATAAAGCAACTAAAAACAGAATTTTCTGTATTTTTACTTTTGAAAAATTCATAGTCCTTCTTGAGAAAACAGAAAAAAAAGAAATACCTCCAAATAAAAACCCAGAATTTATTTCTATGACGTCGCAGCTCGCTATTTGACCGTGTTGCCACTAATTGTCAACATTGAAAATTTGTAATAGATTTAATTCTGAAATGTTCGCAAAATTTCATGAAAAGTAGTTAAATTAATTAGTTATGGATTCAAGATTTTATAACATTTTTATTGAAATTATGCTTAAACACAATTTAATATAATTTTCTATGTTTAGTTTTATTTATTTATTTTACGTTGCACTACATTTAGTCACCACCGACAACAGCGCATTCGAACCTTTACCTGCATTTACTACAGGATAAATACAGCAGAGGCGGACAGCTGTTTGCAACAACAAGCGAAATGAAAAATATTTATGCGACGTCAGCAAATCAGCGCGTTTTTAAATAATTCAAATTTTGGTAGTTTAAAATGCCTGTAAAAAACTTATTTAACCTTGTAGAACATTTTTTTTTGGTATATGTGCCTAAAATAGTCCCTCCTTTGGGACTTTATACCTAAATTACGTATTTAAATTTTAGTGAAAGAGCCCATTGCGTAAAACACTCGTTATTATTGTTAACTGATTTTAAATAAATACAAGCACCATAAGCTGCTTGAGAAGCGTCACAAAAAGAGTGAATCTCAATGCATTTGCTATTCTGAATTAATGCATGCCGATTAATGTTTAATTGTTCTATAGATTTTAATTTATCGACTAGCTGTATCCATTCCATTGTAATATCTGAAGAAAGGGGAGAATCCCAGCCTTCCTTGCTTTGCCAAATTTTTTGCATTAAGATTTTGCCTCGAATGATAATGGGTGAAAGTAAACCTAATGAATCAAAAATACTAGACATGCTGGATAAGATAATGCGCTTTGTTATTTTAGAACTATCAAAATTAAATTGTTTGATTGAATAAGTTAGAGTATCGGAATTTGAGTGCCAAACAAGACCTAATGTTCGCCTAATCTCATTGTTATGTATATAATATTTATCGTCACTTTTTTGATTGTGTAATTCGATAACTTCGGGAATATTGGATACCCATTTTCTAAGGTAAAATCCGTATGCTTCCAGAATGGTGCTTAATTCTGATTTAAGAGTTTTTGCATTCTCAACGTTATCTGCACCTGTAATTAGGTCGTCCACATAGAAATCGGACATGATTATTTTAGTAGCGTTAGGGTAATTTTCTTTATTTTCAACAGCTGTTTGTTGCAAGGAGCGCGTTGCCAAAAATGAAGCTGATGCAGTGCCGTATGTCACGGTTTTTAACTTGTAATGTTTTATTGTATCTTCTGGACTTTCGCACCACATGATTCGCTGCAAATTTTGTTGGTTATCTGGGATTCTCACTTGCCTATACATTTTGGCTATGTCTGCTGTAATGACTATAGTATGCTGGCGAAAGCGAATGAGAACAGAGAATAAGTCGTCTTGAATATTGGGGCCAATTAGAAGGATATTATTCAAAGAGGTGCCAGTGCTCGAGGAACAAGACCCATCGAATACTACCCTCAATGATGTGGTAGTACTGGACTCATTTTTGACACCGTGATGCGGTAAGTAAAATAGGTTTTTTCCGTTATTATTAATGTTTATTTCGTCCTCTTCGATTTTTGACATGTGTCCTAAATCTTCATATTCCTTCATGAAATTTATATAATTTTGTTTGAATTCTAAATCTCGTTTGAACCTCCGTTCCATTGAATGCAAACGATTGATTGCTGCATTTAAGGAATCTCCTAAAAGCTCGTCATTTTCTTTTATAGGTAAAGTTGCAATAAAATGCCCATCTACATCACGTTTTATGGTTTCGTTAAATATTTTTTCACATTCAGTTTCTTCGTTCGATAATATTTTTTTAATTGGATATTCTTCTAGTTGCCAGAATTTTTGCAGTTCGATTTCTATGTTGTTTAATGCTGAAGTATGACAGTTAATAACCTTACGATTTTCAATTAGTGGTAAGGGACCCGATAGTACCCATCCAAAACACGTATTTTGTAATATTGGTAACGATTCACCAAGTTTCCTTTGTTCTGGACATAATATTCGATAAAAAATTGCAACACCCAAAAGTAAATCAACGTTTTCTGACATATTAAAATTTTTATCAGCTAGCATTATATTTTGTGGTAAGTTTAAGATGGATTTTTTAAAGGTTTTTGATGGTAACTTTTCAGTTATCTTGTCAAGCACTAAGAAACTTGTACGGCTTTCAAAATTGTTTTTTAATGATTTTATTTCAGTTGTAACACGATGAGAGATATTGGTTGCTGATTGTCCGATACCAACCACTGGAATATTAATATTATGTAATTTTAATTTTAATTTTTTCGCTAAATTTGTTGCTATAAAATTAGATTGAGACCCGCTGTCTAATAGTGCTCGACATGGATGCCAATTACCAAAGTCGTCACTAATTAATACGGTTGCTGTTGATAGCAAAACTTCTGGTTCGTTTATTGAGTGATTTGCCGATAAACCAGCATTTTTATTATTTACATCTGCTTGGTGCTCATTTCCATTACTGGAATGCTCTCTTTGCTCTACATGAAACAATGTATTATGTCGTTTAGAGCAGTGTTTACAGCCTTGTGCATTACACTCACTGTAATTGTGATTATCTCGCAAGCAGTTGAAACATAATTTCAATTTTTTGACTTCTTCAACTCTTAAATCGATTGGCAATTTCAGAAAGTTTTCGCATCTATAAATAAGGTGATTTCCATGGCAAAAGACACATCCTTGTGATTTTTGCTTTGGTGTATTAATATAAGATTGTTTGGCACCACCACGATACTCCGGTTTTTTGTCAGAAGATTGTCTTTTACCATGAGAATCTGTTGTTTCGAATAGTTTGCAACGATTGTTCAGAAAACCGATAAAATCATTTAAGTTTGGATTATTGATTGATTGAGCTATTACAAACTCTTCCCACAATTGTACTGTTCTAAAGTCTAATTTTGTTGAAAGTAAATGTATCAACATTGTTGACCACGAATCTACTGGCTCACCAAGTAGCTTCAACGCCCTGAAACGTTTTTGAAAATCGTCTAGCAAATTTCTAATTGTATATTTCTCTTTATACGCCACTGTTGCGGAAATAACCCACAACAAGTTTAAAATGTTATTATTTGTAGTTTATCAATATAATCTCAATTTCTATTATTTATCATAAAAATAATATTCTAAAAAAAGAATCCTGTAAAACTGGCAACAGCAGCCCTTTTGAATCGGTAAAATTACAGATTTCTTCATTACCCTATGAGCAATGGATCTATTTTGTTGTTGTGATTGGTCAGTTGCCACCCAACATCCCTGATTTATGCGACCTGCTCCGAAAAGGGCAGTCGACTCGACGCACGGTACACAACAGTAGTAATCAAGAAGCAGAAGAGTAAGCAAAGACTCTGCACCCTCTCGCCTCTGAACGCTCTACAGAGGAAAAAAACCCCCAGAAAACCCCCGTTAGTACGCGAATTATAGTAAAATACTACTCCCAGTGTCTCAAGGCCTGACATGGCCTATATTATCAACGATATTATTGATTACAATTCATGTAATTAACCCCTAAATTGTTGCAAGTCATCTCGGACCTAGCAAAATTCTCTACTACGCCTGTTTAAGGTTATTCCTGTCTCACTCTCGACGGGCTTCAACTCTGTATATCATTGTGTTCTCTCTCTTAGTGGAAAATCCCTTAGCTGACAGTGCAAATTACTACGAATAGTGATAAATGGATAAATAATCACTATATGGATTTACCGGTATGAACTGGATTAAGCAAGTAAGACCGTTTCAATTTCTCAAAACAGTCGAACAATAAATTAATAAATACTGAATACCGATTCGGTTGAAATGCACTATAAATTGAAGTGTTTGTTCTAACCTTTAATACAGAAATTTGGTTTTCACACTCGTGAAATGAACATTAATTTGTAAATTTGTATATAGAAACTGAGCATATATATATAGACTTTTCTTGCACTTATTGTTTACACACTTCAGCAGAAAAGTGCTCAAATTATTAACTCTCAATAAACAAAAGAACCTTCAAGGATTATAAACATTTTGTGAATACAGTGAGCTGATTGAAGTTCACGAATTATTTGTGTTGTGCTCTCGTAAATTTAAATTAGTTAATTTGTGTTCTCGTTCTTTGAACATTCAACCATAAATGATATTATTATTATGAAATTTCACTATTTTTTATAAATCAAGATACTTATTTACTCGCTTATTTACTTTAGATTAGTATAAAATTTGTAGTTCGACTGGACGTCCAAATAGGAATTATTAGATAGGATTTGATTGCTGATTAAACCGAATTAACTTCATTTATTAATTAAATTGATAACTATTCTATTTCAGCGTTTTATTTGTATAAATGAGAATCAAGGCACCCCTAGTTCAATACAAGGCTTAAATGATCCAACACCTAATGGTTAATTTTTACAGTCAGTCAAAGTAAAAACTTTTGACATCCCTGGTGCGGTAATGACTAGAGTCCACAAAAGGGTAATAGCTAGTTCCGTCACATTGGTCCTTCGAGCCGGATTAAAGCCTTGATTGAAATGTAATTAATTAAAAAATTTAATGTTTTTTTTTATGCCTCTATCTCTGACTGCTTTAAGATTCTCATTTCTACACTGCTCAATAAAAACTTGTGTTTTTATTATATATTGAAATTTGCCTACTCGAATCCCTGTATTGCTCGTACTTGGTAAGTACATTCTCTGTTGTAAATATTCTATATTGTAAATAGGTACATTGTGTATTGATTTGTATAGGTACAATTTATTAATTAGCTTGTTTGGCTCTCTTAATTCATTTTAAATTAATTGATTATTATTGGTGGAGTTATTTAAAGGCTATTTCTCAATATGGATTTTGATGCTATGAAGCAGGTCCGTACTAGCGCAAAAAGCGCTATTACTCGCATTGCCAATTGGGTGAAAAACAATAAGGATGTTGAAGTAGATCCAACTCAATTTGAAAATCGTATAGTTAACTTAAAAGATAACTTTGAAAAATACTCAATGACTCAAGATGAAATTGAAACTTATCTTGAAGAATTCACTGCAAATGATAACGAAAATAGAGATATTGTTGAAAATCAATTCTATGATACTCTCTCTCTGATACAAAAATGTATTAAAACATTGTCTCCGGTTACCCTGAACACTCCACCAATAAGCCAAACTAGTTTGCCACAGCTGAGTTTGCCACCACATATGGAAGTGAAACTCCCTCAAATAAATATAAACCCCTTTAAAGGTGACACCGCTGAGTGGACTTCCTTTTTTCAGATCTTCTCTGCTCTGATAATTGATAATACTCACCTGAGTAAAATACAAAAATTTATTTATTTAAAGTCATTTTTGAGAAACGAACCACTGAAATTGATTGAAAACTTGGCTGTGACAAACGATAATTTTGATATCGCTCTAGAAATATTGCAGAAACGATATGAAAACAAAATCTCTGTAATAAACGCTCATTTTGTTGCTCTCTTGGAACAAAACACACTCAGTAAATGTAACGCTCAAACTCTCAGAGAGTTTGTTACAAATTGTAGAAAAAATTTACTTTCTTTAAAGAATTTGCACTATTCTTACGAACAGCTTTGGGAATTTTTGATAATATATTTAATGGGAAAAAAACTTGATTTTGGCACGCGCAAGGCGTTCGAGAATGAGCGCGATTTAAATCAACTCCCTCAACTTGATGACTTTTTTGAATTCCTCGAAAAAAGATGCTTAGCTTTGGAAAATCTCTCAAGTACGGAAGTGCCTTCAGCACAAAACGGGCAACGAAAAGTAAACAAAACCCCAAACTCTGGCGCTGCTCTGTTCGCTCAAAATAATATAAGTAAAGTCACTACACACTGCTTATATTGCAATCAAGACTCTCACAAAATTTATATTTGTAATAAGTTTAAAGGTTTACAGGACTCGGAAAGGAAGACTTTTGTTTATTCAAAACAACTCTGCTTTAATTGTCTTGGTTCCAAACACACTCTTGCCAATTGCCCAGCAACCAAAGGTTGTTTTATCTGCTCTCAAAGGCATCATACATTGCTCCACAATGCTTTTGTCCCTCAAAATCCTCCAGCTCAAGGTCACAGACCCCAACAAAGACCCCATCATAATAACCCTTCGATTGCTAGACCAAATTATTCTAATGGTCAGCAGCAACCGTCTCAGCATCCTCCCAAGACACAGACACAAGGTTCAAGACCACAAAATCAAGCTGACTCACAACCAAACCAAAATGAACTTTCCAAATCTTCCCAAAGTCTCCACTCCGTCTCAGCACTCTCTACAAAAAACTCACAAACTCTTTTAGCAACCGCATGCGTGACACTTTATGACGCAGACAGGCGGCCCCTTCAAGCCAAAGCCATTTTGGATAATGGCTCGCAACACTCCTTTGTAACTGACAAACTAGTTAAAAGGTTAAAACTAGTCCCCTATGTCAAAACAACATATGTGTCTGGCATAGCTCTTAGTAACAATGTTACTAATAAGATGATTGATTTGAAAATATACTCAAATTTGTATCCTCATAGGAAATTTGAGATTTCCTGCGCCGTTCTCCCTGTAATAACAGGACCCCTCCCCTCTATACAAATAAATGTCAGTTCGTGGAATATACCGAGCGACATTGTTCTTGCTGATCCTAGTTTCACTCGTCCTTCGGAAATTGACCTTCTGATTGGTTCAGACCTCTATTATAATCTCCTGACAAAAGGCCTGATTCATCTAGGTCATGGCCTGCCCACAGTCTTAAACACTCATCTCGGTTGGATTCTTGGTGGAACGTTTCCCCAAAATTCACACCATAATAATTGCTCTCATTTAGTCACTAGTAGCCCTGCACAACAAGTGCACTCCTCTGTCTCTATGTTTGTTCAAAGCCCGGACAATAGCTCTCTCGAAAATATAGTGACTAAATTTTGGTCCATGGAAGAAATTCATACCAAAGCCCCTCTCTCCCTTGAAGATGCAAAGGCTGAAGCTTGTTTCAAGGAAACAACTCAAGTATTAGAAAATGGCTCTTATCAAGTTAACTTACCCTTGAAATCTCCCTCTGAAAATCTCAAACTCGGTGATTCTTTGTCTATAGCCACAAAAAGATTTCACAATCTCGAGAGGAAATTTGTAAAGGACCCAGATTATTTTCATGAATATCAGAAATTTATTCATGAATATGTTAACCTTGGACATGCCAGGTTCGTACCCCTTTCCTCTGCTAATGAAAATCTGGAGCTCAAATGCTTCCTCCCTCATCATGCTGTGGTTAGAGAAGGTGCGTGCTCAACGAAGCTGCGTGTGGTCTTTGACGCCTCTTGCAAAACCACAACGGGCCTTTCCCTAAATGACATAACTCTCAAAGGCTTTCAGGTCCAGCCTGACCTTTATGACATATTGTTACGCTTCAGATCTTTCAAATATGCTCTCACCTCTGATATTGAGAAGATGTTCAGACAAATAAAGATAAATCCCACTCAGACCTTTTTATTAAATATTTTATGGAGAGACGAGCCTGAAAAACCACTTCAGTGCATCGAATTGACCACTGTCACGTATGGCACTAACAGTGCTCCATTCCTCGCAACTAGAGTCTTAAACGATGTTGCATTAAAAAATAGCTCAGATTATCCCCTCGCGTCTCATTCTCTATTGAAACAATGTTACATGGATGATATCCTAAGTGGATGTGATGACCTTAAGGATTTAGAAATACTCTATAGCGAACTTATCTCTTTATTAAAGGCTTCTGGATTTGAATTACACAAATGGTGTTCAAATTCAGGAATTTCTAGACAAAATCTCTCATAAAGAAAAAATAGTCGAAGTAGATATGAATTTTGACGAAAACCCGAATAAGGTACTTGGCCTTATTTGGAACCCAATTCTCGACTTCTTCTGCGTCTCTATTCCTGAAGTAAAATTAACAACCCCTATTACGAAAAGAAAAATTGTCTCTGTAATAGCTCAATGTTATGATCCCCTTGGTTTTTTATCTGTAGTCATTGTGACAGGAAAAATAATTGTACAAAGACTTTGGACTTTGAAGTTGGATTGGGACACCCCAATTACTGATGACTCACTCTTGCAAGAATGGAATGGTTTCATACATGACCTTCCTCTCCTCAAAACGCTCAAGATCCCTAGATACCTTTTTTCTGACAAAACATTAAGTTCCATGGAATTCCACGGATTCTCTGATGCCAGCCTCAAGGCATACGCCGCCTGCGTTTACGTTCGCGCCCTATATACTGATGGAACAGTATCTTGTCATTTGATTACCTCTAAATCTAGAGTATCTCCTCTGAAAACAGTTACATTGCCTAGGCTAGAATTATGCGCCATGGTTTTGCTCTCAAAGTTGGTTTCAAAGTTAATCGCAATCTTCGAAGATCGATTCTCATTGAGTTCTGTAAATTTGTGGACAGATTCGCAAATTGCGCTCTGCTGGATAAATTCCCATGCGTCGCGCTGGACTGTTTTTGTGGCTAACAGAGTAGCACAAATTCAAGAACTCACCTCAAATCACAAATGGCGTCATATAAATTCTTCAGACAACCCCGCTGATTACCCATCTAGAGGTTTGCCAATACCCCAAGTCCAGGAGTGCCATACTTGGTGGCAAGGCCCTAAATTTCTTCATGACCCTGAATTAAATCTCTCCCAATTTGGCAACACTCCCAGTTTGTCTGATGTCCCTGAGGAAAAGAAAATAGCTCTAGTAGGAACTGATAAGAAAGATCAAGATCTGTTTTGGCCCGGAATATTCAATCGAGCTTCTAAATTTCGTAAGCTCCAACGCACAGTAGGGTACATGTTGAGATTTGCACATAATACAAAATGTAAACATCTCGATAGAACAAAAGATTCTCTCGAAGTCCAAGAGCTGAAAGCAGCCTTGAACTTGATCACAAAAATTCTCCAGTCAATTCATTTTTCAAAGGAAATCTCAGAGTTGAATCAAAACATATTTTTGAGCAACAAATCACTGATTAAACTCAAACCCTTCTTAGATAAGGATGGTTTTTTAAGAGTGGGTGGAAGATTAGACAACGCTAATGTCTCCTTCGATCAAAAACACCCCATTTTGCTCCCTTCCCATAATCATATTGTCTCATTAATGTTAATCCAAGAACATGAGCGTTTAGGTCATGCAGGCGCACAAACAGTGTTATCGAATTTTCGCCTAAGGTTCTGGCCACTCGATGGTTTAAGGGAGACAAAACGTATAATCAACAATTGTATTACCTGTTTCCGATTCAGAGCTCAACCAGCAGAGCAAATTATGGCAGCTCTGCCAAAGGAGCGTGTGAATGTCTCCCGCTGTTTCAGCCAAGTTGGAATAGACTATGGCGGACCCTTCTTAATAAAATCGTCCAAGCTACGCAAAGCTCCCCTAATTAAATGCTATATTGCAATTTTTGTCTGCTTGGCCACCAAGGCAATTCATATTGAATTGGTGACAGGGCTCTCTACCGAACACTTCATCATGACATTGAAAAGATTTATTGCCCGGAGAGGTAACCCAACCGTGATACATAGTGACAATGCCACCAATTTCCAAGGTGCCCAAAATCAATTGAAGGAATTGCATAACTTTTTTAGAAATAGAACCCATTTGAACTCAATCAGGGACTTTCTCTCTCAAAATGAAACTGAATTCAAGTTCATCCCTCCAAGAAGTCCTCATTTCGGTGGCATTTGGGAGGCAGCAATTAAAAGCGCCAAATACCACATCGTCAGGCTGGTTGGGGAAACCCGCTTCACGTTTGAAGAGTTCTATACAATTTTAGTGCAAATTGAAGCCATATTGAACTCACGTCCCCTATGCGTTCTTTCAAACGACCCAAACGACTATCAAACTCTAACCCCTGGTCACTTCTTAATTGGTTCAAGCCTTACGGCTCACCCAGATAAGGATTTAAGTCATCTTAATGAGAACCGCCTTTCTATGTGGCAGAAAATTTCACACATCCAACAAGTGTTTTGGAAGCGTTGGTCAGTGGACTATTTGAACAGACTCCAAAATCGACCTAAATGGTTCCGGAATTCTCTAGATCTAACCCCCAATACATTAGTACTTTTAAAGGAAGATGACACTCCACCTCTAAGATGGCCTTTAGCCAGAGTCTTAGAGGTATTCCCTGGACGAGACAATAAAACCAGAGTGGTAAAATTGAAAACACAAAGTGGTGTTTTTACTCGAGGAATAGCAAAGGTATGTCCTTTACCAATTCAGGATTAAAACCTGCTACTTTCTCTATTGTAAATATGTTGTTTATTTTTTTTGTTAATGTTTCGTCTCTCATTGAAGTTTGGAAACTTCAAGGGGGGGAATATGTTGCGGAAATAACCCACAACAAGTTTAAA
This sequence comes from Ceutorhynchus assimilis, assembly GCA_917834065.1. Taxonomy (NCBI): domain Eukaryota; kingdom Metazoa; phylum Arthropoda; class Insecta; order Coleoptera; family Curculionidae; genus Ceutorhynchus; species Ceutorhynchus assimilis. The sequence continues at coordinate 3,864,068 of OU892286.1, forward strand.
ATGTTATTATTTGTAGTTTATCAATATAATCTCAATTTCTATTATTTATCATAAAAATAATATTCTAAAAAAAGAATCCTGTAAAACTGGCAACAGCAGCCCTTTTGAATAGGTAAAATTACAGATTTCTTCATTACCCTATGAGCAATGGATCTATTTTGTTGTTGTGATTGGTCAGTTGCCACCCAACATCCCTGATTTATGCGACCTGCTCCGAAAAAGGCAGTCGACTCGACGCACGGTACACAACAGTAGTAATCAAGAAGCAGAAGAGTAAGCAAAGACTCTGCACCCTCTCGCCTCTGAACGCTCTACAGAGGAAAAAAACCCCCAGAAAACCCCCGTTAGTACGCGAATTATAGTAAAATACTACTCCCAGTGTCTCAAGGCCTGACATGGCCTATATTATCAACGATATTATTGATTACAATTCATGTAATTAACCCCTAAATTGTTGCAAGTCATCTCGGACCTAGCAAAATTCTCTACTACGCCTGTTTAAGGTTATTCCTGTCTCACTCTCGACGGGCTTCAACTCTGTATATCATTGTGTTCTCTCTCTTAGTGGAAAATCCCTTAGCTGACAGTGCAAATTACTACGAATAGTGATAAATGGATAAATAATCACTATATGGATTTACCGGTATGAACTGGATTAAGCAAGTAAGACCGTTTCAATTTCTCAAAACAGTCGAACAATAAATTAATAAATACTGAATACCGATTCGGTTGAAATGCACTATAAATTGAAGTGTTTGTTCTAACCTTTAATACAGAAATTTGGTTTTCACACTCGTGAAATGAACATTAATTTGTAAATTTGTATATAGAAACTGAGCATATATATATAGACTTTTCTTGCACTTATTGTTTACACACTTCAGCAGAAAAGTGCTCAAATTATTAACTCTCAATAAATAAAAGAACCTTCAAGGATTATAAACATTTTGTGAATACAGTGAGCTGATTGAAGTTCACGAATTATTTGTGTTGTGCTCTCGTAAATTTAAATTAGTTAATTTGTGTTCTCGTTCTTTGAACATTCAACCATAAATGATATTATTATTATGAAATTTCACTATTTTTTATAAATCAAGATACTTATTTACTCGCTTATTTACTTTAGATTAGTATAAAATTTGTAGTTCGACTGGACGTCCAAATAGGAATTATTAGATAGGATTTGATTGCTGATTAAACCGAATTAACTTCATTTATTAATTAAATTGATAACTATTCTATTTCAGCGTTTTATTTGTATAAATGAGAATCAAGGCACCCCTAGTTCAATACAAGGCTTAAATGATCCAACACCTAATGGTTAATTTTTACAGTCAGTCAAAGTAAAAACTTTTGACATCCCTGGTGCGGTAATGACTAGAGTCCACAAAAGGGTAATAGCTAGTTCCGTCACAGCCACGTTCGGTAAATCAAATATTGCTTTAGTATGATTTTTTATTGTTATATGTTTATTCTCAAATCGTTCAATTAATAAGTTCCACGCTAAATCATAATTTTGCTCAGTTATTTCAATTGATTCCAAAATTCGCGCAGCTTCGCCTTTTAATGAGCTCAATAGATAGTAAAATTTCCTTACTTTATCGATAGCAGGATCATTATGAATTAATGTTTTGTATAAGTCACGAAATTGCGCCCATTTATCAAATTCCCCATAAAATTTGATCAATTCTATCGTTGGTAAACCCTTTGTTCCACCTGATGCCACAGGTGTGACCTTTACTGCCTGATTAACATACCCTGAAGTTTGCTGTGTACTTAACGAGGTACTTAATTTGTTGTCATAAAAGGCACGAATTATTTTCATTGCTCTACCTGTACAATCAAATAGCATATTTTCAAATTCCTCTCTTTCACCACTATCTGATTCTTGAACGTCTATACGCTCTAATTCGTTTTGGATGTCGTTGAAATCCCTCAATAGAACATTGTCAATGCTTTTTAGACGAATTTCCAAATTTTCTATTTGCTTTTCATTAAAATTGTCAAGGAACACTGCAAAACGATTTAAGTATTGTTTAATGCGCTCACGGTCAGCGATTAATTTATTATAAATGATTCTTTGCGATTTTTCGAAGGCATTTCCCTCATTCTGATGGTCTTTGTTTTCGTTGTCAGACATGATGAAAACCCAAGCTCGATTAATATTATGATTATGATTATTATGAGTGTAATTTAAATTAATTATTGGTAATTACTGTTCAACACCATCATACTAACCACTTTGTCTGTTCAAGCAGAAAGCAACAAATGATAAATGCAATAATTAATTTGGAAATGTGAAAACAAAGGAACTGACTCACCCGATGTGTTTTTGGTCTTCTACGTTGAACCAACAAATGACGTCACTTCTTCTGCACACTGCCGGCAACAAGCCGAGCCGATATTTACTTTTTGTTTACGATTTACTGACTCCACAGGTTTTTGCCATGCGGCCGAAGGACCATAATGTGCGATGCTCGATTTTTTATTAGAATAAAAACGCTTTTGTTTTTTATTTTTTGTAATTTTTGCAAGTACAAATGATTAATGATTAAACGATTACAAACGATTATTTTTTATTGATTTTGATTGACAATAATAATGAAGAAGAGAGAAGAAGTCCCTGTAACCGTACCGACTGGGCTGGGACTCTATAGCAGAGTTGCCACACAATACAGAACACCATCAGTCCCAGATGACAATTTGTTTTTGATGTCTTTAATTGTACTGCAAAGCTCTGATGTTTCCACGCGCGTTAGAAAAAAACTGTGTAAATTCATATTGGTATTCGAAAGATACGAAAGTGGATCGCAGGTCGGAACTACAGTAGTCATTAAATTTTTTGCGACATTAACGAAGTAATCGTTCAGGTTCTCAGGTGAGGTAGAGGTTATACTGGATGAAGAAGCCTTATTTCTCAAATCGTTGACAATAGACCACCTTTCCTTGGCAATATTTTCAGTTTGAGCGAACCGGTTGTCATAATAGAGGTTTTTGGCGGCTTTTATTGTTTTATGATAAGTTTTTCTATAACATTTAACGTAATTTTGGAAGAAGGGATTGTCCGAAAAATTTTTAAGGTGTGCCAACGAGCGCATGTTTTTTGCAGATACGCGCAAGCCTTTAGTAGTCCAAGGTTTATGTTGCTTTTTTTTGATAGGCCTAAGAGGAAATGCCTTGGAAGCCAAGCTAGAAAATATATTTGCAAATGTAGAAAATGCACTATCAATGTCATCAGAGAGGCAATCCCAAGCAATTGATTGACATAGGCGCCTAAAATTTCGAAAATTTTTTTCAGAGAAAGTTCGGCGAAACTTATGTGGAGCGTCCCTGCCAATCGTCTTCACAGAAAAGTTTGTGAGTACTGCTTCATGATCTGAAAAACCTGAACTTAAAACAGAACAGTCAACGAAATTTGGATCAAAAGATGACACGACGTAGTCGATAGTGCTAGATCTGTTTTGAGTTATTCGTGTCGGAGATTGAACATGCATGACTATACCAAAAGATTCAAATATAGAGTCAAGAGATTCTTGGGCAGTACACACACTGGAAAAATCTATGTTTAAGTCGCCACATAAAATTAATTTACTATTAAGAGGAAGAGACTCAAGCAAGCTTAGTAAATTTTGAAAGAATGTAACCAAGTCGGCGTCAGGTGTTCTGTAAATGCAAACAATGTAGAGATCGTAAATTTGGTTGTAGACGATAGAAAATTCAAATAATTTCTCAATTAATAAATTGTCGAACTTAGTCACTGCCGAAAAGTTGTTATTAGTAGACATTATTACTCAGGCTCATCGATATTTTGCCATATTTTTCAGTTATGGCAATAATTTCTGGAAAATTGAGCTGTTCAAGTAATAAATGTAATTCGTCAGTTTTGTGTCTTATGGACTGAATATTGAGGAGAAAAACACTAAGCTTGCTATCGTTCATTTTTTCAGAGGGTGCTTGTTCCTCTATTCGCGTCAACTTATCTAAAAAATTTTATTTTTATTTGGAGAACCACCAGAAAAATACTTGGAATGACTCTCCCTCACTTTTTGAAGTTGTTGGATTTTCTCCGAAGAAAAAAATGATCTAATAGCAGAGAGATCCGCTTCAGCTTCCGTCAAGCCGATGCCATAGGCGTTGTGGAAACGATAGTAAAGCTTACGTAAAGAATCTACGTCACTAGGAAGGCCCTCTGATGCTAGCGCCAATTTAATGCTGGTGTTGGTGTAACCTTCGAAACACGCATTGGGAGGTTGGTCGTGGAGGTAAGCAAGGTAAAGCCGGAGAGCTTTCAAGATGGAAGGGTCTCTCAATCTAGCCAACAGATAACGTCCATTTGCCGCATCAGAGTCTCGCGACCTACGCACTCTAGGTGGGGTCATCGGGTCAATGTCGGTATTCTCCGGGGACTCTATAATAATATCAGAGTTTCCATTGAGCACATGAGACTTACATGCAGCAATGGCCTTGATTGTAGTCTTTTTTTTTGAGTTGCATTCTGGAGGTAAGCTTTGGATCGCTACAGTGGCTGGATCAATTAGTTGATGTCTAGTGGTAGTAGTGTTTGCAGCAGGTGATGCTAAGCTTGATGTTGCCAGAGATGACATGGCAATGTTTATTGCACTTCCGGTCGGCCACATATTTATATCCTTCAACTGTTCAAAATGATTTTTGTTCTTTACGCCAATTTTGAAGTCAGCAAGTGCACTGTCCTTATCTTTCAGCATGGAAAAACATCGGATAAAGTCTGTAGTTCCAAGTTTTTCTTTAACATAGTGAGCAATTTGATTTAAAGTATATGAGGCGGGGATTTTAGACACTAAGACACCATTGAAATCTTTGTTGGAGGTTTCTGATGCAAGCACCTCGAACCATTTCTGGGGTTACTTATTGGCAAGCTTCCCTAATTCTATTCATTAAATCTTCAAAGTTCCTAGGTTCGATAGTGTACACGACATCTTTCATAGTCAAGAGCCAATTTGTAAAAAAAAAAAAAAATAATCGCTTATAATTTTGTGAGGCAATATTATGAGATACTTCAAAATTTTTGGTACCAGAGCTGAGAAATACTCCCTCCTTTATTTGGGTAGGGTCTAATTTTCAAAAAGTTTTTCTTGACGTAAAATATTTATATTGGTGTCGTTTTCGTTTAACTTTAGGCCGGCAAATTTAAATATGAGGTCAATTTTCAAAAATAACCCCTGGATGAGGAACCCCATCAAAATTTTCTATCTTCTTCCTAAAAAGTAATCATTTATTAACTCCAGTGCAGTGTCCTGAAGCCCAAAATATTTAAGTGGTCCAGCTTGTCAAATGCCTTACCATAGTCCCATAACAACTTACCCTGATCCTGCGCCCTAAAAATGTTGTCACAAACATGTAGTAACACTGTTGTGGTACTATGTTCGGCTTTAAAGTCTGGCAAAATACAGTTTCCCATAACAAACTGACAAAATTACTCATTTATTACTTTTTCTAGTATCTTGGATAGTTTCGGTAAAATACTGACGGGGCGAAAGTGAAATATATCTGTCGGATTATTATTTTTTGCCGCTAGGATGATGTTGGCAATCTTCCATTGAGTTAGAATTTTTGATGTTCTAAGGAAAAGGTTTATTATAAAAATAACTTGAAACTACCAGAAAAATCATCTTTAAATCTATCGTGTCAGCACTGTTGCCAGGTCAAAAAAATTAAATTCACCAGAAATTGGGATGAAAAATCACCAAATTTAAAAAAAAAAAAATCACCAGAAATCTTGAAAGTTGATTTCTCAACAGTGTTGCCAACTACAACTTATAACAAATATTGTGTCAATCATTGAGGCTCGAATTTATACAAAAAAAAGCCCAAGTAGGCCTTGCAAATTTCAAATTTTCCATAACAGTAATTATATAAACATCGGCAACGCTGTTGAGCAAAATGTCAAATATCATTTATGACAAGCTGAAAAATAAAAATTCAAACTCAATTTTCTCGAAATCTATCAAATATTTTGTGGCCCTTGATGAGGGCTTCAAAATGGCACTTAGTTGAAGTCGCTGTCATTTACGATTTTTCAGAAAATCAAGTTTGAAGTTTTTGACTAAATTTCAACTAAAATCCAACTTTGAGGCTCAATTGCTTGAAAAGTATTTGAAGTATCAAACTCAATCTAGCACTGATTTATAGAGAATTTAATGCTCTTTCCAACCATATATAATTTATTTAGATTTGCTCGATATTTAAAGGAAGTATTGGCAATTGCTCCTAACCTTATCAGGATTTTTAAAAAAATTTAGATCTGAAAATTGAGATTTTCTTTTTAATTTTTTTTCCCTTTTGAAATCGAGATTTGGAAATAATATTAGAGTTTTTTTGGACTAATTTAGATCCGCTCTATCGATTGGAAAAGTCAAAATTCAAAAAAATCGAAAAAATAAAAATTTCGATTTTTTCAAAGGGTTAAACTCCTTTGGATTTTAATTTCAAAATTATCAAATCCAATTTTCTTGGAACCCGTCAGAGATTTTGGATCAATTTTTTTTGAGATTGTAGTCGCTAGCATTTACGGTTTGATCTTGGATATCTTCAAATCTATTGAAGATTTTGAATTAAAATTTCCAGTAAATGTAACTCTTGACAAGGGCTTTAAAATGGTATTTAGTTAAAATCGCTAGCTCTTATGGTTTTCGAGTTCGAAATTTTTGATAAAATTGGGACTAAAAGTTAACTTTGAGATCCAATTGCCCAGAAAGTATTCGAGTTATCAGAACCAATTTAGCATGGATTTATAGAGAATTTAATGCTCTTTCTAACCATATATAATTTGTTTTGATTTGTTCAAATTTCTTTTAAGGTATTGTCCATTATTCCTAACCTTGTCAAGATTTGAAAAAAATTGCAGAACAAAAATTGAGATTTTTTAGCTTTTTGAAATCGCCATTTTGAAAGTAATGTTAGAATTTTTTTCGATTAATTTAAACCCGCTGAATCAATTAGAAAAGTCAAAATTTCGAAAATATGAAAAATAAAACTTTCGAGTTTTCGATTGGTTTGACTGAAACCCCCCATGAGCAACGCCACTGGCCACACAAAATACATGTTGCTAACTTGAAAAATAACCGGCCTACATCAACGAGAGCCTGGAATAAACAGAAATTGAAATATAAAAAGGGAAACATATACAGGGTGAATCCGAAAGTGAGGCTTTTTTTTAACAGGATGTATATCTCACCAAAATAAGTTGTTTGGCAGAAAATTGTTTATATAAAAAATTTAAGATAACGAAGGTACAGTTATTTTGAGGTTAGAGGAGTCTTCCACTATAAATCACTTTGTTTAAATTTTCTCAAAAAAAAAAGCCGCAAAAAAGCATAATGAGTCTTATTCCATAATAGCTACTCACAATTGCATTATTCCATCAGAAAAAAATTAATTTTCAACCTATCAATTTTTGTTTTAAAATGAAACAGACAAAATTTAGGCGGGAAATGAAGCATCAGACAAATGGGAATAATTTTGAACAATTTTTGTGATAATTTTTATCATATTTTCTCTACTAAATCTTAGATTATTGAAATTAGATTTTTAATGCACATAACCCTAAAATACCCGTAACTCCGTTATCTTAAATTTTTTGTATAAACAATTTTTTGCCAAACAACTTATTTTTGCAAAATATATACCCTGTTAAAAAAAAACCCTCACTTTCAGATTCACCCTGTATACATATATCAAAAGAACAAATACAAATTTATATAAAAATCAAAGGACCTCACACACCACTTATGGGTATTTGGTTTTCTGTCCAACAAATGAAATTTGTATGTTAATGGAGTAAACTTTCGATATATTACGAGGGATGTTTATAAAATGTATACCATTGTTAAAAATATTCAAAATTGATGAAATTTCAAAATCACCAGAAATTGCCATTTTTCAAAAAGTTTTTCACCAATCACCAGATTTTTCAGAAAATCACCAGATCTGCTGAAATTTCACCAAACCTGGCATCACTGCTCATCAGAGCCCCTCGTATTACTCTTTATTCTAGGAATCACACTTTCGATATAAACTTAAATATTCAAAGCAAAGCCCCACATTGTATATTATTACTAAATTATTTACTATGTATTTTTTAGGTGTATACTATCTAAGCTCCAATTAATCAGCGCAATTAATGCAGTATAAAAAAAAATACATTTAAGTAAATGAAGCAACACATTTGTATGAAATATCAAAAATATTGTATCTACTAATAAATTAGCATAATAATTGTATTAATTTTTGAAATTTTCATCCAACCTATATATAATATAATTTCAAAATCGTACTAAATGACGTGTTTTTTTTAGGGTTATGACTAATGAATATCTAGAGGATGACATTAAAAATGTAATAAAAGTATCAGATATTCAATTGATAGATCCAGATGAAAGAATATTTATAAAGGAAGAGAAATGTTCAGAAGATGTCAATTCATCGGTACCAGATGTTTTTAGAAAATTCCAATGTTACATTTGCAATGCTCTATTTAAAACTAAATCAATTTTGAAATTTCATTTAGTGACACACTTGGATTGTTTTCCTTTTGAATGTGACACTTGCAATGCGAAATTTAAACGAAAAGGCGTTTTAAAGATTCACAAACTAAAACATTCGGATATTTATCCTTTTGAATGTGACACCTGCAAAGCAAAATTTAAACTAAAACATCATTTAAAAAGTCATAAACTAACACATTCGGATGTTTATTCTTTTGAATGTGACACTTGCAAAGCAAAATTTAAACAAAAACGCCTTTTGAAGAGTCACCAACAAATGCACTCGGATATTTATCCTTTCGAATGTGACACTTGCAAAGCAAAATTTAAACGGAAAGGCGAATTGAAGAATCACAAATTGACACACTCAGATATATATCCTTTTGAATGTTACATTTGCAAAGCAAAATTTAAGCAAAAACGCTTTTTAAAGAGGCACTATGTAAGACACTCAGATATTTATCTTTTCGAATGTGAAACTTGCAAAGCAAAATTTAAACGTAAATATCAATTGATCAGTCACCAACTGACACACTCGGATATTTATTCTTTTAAATGTGACACTTGTAAAGCAAAATTCAAACAAAAAAGCCTTTTTAATAGACACCAATTAATACACTCGGATATTTATCCTTTTGAATGTGACACTTGCAAAACAAAATTTAAACTAAAACAATATTTAGAGAAGCACCAGCTGATACACTCGGATATTTATCGTTTTGAATGTACCATTTGCAAAGTAAAATTTAAACGAAAAGGGGAATGGAAAAATCACAAACTAACACACTCAGATATATATCCTTTTGAATGTGACACTTGCAAAGCAAAATTTAAACAAAAACGCTTTTTGAAGAGGCACTATCTAAAACATTCGGATATTTATCCTTTCGAATGTGAAACTTGCAAAGCAAAATTTAAGCGTAAATATCAATTGACGAATCACAAACTGACGCACTCGGATATCTATTCTTTTAAATGTGACACTTGCAAAACAAAATTTAAACGAGAAGCCGAATTGCAAAGTCACAAATTAACACATTTGGATATTTATCTTTTTGAATGTGCCATTTGTAGAGCAAAATTTAAACGAAAAAGCAATTTGAAAAAACACATATTGAGGCATTTGGATGAGAAAAAATTAAACTGAAACATACAACGTAGAAGTTAATACCAGTGGTAATTTAAACGCTGTGTCTAGAATGTTGGTACCGGTAACACATTTTTCACCGATAGTTTTGATGACGTTATCCATCCATATGACGCACAGGTACCAGGATTTAAGTGAATTTCGGTGTTTTTATATATGTTGTGATTTCACTAACCTTGCCATTGACTATTGAGGTGGGTTGGTGGATTCACCTTATCCGCTGATTGGTATTTTGGGTTAGTTTATTAATGTTTTCATCATTTTTTTGAAATATTTCAAACAATAAACATTAGTTTTGGTTCGAGATACCTTATATAAATGATTTGCGTTCGGAAATGTCGAACAACTCATCCCAGATTAGAAGTAATCTTCTATTAGATGATAGTGAACTAACCTTAATACCCTGTATTATAATCTACTAGACTAGGGGAAAAAAATTAAATAATTGAAGAAATAAATTTAAAAAAATAAATAAATAAATAAAATAAACAAAAAAAAATAATGTAAATTCTAATTATTATTTTAATTCTGGAACATTGTAATTAAACTACTACAAGTTAGTTGTTATTAATAGGTGTACATGTACAGGGTGGTCGAAATTGGACACTTTCTTATGAAAACACCTTTTATTTTTAGATTTATGGATCCCCCACCCTGAGGGTCAAGTTCCATGAAATCATGATTGGTGCATATCGCATTTTGATATTTTCAACCGTTTAGCCGCTAGAGGGCGATAAGAAAGTGTCCAATTTGGACCACCCTGTATATAATAATATTTGGTATTAATGCATATAGGTGGTGGTATATGGTAATATTAGGTATATACATATATAGAAGGAATAAGTGATAGGGTTGTAGCGAAATTTCAAAATCTTATTCAATTCTCTTAGTCATTGAAACGAGACTCTTTTTATTTTTGAATGAGTAATAAAACTAATTCTATCAGAATTTCTCAAATCCCGAATTTTAATCATCCCACCTACCTATTGTAATTCCAAAATCTTAAAAACGTTATATTTTTTTTAGGTTTATGATATATGAATATTTAGAAGATGGCATTAAAAACGAAATAGATATCTTTAAATGTGACACTTGTAAAAAACAATTTGACCGAAAAACCGATTAGAAGGCTCACGTATTAACACACTCGGATGAAAAGAATTTTAAATGCAACATATGCGATGCAAAATTTGAACAAAACTTTAATTTGAATAGGCACATTTTAACACACTCGGATATTTATCTTTTTAAATGTGATAAATGCAAATCAAAATTTAAACAGAAAGGCAATTTGAAGATTCACATATTAACACACTCGCGTGCAAACACATGCAATGCAATGCCAAATGATGAAAAGCTGAGATAAAAACGATTTTGTTCAAAAGTTTAGGTTTTACAACCTGTCAAAGTTGCAAAAAAATCAATTTTCAACTGTTAATATTTCCAAAACTGTTGAACTTAGGTATAGAGTATATACCATGCAATCTGCTCACTGCTCAGAATTTAACGTAGAATGTAGAATCCGAATATTCAATAATATACAGGGTATGCGGATGATCGCCAAAAGCTTTCTAAGGTTTAATTCACAAGCAATGCAAATTGCATATGTTTTATCTTTGTTAGTGGTAAGTAATGAAACACAAATCACTCTCTGCGTTTAAATAAAACTTGATTCTTTATCAATTATTTAATTTATATGACCATTAATTAATTATTAGTTAACTCAAGTTGGCATCTATGACAATCCTAGCTGACAGCTCCGTGACATGACAGGAGGAGTGTCAACCTTACAAAAATAGAAAATAAGACAGTGTTGGCGGATACAAAACAGCATAAAGTTTGTTTCGCCAGGGTTTGTACTTGCCACCAGCATTTGCCTTCCTTGTTTAACAAATAAAAATTGACTGAAACAAATCAATGACGTCAAAAATGTTCGTCGGTTCTTAGCCAGAAGTCATTCATTTTAATTTGTCAAAAATATTGAATGTGTCATATGAATTAATCTACGACAACCCTTTTTTTCAAGTTTCAAGGTCAAGTATGAACCCTGGTGAATCGGACCTTAGGTATATACTTGAATTAACTAATAAATTTAAATCTGGAACAAATAACAATAATTTTAGGTTTTTTGATTTACTATGTTTCTAGGTGACCTAGGTGTCATGAAAAGTTTTATAATAATTTCATATTACCATAAAATATGAGATGCTCCTGTTTACGCAATAGTATTTGAAATTTAGTAAACTGGACTGACTGATGGAAAATCGCGCAAACAAATTGAAATGGAAATGAAAATGATTCCATAGGGTTGTCGAAACACACAAAAGTTATTACCACTCACCTGGGTTTTCTTATAAGCTGTGCGTATATACGAGAATCCCCTGGAAAACGGTTCTCCACAACCACCAATGTATCACCATCGACTTAATGCACTCAAGGTCCCTTTTTAACGGCACAAGACATAGACTTTTCGAACGTAAAACACGGAACCGGTAAAAATGCAACGTGCATATGAACCACCATTTATTTAGTGTGTAAATCCAAATCTTCAACAGCTATCTGCCTCGGTCGACGCAGGATCGTAGAAAATACACTCCTGTGTTTTTATACGCGAAATTGACATTTAAGTAATTCTTTAATAAGAATGAGAAGAAACCAAATTTATAAATAATGTTGCGTTAACACCTCCATAGATGGCACATCAGTCTTTTACCATACCTATCAAAAAATAATATAAGGTTAGTTTTATTTAGCTGTTTTGATTATCATCATCATTCATAATAGCCGTTTTCTACTCTGAGTGTAGGTCTCTCTCATTGGTTCTATTCTGAGTAACCTGGTACCCATTTAGGCCAAATATGTATTTTTTTACATCATTGTACCACCGTTAAATTGGTTTTCGGTTTTTCGGAAAAAAATATTTAATAATTTCTAGAATCTTTATCCACCTTTATCTATTATTGTAATTTCAAAATTTTACTAAACGAAGTTTTTTTTAGGTTTATGATCAATGAATATCTAAAGGATGACATCAAAAATGAAATAGAGATATCAGATATTCAATTGATAGATCCAGATAAAGAAATATTTAAAAAGGAAGAGAAATATCCAAGAGATGCCGATTCATCAGGACCAAATGTTTTTGGAAAATTTCAATGTTACACTTGCAATGCTTTATTTAAAACTAAATCAAATTTGAAAGTTCATTTAAGAACACACTTGGATATTTTTCCTTTTGAATGTGACAGTTGCAATGCAAAATTCAGACAAAAAAGTTTCTTGAAGAATCACCAACTAATACACTCGGATATTCGTCCTTTTGAATGTACCACTTGCAAAGCGAAATTTAAACGAAAAGGCGGCTTGAAGGATCATCAACTGATACACTTGAATATTTTTCCTTTTGTATGTGATATTTGCAATGCAAAATTTAAACAAAAAAGCAAATTGAAGAGTCACCAACTGATACACTCGGATATTTATCCTTTCGAATGTGACACTTGCAAAGCCAAATTTAAATCAAAATCCGTTTTGAAGAGCCACCAACTAAAGCACTCGGATATTTATCCTTTTGAATGTGACATTTGCAAAGCAAAATTCAAACGAAAATGCGAATTGAAGAATCACAAACTGATACACTCAGATATTTATTCTTTTGAATGTAACACTTGCAATGCAAAATTTAAACGAAATTTCGACTTGAAGAATCATCAACTGATACACTCAGATATTTTTCCTTTCGAATGTGACATTTGCAATGCAAAATTTAAACGAAAAGGCGAATTAAGGAATCACAAAGTATCACATTCCAATATTTATTCTTTTGAATGTGACATTTGCAGAGCAAAATTTAAACGGCAAATCGAATTGAAGAGACACAAATTAACACATTCGGATATTTATCCTTTCGAATGTGAAACTTGCAAAGCAAAATTTCAACTTGAAAGCCGTTTCAAGAATCATCAATTAATACACTCAGATATTTATTCTTTCGAATGTGACATTTGTAAAGAAAAATTTAAACGAAAAGGCAATTTGAAGAATCACATACTAACACATTCAGATATTTATCCATTTGAATGTGACACTTGCGAAGCAAAATTCAAACTAAAACAATATTTGAAGAGTCACCAACTAATACACTCGGGTATTTATCTTTTCGAATGTGCCATTTGTAGAGCAAAGTTTAGACGGAAAAGCCATTTGGAGAAACACATATTAGGGCATTCCCGATGAAATAAATAATAATAAGTAATCGTGTTATAATGTTTAGATATTAGGATGTCTGTATAGTTGACGTATTATAATACGTTTTGTAATCTTTAATTTAATAAACTTATTGTTTAAGTTAAACATAAAACAATTTTCATTTTTTAGATAAATTAAATAGTTTGTGTAAAAAAGTAATGAAATGTCGAAATGAAAATTTAAAAAAAAAAATACCTTGTTTATTTTTATAACAAAATTTTTAAAAACTATATACTTACCTAAAGTAATAATTCCACACTCTGGGTAGGTAAAATAGGGAAAAAAATAAGGTCAACAGTTAGTTATATTTTCGTTGGCCAGTTTACTGGGCCTCCCTGATCAAGAATAACATCAAAATTACTCCAACTCCTCGTTTCATTAATTTTTGGTTAAAAACAATTATTGGAACTCGTTCGATAAGTCTTTTTTTTTCAACGAGTTTTCATCGGAAAATTTCAAATAAAATTAAAAAAAAAAAATCATTCAAATTTGAAACTCGTTGGATTTTATTTGTTTTTTTCTTTTTCCAACGCGTTTTAATTTTTTTTTTAAATATCAAAATTACTCCAACTCTTCGTTGCATTAATTTTTAGTTAAAAACAATTATTGGAACTTATTGGATTAATCTTTTATTTTATCTGAACGAATTTTTAATATTTAAATTATTTCAAATTTGAAACTTGTTGGATTTGATTTATTTTTATTTTTTTTATTTTTCCAACGAGTTTTAATTTTTTTTTAATATCAAAATTACTCAAACTCTGTTTTTCAATATTTTTGGAATTTTATGGAAAAAAAAAATCAACAAGTTTTATATGTTTTTTATTAAAAAATTGACTGAACGAGAAGTTTCATTTTTTCAAACCTCGTTGAAACAAAAAAAAAATTAAATTTAACGAGTTTTACTAAATTGAAATGATTTTTTTTTTATTATTTTTAGAATTCTCTGGTAAAAATTTGATGGAAAAAAAAATCAACGAAAAGTTTCAAGTAATTTTGATATCTAAAAAAAAAAATCAAAACTTGTTGGGTAAACAAAAAGAATTGAATCCAACGAGTTTTAATAGATTTAAATGTATTTTTTTTCAATATTTTTAAATTTTTTTAAAGTCGTTAAAACAAAAAAAAAAAAACAGAAAAACAAAAAAAAAATCCAACGAGTTTCAATAAGCCTAAAAAAAAATGTTTTGATAAAAATTCGGTTAAAAAAAAAACATTATTTAACGAGATCCAATTGTTTATATCCAAAAAATTGATCCAATGAGGAGTTTGAGTAAGTTTGATGTTTTTTTTTTTTGATTTTTTCAAAACTCGTTTCAACTAAATCCAACAAGTTCTATTTGATTTAATTTTTTTTATTTTTTTTTTCAATTTTTTCTGAATTTTAAAAATCGTTGCAAAAACAAAAAAAAATAAAAAATCCAACGAGTGTCAATTAATCTAAATGATTTTTTTTTTAATACTTTTAAAATTCTTTGATAAAAATGGGATGAAAAAAAAATATATCCAACGAGTTTTAATTGTTTTTAAATTGATCTGTCTAATCTTGAGAAGTATTCAAAATTAGCCATAAGAGAAACTTATAGGATTTAGTTAAAAACCATAAAGTGGACCAGTTTGATTATATTGACCTGCATTGACGCAACCATGTAATACAAACAATAATCCAATATTGTTATTAATTAACTAGCAAGTTTTAGAATACCAACCTAATTGCAGCAATCTGCAAAATCATCATCATTCCAAATTACGTTTATTTTATTAATAATTTTTGTGTATAAATATCGGCTCATTTCAAATAATAAATTAGTATCAAACCTTTACTGGTGTATTACTCACTTACCACAAAACCCTAAGCCTATACCCAGAGTGTGAGGCTGCACTCTACCTAAAGACGAAAACCCTTCACAGTCGTCACCTCTACAGGGCACTGTGAAAATACCGACACCAAGGTTCTCCCATATCAAAAGGGAAATCTGTCATTGGTCCTTCGAGCAAAAGAAGAAGAAGATAAAGGTTGAAAACCAGACTTTCCCAACAGTCCCCCCCTCATTCCTACTCCTCAAATTACCCATACACTCGCGCCCTTCGGGGTTAACGTTTAGACACCGGTCTAAACAACCATCCAAAAATACCTTTCTTTCCTTGCTGTAGCAAGTGCTTTGTCTGGCTATACACTCATTCCTACACTCAATTACACACACTTTCGCGCCCTTCGGGGTTAACGCTTAGATACCGGTCTAAGCATCCAAACCTCAAAACCTCCACTGCCCTATACCTATAAGGTCCTTCCAAACCTCAAAACCTCCACTGTCCTATACCTATAAGGTCCTTCCAAACCTCAAAAAAAAAAAAAAAACAGAAAACCTCGATCGCCACCGACGGATCACGTGCACCAGCCACCGCCGTCCATTCTCAACTTCAAAAGAACTTCAATAATATTACACTCCAACGTCATTTCCAAGTCACATCGAGCAGACAAACCATCATCAGTAGTGGATCAAGTCAACCGGTCGGTCAAGTGCATCAGTCACCGCCGTCCAACAACAAGTGAAAAAACATAACTTCATCCAAGTTCAGAAAAATGCCTACCATAGGCGAAGAGATGGACCGTCTTGCGCTGGAACAACAACAACACGGGCGAGACCTACAACGTATTCTCACGAATATGAAAAAAGATGCCACAAGCCGAAAAACAATCCAATACTTCGAAGGAAAAATCAAATCAGTGGAATCATTATGGACCACAATCTATGAGAATGACAAGAAGATCAACGAATTGAGTTGCCCCACCCACAATTACCATACCACGAACTACATTGAACAACTCAAGGAGGTCTACACTGACACAGTGGATTACATAGAAGACGGTATAAAAAAGGCCGAAGCCCGAACAAAACAAAACGAGATGACATCAAAACTAACAGCACTGCTTAACCAGATGGAAGAATTCCTCAACGACACTATTGCAGAAATAGATGATCGCACCCCAACCAATCGCCGTCAGCAGCTCCAATACAAAATAATCGAGAAATGGAGACAGATTTCGGACCTGTACCTACAACTCGAAATTCAATCGGTCCATACACCTTACAAAATCGCATATAAAGCACTTGAGAAACAACACGAGCAGATACTCCTACAGCTACAGCCGAATGAATCTACAACCAATCATCCAAACACTCCAGCATTGCCACAAGCCATGCCCACTGTCATTATCCAACAACCAAGGTCAAACAACATATCGCTGCCTCAAGTGAAGCTGCCAATGTTTGACGGATTATATGAAGAATGGGCCACCTTCAGGGACATTTTCACGAAAATTGTTCATGAGAATAATGACCTCACCGACATCGAAAAGATGAAATATCTGAAGACTCACGTACGAGGTGAAGCCAGTAGAGTCATTCAACATCTACAGATAAACAGTGACAACTACAGTACAAGCTGGAACATTCTCGAGAGAAGATACTACAACGAGAGACTAATCATCAACAAGCTGATTGATAAGATATTGGAAGCACCATCAATCACTCACGAATCAGCATACAAGCTGAAGCAACTACATGACGCAATGATAGAATGTGTCGAAGCGCTCAACAACATGAAGGTAGACACCAAATCATGGGGACCATTAATCTCAAGACTAATCTGCCGCAAATGGGACTCCGAGACAAATCGATTATTCGAGCAATCGTTGCGAGAGCCAAACAAAATGCATCAGCTAGACGACGTACTCAAATTTCTGCAAACAAGATTTCAATCCCTTGAAGCTTGCGTACAAGGTAAAAAGAAGTCCAGCGAGCAAACCCACAGCACAACTGAAAACTGCGGATACTGCAACGAGTCTAACCACAGCATCTACAACTGTCAGAAGTTCCAAGCACTAACTCCAGCTGCAAGACTTAAAGTCATCAAGGAGAAGAAGATCTGCATAAATTGCCTGAGACACCCAGCGCACATAAGATGTAATTCAACCGTCGTATGTCACACCTGCAAGAAATTCCACCATACAATGGTACATGTAGACTTTAACGAACAGAGAAATCAAAACGGACCCAGAAGCTTCCAGCAACCAAACAACAGACACGGCCAAACAAATCAACACCACCGCAGAGACACAAGGCAAGTCTCAACCAATCACTTCGGAAGACACAACGAGATGGTCCTATTGGCAACAGCAGTTGTCAAAGCCCAAAATAATCCAGGGATAATTGAGCATTTACGTGTGCTAATAGATCCAGGCTCCCAATCCACGTTCATAACTGAAGAAGCTGCCTCATTACTATCCATACCACGTCAGCGCATAAGAGCCGACGTATCCGGACTTGGAAGCGCAGAACCTCAAGTCGCAACATGGATGGTGAAAATAAACGTCAAGCCAAGATTCCCAAGCAACTTCTCAATGGAGATTCCTTGTATTGTTCTACCCAAATTAACAAGGACGCTACCAAGTGAAGAAATCACCGTAAACATCGACAAATGGAAAAACGACTTACTCGCTGACCCTTCGTTCCACCGACCAGGGCCAATCGACATCATTTTGGGGGCAAAAGAATATGGAGAGATAATCCAGACGGGCATTCGAAAAACAAAAGATGGATTACTCGGACAGCACACCGAATTTGGGTGGATTCTATCCGGAAACATTCTACGACATGAGAGAAAAAATATGCAAGTTGTCAGTCTAATAACTTGCATTGAAAAAGATCAGCAGTTAGCGAAATTTTGGGAACTAGAAGAAGTAGCCCAAAGCAGGCCAACCACGGAAGAAGATGAATTCTGCGAAAAACATTATCAACTCAACACGAGAAGAAACAGCGACGGTACATACACAGTCAAGATTCCATTTAACGATAAACTAGAACAGCTAGGGATCTCAAGATCACGTGCAGCCGCACGACTACTACAGCTAGAGAAGCGATTTTCAAGAGATCCTAAGCTCGAAGAAAAATACGCTCAATTCATGGAAGAATACCTGAAGCTCAATCATATGAGAATATGCCCGCAACCAAACAATAGCCCATACTACATTCCTCACCAGCCTGTAATAAAAGACTCCAGCACGACAACAAAACTGAGAGTAGTATTCGATGCCTCTAGCAAAACTTCGAGTGGTATCAGTCTCAATGATGCAATGTACTCAGGCCCGAAACTTCAGCAAGAATTGCCAGACATATTACTTCGTTGGAGGACACATAAAATTGTATTAGCAGCAGATGTCGAGAAAATGTATCGGCAAATTAAAATTCACCCAGATGACCAAAAATACCAAACAATTCTATGGAGATTTGGAACAAATGAAGCCATACAAGAATACACGCTAACGACAGTCACATATGGAACCACCTCAGCTCCATACTTGGCCATTAGAACCTTACAGCAACTGGCAGAAGATGAAAAAGACAATTTCCCACTAGCATCTAAAGTGACCAAACAGGATTTCTACGTCGACGATCTGCTTTCCGGGGCAGATACGCTCGAAGAAGCCATCAATCTTCAGACAGAACTCATAGGCATGTTCAAAGCTGGAGGATTCATCCTGCGTAAATGGTCCAGCAACCATATACAAATCCTCAATTCTCTGAATAAAGAACTGAGAGAACAATCCCTACAAGAAATCACTGAAGACGGCACACGAAAATCCTTGGGAATCCATTGGGCACCATACGATGACACCTTCAGATTCAAAACGCAAGTCAACATGAAACAAAAAATTACCAAACGCATTATTCTCTCCGAAGTTGCGAAGCTGTTCGATCCGTTAGGATGGTTAGCTCCAGTAGTCATTAAGGCTAAGCTCTTAATTCAAGATCTATGGCTACAAAATTTAAAATGGGATGACTCGATTCCGGCTAACATCCAGACAAAATGGAGGTCTTTCCAAGATGAACTAAAAGCGGTGGAAGACATTTTGCTTCCCCGATGGACCAACCAAACGACAAACAGTCAGAAGGAACTACATGGTTTTTGCGACGCCTCTGAAAGAGCGTACGGCGCTGTCATCTATCTCAAAGTTAACAGCAAGGAAGGTCCAGCCAAAATATCACTTCTCACAGCCAAATCGAAAGTTATTCCCACAAAAACAAGAACTACACTCCCCAGACTAGAACTATGTGCAGCTGTTCTTCTTGCAAAACTCATGAAAAGAACCGTCACTGCATTATCAATGGAGGAAGTTGATAAATATGCATGGACTGATTCAATGATAACATTATCATGGATAAAGGGAGACGTTACAAGATGGAAGACCTTTGTCGCAAACCGAACGGCAGAGATCAACTCCCTACTACCAGACAAAAGTTGGAACCATGTCAGAACTTCGGAGAACCCAGCAGACGCTATTTCAAGAGGCATGGATGCAACAAAACTGAAACAGTTCAAGATGTGGTGGAATGGTCCAGATTGGCTAGCGTCAAAACCCACTGTGGAAGCACTGTCACAGAAAATAGAAATACCTCCAGTTACAGAAGAAGTGAAACTCTGTCACGCAGCAATTATTACGGCAGAATGTACCAACCAGATGGAGATCATCAGCAGATTCTCCTCACTCACCAAGATGATACGAGTTCTAACGTACTGTCGTCGAATGCTCAAAGAAAATTGGCGCAGAAAAGGGCCACTAAAGGTTGACGAACTCAACACTACTCTAGAATTACTAGTCAAACAAGAACAACTTTATCACTACAGAGGAGAAATAAAGTCGCTTCAAGAAAATAATCCTGTCAACTGCAAAAGCAAAATCATCAACCTCAACCCAGTATTGGACCACAAGGGTATACTGAGAGTTGGCGGACGACTAGAAAAATCACATTTACCATACGAAACCAAGCATCCGAAGATCATACCTTACAAAAGTCATCTCACCAAGCTCATAATTCTCGACGCCCACATTCAAACCTTACATGGAGGAAACCAGCTCACACTGGCATACACAAGAAGACAGTTTTGGATAATAAATGCCAAAAAATCGGTCAAATCAGTTATTGGAAAATGTATTAAATGCATTCGGTTTAAGGCAACCACAGCGAACCAGCTCATGGGAAATCTGCCGACTGCAAGAGTATCACCATCTCATCCTTTCGAGCATGCGGGCGTAGATTATGCCGGGCCACTGCAGATTCGGACAACTAAGGGAAGAGGACACAAGGCATACAAGGGATACATCGCCATCTTTGTATGTTTTGCAACCAAGGCAGTCCATCTAGAAGTCGTAAGCGACATATCATCCGACACCTTCTTGGCGGCATTCCGACGCTTTATCTCACGAAGAGGACGCTGTGCACATCTCTATAGTGACAACGGCACTAACTTCGTCGGTGCCAGCAGAATCCTTCAAAAGGAGATAGCCACGACCATCCAGAACTCCAATGTTCAAGACGAGTTATCATCAGTTGGAACGCAGTGGCATTTCATACCCCCAGGAGCACCACACTTCGGCGGGCTATGGGAGGCGGCAGTCAAATCTATGAAGTACCACCTGCGAAGAGTTGTTGGAGAGACCCGTTTGACATACGAGGAAATGACAACACTCATGCACCAGATCGAAGGCTGTTTAAATTCTCGACCGCTGTATGCAATGACAAATGATCCAAGTGACCTAGATGTGCTAACTCCCGGTCACTTTCTAATTGGGAGATCTATAGTAGACCCTCCGGATCTAGTCTCCACAGCTATCACATCAGGCCTTACCGAAAGATGGAGGTTGGCACAGAAGATTAAAAAAGATTTCTGGAAAAAATGGACATCCGACTACTTAAATCAGCTACAGCAGCGCTACAAATGGCAAAATCAACAAATGAACCCACGAGTAGGAGATCTAATGATTATCAAAGAGCAAGACATCAACCCTAGCAAATGGCCCCTCGGTAGAATAACGGAAATCCACCCATCACAGGACGATAAAATGGTGCGAGTGGTCACTCTAAAAAAGTCAGAAGGAGGCCCTACAAAACGACCCATACATAAACTAATTCCTATTCCCACAGAGAAGGATGACTTGGAAGCAATAAGACTCGAACAAAGCCAACCATCCCACTCAAAAAATCACAGGAAAACTTGGAGAATAGTAATTTCGGCACTGATATTTATGTTTGCCTTGAGAAATACTTCAGCCCAAAAATACGAGATACAGTATCCTCCTCCAGGCCTCTATATAGAGCACATTGGACACGCAAAGATAGATAGGGGAACCTTTAGAATGGAACTCCGATTCAACAAGTCTAGATTATGGAATGACACCATCAACATAGATTCATCAATTCGGCAAGTTTCGACTCTTTGTGAGAGAGCCAGAGAATTAGCATCCAAGACGGAGTGTTCATCGCTAATTCACCACCTTCAAGAAAAACAGCAACACGTCGATTGGATGAACAGAGGGATGCAGAACGTGATGACCAATCGTAATAAGCGAGGACTTATGGGAAAATTGCTCACATCAGTATTTGGAGTCAACGATGAAGTGTACGCAGACATTGAAGAATTAGACAAAAATCAAAAGGAACTCATCAAGACCTCAAATCATCAAGCGAAGTTTATGCTACATGCTCTGGCTACATTTAATCAGACAGAGGTACGAATCAACAACCATCTAGAAAGATTCAGGAAGAAACTCAATGAAGGCCTTGAAGCAATCAATGAAATGCAGAACTGGTACAGACGAATTGACGAAAACAAACTTAATATTCATTTATTGAGTGCGTACCAAATAGTGGCAAATTACATAGATGAAGTCACTGATTACCATCAAAAACTTTTGGACATCCATTATCACCGTGGACATCTATTTGAAGTCATATCTCCAGCTTACGTTGAAGAAACCATAGCGTCAGCCAACAAAAAACTTCCAACGAACATTAAAATAATCTCATACCCAATCCTGCAGACCAAAGTTCAACACAGCAAGGACTTCATTCACATATTTGGCTACTTCATCATTACAGAGAACAACGAGTTTGTGCTTATCAAGGCAACACCAATCCCAACCAAAATAACAAAAGAAACTTACTGGATACTCGATGTGCCAAATGAATTCATTGCAGTAGACTACAATTCCCAGTTATACTTCCAGCTCAGTGAAGCAGAACTAAAAAATTGCATCAGCATCAGTCAAGATGCATTCATCTGTGCACCGACTACGACTCGAACCATAGAAGCTACTCCCAACTGCATCATCGATGAAGTCTATCAACGATCGCAAAACACTTCGTGCGCACTACGAAAAAAGACCTTGATATCTAGTATCATATGGAAACGTTTGAATACACCTAATGCTTGGATGTTCATTAGCGCAGACCAAGTCAAAGTGGCAATCATCTGCGATGGCATTCGTGAAGAAGTGACACTCAACAAAACAGGGATTGTGGTTATATCCCAGAACTGCATCATAAAAACCAACAAAAACATTTTAACTCCAAAAAGAGCTGAATCAGTGACTGTTCTGGCATCCATGATACAACCGATCAACCCAAACACAACAGATGCGTCCGTTTTCCAATTAGGACACGAAATTCTAGAAGAACCAGTTCTAGAAGCCTCAGCATCTTTGGATAGAATTGAAGAGGAAGAATCAGATATTCAACAGCAACTACAAGAAACGCATTGGGCTTCCATACACCACCTAGCAGTATTCGGCACTGTTACATCGAGTACACTTATCACCATCATAATCTTGGCACTCTTGGGATATCTCGGGTATCGAAAACATAAGACGAAACCAAGACGTCAAGAAGACCACAATATCAACGGAATACCCTTGGAACCGCTTCGAAGCTACAGCAGGAACCACGAAATTGACACCGATGCCAGCAGCTGACCAAGATTGCGGCGGCCAGAATGTCTAATCTTGAGAAGTATTCAAAATTAGCCATAAGAGAAATTTATAGGATTTAGTTAAAAAACCATAAAGTGGACCAGTTTGATTATATTGACCTGCATTGACGCAACCATGTAATACAAACAATAATCCAATATTGTTATTAATTAACTAGCAAGTTTTAAAATACCAACCTAATTGCAGCAATCTGCAAAATCATCATCATTCCAAATTACGTTTATTTTAATAATAATTTTTGTGTATAAATATCGGCTCATTTCAAATAATAAATTAGTATCAAACCTTTACTGGTGTATTACTCACTTACCACAAAACCCTAAGCCTATACCCAGAGTGTGAGGCTGCACTCTACCTAAAGACGAAAACCCTTCACAGTCGTCACCTCTACAGGGCACTGTGAAAATATCGACACCAAGGTTCTCCCATATCAAAAGGGAAATCTGTCAGATCCAACGATGAGTTTGAGTAATTTTGATATTTTTAAAAATAATTTGAATATGGTTGGAAAGAGAAGAAAAAAAAAATAAAATAAAATCCAACGAGTTTCAAATTCGAATTATTTTTTTTTTTCAATTTTATTTGAAATTTTTCAGTAAAAACTCGTTGAGAAAAAAAATATTCAACGAATTTTTGATTGTTTTTGAATTGATCCAATGAGGAGTTTGAATGGTTTCAATATTTAAAAAAAATAAATAAAACACTATGGAATAACAGAACAGACAATAAAATCTACCGAGTATCAATAATTTCAATTGAAATTTGTATTTATTTTTTTTCATTTATTTTTTAATTTTTTTGATAAAAACTCGTTGGAAAAAAAAAACCAACGAAGTTTAATTGTTTCTGAATTGATCCAACGAGGGTTTCAGTAATTTTGAAATTTTTTTAAAAAAATTTAAAACTCGTTGGAAAAATAAAAAAAATAAAATAAAATCCAATGAGTTTCAAATTTGAATGAATTTTTTTTTTCTAAATTTTATTTGAAATTTTTGAGTAAAAACTCGTTGGAAAAAAATTATCCAACGAGTTCCAATAATTGTTTTTAACTAAAAATTGCTGCAATGAAAGGTTGGAGTAATTTCGATATTTTTTAAAACTCTATGGAAAAATAGAACAAAAAATAAAATCAAACGAGTTTCAATAAATTCAATTGAATTTTTTTTTTTCATTTTTTCAAAAATTCTTTGGTAAAAACTCGGAAAAAAAAATCCAACGAGAAGTTTGAATAATTTTGATATTTTGAAAAAAAAAAATGAAACTCGTTGGAAAAAGAAAAAAATAATAAATAAATAAAATCCAACGAGTTTCAAGTTTGCATGATTTTTTTTTTTTTAATTTTATTTGAAATTATCTGGTAAAAACTCGTTGAAAATTATCTGCTCAGAATTTTATGTAGAATCCAAATATGCAATCACGTATAGGGTGTTCCATTCCAAATAACAAAGTTCTGTCGCATACCCCATTTAAGGAGCACCCTGTATATTCAAAAATAATTTTAATTAATGCATATTAGAGAATCAAACAACTTTGTATTTTTTTTTTTTCTTGCATCACCCTGTAAGGAGATATCGTCCGATATCGCACTAAGTTGACACCCTGTATATACAATGAAACAACACCTTTTAAAAAAAGTCATTTAATTAAAGCTTCATTAAAAATAACATTTAACATAAATATATTTACAATATTCAGAAAAAATTATAATGCTAATTACGTTACATCTATTTAAAGTACAACACCGCAAACAAGTTTAATAAATTTAATAAATAAATAAAATACGGAAGAAGAATATATTTTTCAAAATGAATGTCCCTCTCCCTCTCTCTTCCACCAGTCTTTTCAAAGTTACATCTTAAACCACTAAAAAACTGACCTGTTGTTTAATTTTACAAAATAAATTATTTATTAATAACTAACCTACTCATAAAATTTGACTAGTGAATTTTGTAAAATGCCCTTATTTGGTATTTTTACTAAAACTATAAAATACACTGTTAGTAAAATAATATTAAAGATGAATCTAATTATTATAAAACTTGAAAACAATATTGGTAACAAATATTTGTAATTATAATGTCTTTCTTGGTTTTTACTACTTTTTCTAAAACATCTTAAAGCCAAACCAAACTTATCCTAATTGTTCTAATTTTTTAAAGCTTAATTAAGTACCCTTTTCACTGTGATAATGAAAGTCAACTAAAACAATAAATAAATATAAAAACTCTGGCCTTAATGCGTCATTAAACCCTTAAGTGTTTGACCAATTGTCACAGTTGACAGATAAACAATTTATTAACGTTATTTGTTAATCGCTTGAAAACCACCAATATAATTATGACTAGTGCGGAAAGTGATAGTTTTCCGCCATTACTCAACGACTAGTGTGCGGAAAGTTTCAGTCAATTTTCTGCAAAATTGTGTTTTTACTTTTTTAATAAATTATTTTATAGAGGCAAGATGTAATTTACAATACAACTTCTATTCAATTGTAAAAGTAATCATAAAATTGAATGATTGTTTAATGGGAAGATATCAGTTGGCGTTGATGGAACAAATCAAATTTGTGCGCTAATGGAAGTCTTTATGGCCCATTAATGATAGTATTAAACAATTATAAACTAAATCAAATTATTAACATTCCGGAAATAAATAGTGGAGGATGAAAATGTTTGCAGTATGAAGTTCTTCAACTTTAATAATAAGAACAGGATATTTTCAATTTTTGGTTACAAAAGCAGTCAAAAGACATCAATTATTTTCTACAAGAATACATGTAAAAATGACGTGTACTTTGTAGTCAAAATTTGACAATATTGATGTGTTGTCAAAGTCAAATGTGAAGTGATTATTATAAAATAATGTAATCATGATATAGTTTAATTTTTGTATTGAATAGAACTGGTTTTGAAAATCAATTTAAAGTTTTTTTCTAAATTTATTTGTATATTTGAAAAGCATCATTCAAGTATTTAATCACTTTTCATCTGTACTATCAATTTATTTTATAGGTAATTGTGCACATTTATGTGTTGTGCGCAGAGCTGGCACAAGTACATTAGGGAAGTAGTTGAAGTACAGGTATGAAGTAAATAATATATTTAATAGACTTACTTGAAGTACAGGTACAAGTTTTTTAAAAATATACTTGAAATTTACTTGACTTTCATCGAGTAATTTATACTTCAAGTAAAAACATTGAGCTTCAAATGAAGTGGCATTACCTACTTGAAGTATATTTTAAGACTTGAAGTATGTAAAATATTTTAAATAAATTATTTGAAGTAATTTTGGTAGTTCAAATATCTAAAATCTATTCAAAATAAGACAACTCTTAGTAATTTTCACAGTTATTCACGAAATCATCCGATCCTCATTCTATTCTGGTATCTTATCCGAGCTTCATGTTATTTATTAATTATAAAATAATAAAAGTACTAAGGTGCTTTGGTGCTTAATATTTTTCTATATTTTTCGTTGTAGGTGCACCAATTCGAGTAAAATTTTCCATATCTAAGTTTCAGTTCTAAAAATTAAGCGAGGCATGATTCCAAAATAAGTATCAGGATATTTGATTATATTTGAGCCCATACTGTTTACGTGATTTTTTAATTATTATTTGTTTGGGAAAATACTATAAGTTTAGCTTGACAACATCGCAAACGCGTTGAGTACTTGTTATCAAAAATTGTTCAAGCTAGTATCAATTTTTCACGCTAGTGGTTGTTGCTCTATCTGGTCTAATCCCATAATTCTTCCTTTTCTTACCTAACTGCCCCGTTCTAGAGAGTGTATTTTTTATATATTGACACCCCACCTACAGCCTTTACCTTTACAGGTAGAAGAAACGTGTAGATACAAAAGTTGAAGTTTTGGCTAAATTTTTAGAATCTATGGTCAGAAACAAAAATTGAGTGTCAGAAATGTGAAATTTTGCATACTTTAAGCTTTTTTCAAATATGATGTACTATATTTGGTTCTATATTCTTGAAGAACACAATTTCCCGATTCAAAAACTATTTAGTTTGTCTATATTTGGTTGAGCCGTCTTCAACATACTTATTTGGTTCTGAAAATTTTAAAAATACTATTAGAGAAACCAAGTATCTCATATTGCTTTATGATGTCTTTTATTATTTTCATTATTAACCTAGGGAGAGAAATTCAATTTTTAATTAGTAGTAAAAAAAATAAATTATATACCATTAGAAAGAGCATTAAATTCTCTATAATCAAAATAGAGTTTGATAACTCAAATAGTTTGTCAGTAATTGAGTCTCAAAATTAATTTTGTATCCAAATTTTGTCAAAAACTTCAAACTCAATTTGCTCAAAAACTATAAACCTAGGAATATTGTAAATTACAAGCTATTTAGAGCTTATTAAGAGCTTCAAATGTTGTAAATTAGCCCAACGGTTATTGAGCAATTAGTACAGTCGAAATAGGATTTAGAGTGGAACTAATTCCCACAAAGACAGGGTTTGATTTTTTAGGTTCGTTACTCATATCTTTTCAACATACTGAAAGTCTAGAAAAATGTGAGCATACAAAATTCGTTTTTTGGCGGCCATTTTGAATTTTTTCAAAAAATTAATAAAAACATGTTTGGTATCAAATAGAGAGATATTGCAAGTGCATGTTTTATTAGGGTGTGCCTTCTTTTGAAAGCTGCGCAGTTTCCATTTGAAATAAGTACAGCCTTATTAAGGATAAGGATCTGCCTTATTTAGGAGAAAATAAGACCTGCCTTATATTTGCCTTATTTAGAAGTCCGTAGTCGATCGGCGATGATTGGTAGCAATCGCGAACTGAATTTTGTTGTGTTTTGGGTTTATAACCATAGATTTTAGATTCATAACAACATATTTTGACTGTTGTTGAATTTTTTTACTAACTTTGAGAAATGGAGCAAAATCGAAATAGAATCAAGGCACAGAAAATAGGCAGCCGTTTTGTTTGTGGGTTGTTTTTGTTTTGTTTACGTATAAAGCAGGACGCGCACTGAATCGACTCGGACCGGTCGACTCGGCGAAGAGCATTCGGTAGTTTTTGATACTCATGCAATTAAATGAGACTCCGCGCACGGCATCGGACTCGTCGACTCGACGTGGTCGACTCGAGTCTCATTTAATTGCATGAGTATCAAAAACTACCGAATGCTCTTCGCCGAGTCGACCGGTCCCGGTCGATTCAGTGCGCGTCCTGCTTAACGATGAAGTAAATTCTTGGCAAATGTCGAAATTGAACAGTCCATAACTGAACTTAGAAAGCAAGCGGCCAATTGTGCTTTCGTATGCATAAAAGACAATCGTAAGAGTAGTTATGTTGATAGGATGATCAAGGATAGAATCATTCTAGGAATATATGATAAACAAATTCAATAGAGACTGATCAGAGAATCTGACATGACGTTAGAAAAAATACAAGAATATTGTAATCAATTGAACTTTCTAAAAAACATATCAAGATGCTATCGCCATCACATGAAATGGAAGCGATAGATGCAGTTAAGTTCAGCCAAAAATGCAGAAAATTTGATTCAGATCATCCAATAAGACAATGCCCAGCATTCGGAAAGACGTGTGCAGTGTGTCAAAGAAGAGGGCATTATGCTAAAATGTGTTTCTTCAAAAATCAAAGTAATAGTGGTACTTCCTCGAGTACTTCATATTTTAATCGTAGTGGAAATTCCTCAAAAAATTCCAATGGTGGTTATACTGTACCAAAATAAAGTGTAAATGTGCAAGAAGCGAGGCAAGATACAGCTAGTTGTGACATGCTTGAGAATGTTTCTGCTCAGGTTTCGACAATACAACTTGAAAAAGAAAAGCTGAATGAGCCATGTAGGGATGAAACTCTCAATAAAACTGTAAGTAGTGACTCGAGTAGTGACCTCAGTGAAAATATATTTATTTTTGAACAAAAACGACAAAATATTGTTTCTGGGTGGTATGAGCTAATTTATATTAACAGAAATAAACTTCGGTTTAAGTTAGATACCGGAGCGGAATCAAGTATTTCGCCTCTAAAGTATTTTGAAATTTTCCAGTTAGAACATTTCCAAATCACTCCATCTAACAGCGTTATTATGTCATATGGAAATTTCAAAGTAAAGCCTGAAGGGCATGTCAATTTGAAGTGTGTTTACAAAAATCAAATTTTTGATATAAAGTTTTTGGTAGTAAAGTTGGACACAAAGCCATTATTGGGGCTTAATGAGTGTTTGAAGTTTGGTATGATTTCTAGAATAAACACAGTTCAATATTGTAGATTTTTAGAAAATTATGTTTTGTTGCCCAAGAATAAGAATGATTTGGGAAATGTTTTATCTGAAATATTTGATGGTTTAGGTTGCATACCAGGGTATGTGGATATAAAATTGAAACCAAACGCAATTCCTGTACCTAATACAAACGCAGAGAAGAGTTCCACTAGCTCTTCATGAGAGAATAAAAAAATCCCTTAGAGATTTAGAGAACAAAAATATAATTACAAAAGTAGACCACCCTACCGAATGGGTAAATTCTTTGATGATAGTCGAGAAACCTAATGGAACTCTCCGATTGTGCCTTGATCCAAAACCCCTGAATAAATATATTTGTAGAGAGTATTTTATGATACCAAAATGTGATGATATCTTGAGTCAACTTGAGGGTAAAACCATTTTTTCTGTGATTGATATGAAAGATGGATTCTGGCAAATCCAGTTGAATGAACAAAGTTCAGAGCTATGCACTTTTAACACCCCTTTTGGTAGGTATAAATTCAACCGAGTGCCATTTGGGTTGAATAGTATCCCAGAAATTTTCCAAAGGAAAAATATGAAAATTTTTGGTGATATTTCCAATGTTCATATCTATTTTGATGATTTGATTATAAGCGGATCAAATGAAAAATCTCATGACAATGCCCTTAAGAAAGTCATCGAACGAGCTTTGAAATATAATATAAAATTCAATTTTTCAAAATTACAATATAAATTAAATGAAGTTACTTTCTTGGGTCAAAATATTTCTCAGTCTAGAATCCAACCATCAAATAAAAATATTGGAGCAGTATTGGCTATTGAAATACCCTCAAACAAGAAAGACTTACTAAGAGTTTTAGGAATGTTCAAATTTTTTTCGAAATTCATACCAAACCTCTCTCAGTTAACATATAATATGAGAAATCTAACAAAAAATAATATGAAATTTGACTGGACCGACTTACATCAACAGGAATTAGACACATTAAAAACCCTGATAACAAACAAAC
Source organism: Ceutorhynchus assimilis (assembly GCA_917834065.1). Taxonomy (NCBI): domain Eukaryota; kingdom Metazoa; phylum Arthropoda; class Insecta; order Coleoptera; family Curculionidae; genus Ceutorhynchus; species Ceutorhynchus assimilis. The sequence goes on from OU892286.1 coordinate 3,895,075, forward strand.
CCATTCTAAAGATTTTTGATGCAAATAAACCAATAATTATCCAAACTGATGCATCGAGCAAAGGCATGGGTAGCGTAATGATGCAAGATTCTCATCCAATTTCCTTTGCGTCAAGATCGCTGAATAAAGCTGAGGTAAAATATGCACAAATTGAGAAGGAATTATTAAGCATTGTGTTTGCGTGTGAAAAATTCCATTTTTGGATTTAGAGAGAGAAATAATGTTTTGGCCTCATATGTCTCAAGATATCGAAAAGGTGATAAATGATTGTGAAATCTGTCAACTTAACAGACATATATGAATCCAGGAATGTTAGGCAAAATTTCGCCTAAACCTCAAAAAAAATCCCAGAGTTTTTCTGAGACCCGTTTTAGGTTCCTGTGATAGTGCTCTACAACGCATAAAAAGTCCCCAAAAATCTCCTAATTGGCATTTTTTTTAGAGGCCTTTTAAATACACTGTGTGTAAAAAGTCCCGGAACAGTCAATTATTTCGAAAATGGTGCACAATATAAAAAAACTTCCTGTATAAAAGTTGAAGGTCTTAATAAAATCTATTGAAATAGGACTTTTGTAATTATACAGGGTGGCCCAAAAAGTTGTGCTACACAAAACTTCTTTTTTTTTTAATGGAATGATCCTTTTTTATTTACATTTTCTAATTCCTCTGGAGATTCTAAACAACAATTATGAAACATGTCATATGGCTAAACCCATTAGTTTCAGAAATAATTTGAGTTGAAGGACATAAATACGATATTACCTCAGGATATTACCTACATTTTGCATTGTTTCGAGTTGGATCAAAATATTTCAAGTTAAATCCTGAAAAAAAAAAAACATTTAACTTGTGTTAAATGAAATGTACCTCACTCAAGTTTAGTCAAAATTTCAATAATAACTAAATTATTAAATACAAGCAGTAAAGTAAAATTAACAATAACTTTGAAGGAACGAAAATAAAATTAAGTGTAAGGCGTTATTTAATTAAATGCTGAAAATGTCCTGCTCCCACAGTTTGACAATGGGCTAGGTTATAATAAAATTTATTGATGACGTTTTGTAATATTTCTTGGTTAATAGATCCACATTCTTCAATAATTCTTCTTCTCAATTCGTTCAGATCTGCAGGTTTTATCACAAACACTTTATTTTTCAGATGTCTTCAAAGAATATAATCAAGGGGCTTTAGGTCTGGTGACCATTTTGAACTAACTCGAAACAATGCAAAATGTAGGTAATATCGTATTTATGTCCTTCAACTCAAATTATTTCTGAAACTAATGGGTTTAGCCATATGACATGTTTAATAATTGTTGTTTAGAATCTCTAGAGGAATTAGAAAATGTAATTAGAAAAGAATCATTCCATTTAAAAAAAGTGAAGTTTTGTATAGCACAACTTTTTGGGCCACCCTGTATAATTACAAAAGTCTTATTTCAATAGACCTTATTAAGACCTTCAACTTTTATACAGGAAGTTTTTTTTATATTGTGCACCATTTTCAAAATAATTGACTGTTCCGGGACTTTTTACACACTGTGTATATACAACTTTCACACTAAAAGTTGAGAGGTACCAATAGTTTCATGTTCGCTGTGAGACGTCGGGGCCATGTTCATATGCATTTGTTCGGTTGGAATGCATGACCACTGTACCAACACACCAGAAAAACATCACGGTAAGTCGTATTTCCCGATTGAAAGGGTGTAACTCGCGGCAAATAGCGCTCAAATCCGTAGAAGTCCTGTTTCTTTCGCGTTTCTTCGTTCCGAACTTAATTTTAAGCTTTGGTGGCATTGAAGAAGTGTTCGGGAGTGACTGGAACAGTACTGGCGTTAAACTGTATCTGTGTGTGTGTGTGTGTGTGTGAGGGTGAGTATGTGTGTGTGTGTGTCTATGTGTGTAAGTGCGTGTGTGTGTGTGTAAGTGCCCGTGTGCGCGTGTGCAGTGCGGTGAATGCACTTGTTCAAACCCGCCATGGTTCCCCGTTCGCATCACGTTCTCGACGATCACATTGTTGGCCACGGTTGCCATGGTGCCCACTGTGCAAGAGGGGAATATTGAAGAAGGAAAATTGAGATACGGTTAGCACCAGTTCTGTTACAGTCACTCCTGAACACTTCTGCAATGCCACCAACAGACAAAACGAGGTTAGGAACGAAGAAACGCGAAAGAAACGGGAATTCTGCGGGTTTGAGTGAGATTTGCCGCGAATTACACCCTTTTTATCGGGCAATACGACTTACCGTGATGTTTTTCTGGTGTGTTATTGGTACAGTGGTCATGCATTCCAACCGAACAAATGCATATGAACATGGCCCCGACGTCTCACACTATTGCTACTTTTCAACTTTAAGTGTAAAAGTAGTTTATATTTAAAAGGCCTTTAAAAAAAATGCCAATGAGGGGATTTTTGGGGACTTTCTATACGTTGTAGAGCACTATCACAGGAACTCAAAACAGGTCTCAGAAAAACTCTGGGATTTTTTTTGACCTATATTCCCAAGTTTCCCGGACTAATAGAAAAGAAACTCTTGTAACCCATGAGTTGCCAGTTAGACCATGGCAATATTTGTATTCTGACTTTTTTGAACATAACCGTAATGACTATCTGTTAATAGTAGATTCCTATTCACATTGGTTCGAGGTATTTCCAGTAAATGAAAAAACAGCAAAAATTGTAGCAAAATGTCGCAAAGGGATTTTTTCAAGATTTTGGGTCCCTAATATTTTGTTTGCTGACAATAATCCCTATAATAGTACATTTTTAAAAGAGTTTGCGAAATCGTGGAACTTTGATTTAGAATTTTGTAGTCCCTATCATCACCAATCCAATCCAATGGCAATGGCAGAGAAGTATGTAAACATTGCAAAAAATATGCTAAAAAAGATGAACAGTATTGATGAATTGCCAAATTTTTTGATGGAATATAGAAATACTCCTGTTTTGCGGGTAGCTAATACGTAATGTCTTAGCTGGTAGTGGACTGTATTTACTTTGCGGCGCAACCTCTAAATAATGATAAAAAGGACTTACCCAATGATTCCATAAGTGCACTCCTGCAGGGACCCTGCTTTACACACGCGCTGCGGATTATGGTGTTCCCACTTACGGGTTATGTAACTTTGTAGAAGGTTGATACGAGAGGACTTCACAATGAAGTTTTGAGATTAGAAATATTGCGACCGGGTTAAGCCGTACGACGACGCGCCCGTGTCGTCTCATCGAGTTTCTTAGCAAGTCTGTCCAATTACTCGCTTCTGGTACGTCCACTATCAAAATCTAGAGGTACGACTTTTTTTGCGCGAAACAAAACAAAAAAATGCGAGCAAACAGGAATTTTGCACCTTTGCCAAATTGTATAATAGCTATTTATACAATAAGTTACGAAATGAGCGTCTTTTAGGCACGCGACGTGAAAATTGTCCAACGAGGCAAAGCCGAGTTGGACAACACGTCGAGTGACTAAAAGACACCGTTTCGTAACGTATTGTATACAAGATTTTTTCTACTGGCATTTTATAATAAAAAAACACAATTTCATTTCATGTGAATAAGTCGATTACACCCAAAATCTTTGTTACCTGCTTTTACTTGACACCTGACACTTTTCATGCGATTTTCTTTTCAAAATTCGACATCAATAATTAAAATCCTAGAAAGTAGGTAATAACACAAACTTCTGTTTTGAGTAACCCAAACGTTCAATTCAGTAATTCAATTTTCAATATTCATAATAAATACAAAACAAAATTCAAATATGTGTTTAGTGTGTTTTTTATTTCTGAATAATGAATGACACTTTTAGGCACTAGTGCTTAAAAATTACTTTTACGCACTCATAAGTCACTTTTACGCATTCAAAAGTCACTTTTACGCACTGAGTGCCTAAAAGTAACTTTCACGCACTCAGTGCCTAAAAGAATGTCGTTTCAAAACTGAAATGACAATCGAAAAGTTGCTATTATGAAACGTCAGTAGAAAAAATTTATTTAGAATAAAGACGAAACATTACCGCCCACCAAAAACATGCAAGTGTTTTTTTTTCTTGTTTCTTTTTTCAAGCCAATTTGGCACTATAGAGTCCCAAGAACAAAAAAAAAAAAAAATAAAAAATTCTTTTGTTAAATTAAAATTAAAATAAAATTAACTAGAGGTATTTAGCTATATACAATATCATCTAAGTTACCTATTGGGATGGCAACATAGACACTTTATTAACCGGCCGTTTAAGAACTCCATGGGTTGTCTTAAGGGTTACAACCCGGATAATACCGTCAGGACCAGGATGAGTTTCAGTTATGCGTCCAAGTCGCCATTTGAGGGGTGGAGTGAGTTCATCTCTTAGGACTACTAAAGTTCCAACCTTAATTGGGCTTGGATTAGTATGAAACCATTTGTTGCGCTGTTGCAGAGTATGTAAGTACTCGCGGTGCCAACGTTTCCAGAATTGTTGGTGAAAATGTTGAAGTAGTTGCCATCTACTCAAACGATTTAAGCTTATGGCGGACAAATCGGGATCAGGGATAGTAGATAATGGAGCCAGAGTTAAAAAATGACCCGGGGTCAAACTCGAGAGGTCATTGGGATCCGTACTTAACGCAGAAAGCGGACGGGAATTCAAGACCGCTTCGACTTGGGTGAGCACTGTGTACAGTTCCTCGTACGAGAGGATTTGGTCACCGATAAGACGGACCAGATGAAATTTGACACTTTTGATACCAGCTTCCCATAATCCTCCAAAGTGAGGTCCAGCAGGGGGGTTAAATCGCCAATCAATTTTTTCTTCATGGGCAGCTTCGGCAAACACTTCATGGAGGTATTTAGCGGCGCCAACAAAGTTGGTGCCACAGTCACTATGAATCACCGAAACTCTACCACGTCGACTTAGAAATCGTCTCAAGGCAGCAAGAAAAGCAGAGGTGGTCAGATCTGAGGCAAGTTCGAGATGAAGTGCCTTTGTCGCGCAGCATACGAACAGACATAAATAGGCCTTTTGAGATTTGGCACCTCGAGCTCGAGTGAGGGTAATAAAAAAGGGACCGCCAAAGTCGACAGCGGAACATTGAAAGGGTTTTATCTGAGTGACCCTAAAGGAGGGTAAATCACCCATTTTGGGTTGCATGATTGGAGGGTTTACTCGGAAACATTTTAAGCAATCAGAAGTTACTCGAGTGATTGCTCGTTTCGCAGATAGAATCCAAAAATGTTGTAAAATTAAGTAGTTCAACGTTTGTTTTCCACAATGGAGAAATTTTTCATGAAAGTCCTGAATTATAAGATCGGTCAATCTGTGTTGAGCTGGTAATAAGGCAGGGTGTTTTTGTTCAAATGCAAGTTTGGAATGAACTAAACGACCGCCCACTGTAACGTAGGTTACTAGATTTTTACTAATTTATCCGCGTTTCCGTTAATTAAATTAATTTGCCACTGATATTTTGTGGCTACGCGTGACCTCGGTTGCAAAGCACTCTCCAGTACAAACCGACGTGCGCGACGCGCTTCAAAAACTCAATTCCCCACCGCTGATATCTGCGCTGCCGATCGACGACGACATGACGCGGTGCCTCCCGCTTATAAATATAGCAGCACGCACTGCGTTTGGTCACTTCTCTCCGAGCTCCGAAACCGACCAGACCTACCAGACCGCTCCGACCTGCCGCAGCCGACCGATAAGGTAAAACCACCGCCGCCGCCGCCAGTACCGCCGCCGCCAGTACCGCCGCCGTCAGCAGCGCCGCGACGCCAGATGTTAGCCGACCGTTTAATTTAAGTACGGGTAAGAATGCAGGTATTTCTTCTTTCTCTCTTCTGTACACGGGTTGATCGGAGCTGCTGGCTGGAATACGGACAGGGCAGCTCTGCTCCTTCCGTGACAGAATAAAGGACGCTACGGGCTGGTGACAGGGTAGCGCTCTTTATTCTACACATTTCTTCTTTCTCTCTTCTGTACACGGGTTGATCGGAGCTGCTGGCTGGAATACGGACAGGGCAGCTCTGCTCCTTCCGTGACAGAATAAAGGACGCTACGGGCTGGTGACAGGGTAGCGCTCTTTATTCTACACATTTCTTCTTTCTCTCTTCTGTACACGGGTTGATCGGAGCTGCTGGCTGGAATACGGACAGGGCAGCTCTGCTCCTTCCGTGACAGAATAAAGGACGCTACGGGCTGGTGACAGGGTGGCGCACTTTATTCTACACAGTCCTTCTTTCTCTTTTCTGTGCACGGAGTGACCGGAACTGCGGGCTGGAACACATAAACAGAGCAGCTCTGTTCATTCCGTGGCAGAATAACGCACGCTACGGGCTGGTATCAGGGTGGCGCGCTTTATTCTACACAGTTCTTCTTTCTCTCTTCTGTGCACGGAGTGACCGGAACTGCGGGCTGGTACACATAAACAGGGCAGCTCCGTTCGTTCCGTGACAGAGTAAATAGGGCTACGGGCTGTGATACGACCAGGGTAGTGCTCTTTACTCTTCACACCTATTCTCTCTGACCTGCATTCTGCTCGGAGTAAGAAATTCGTGCACGAGGCCCAAAGGCCTAATCCTGCAAGCTGACGGTGTAGATACTGGACCGATCCTGGTTCCTGGAGCTTTCTTTTGCCGATTAACCGTTACCGTAACCGTCACCGTACCGTAATCTCGAACCGTTAAATTCACGCGACTAATCCGTCACGCACACGCACTTCGTTCGCTCCCCCTCACTCTCCGCTTAGCATTTCCTTTTATTAAACCTGTATCTTAATTAAGTTTTCTTGCATTTCCTTTTTGTATTATAAATTATTGGGTAGTCAATAAAAACTACTTTCTTGGTTGGATTGTGTGTTTCATTTTTGGGAAATGCGTAGGGACACCTGGTTTTCCGTCTCCACTGTTTAAAAGCTACCTAGAGCACGTGGGCCCTTAACCACATTAATCCTAAGGGTGGCGCCCGAGTTTTCCGAAAATTCCGAAATCAACCGCTTTCCTCCTGGAAAACCAAAGTAGCGCTACACCACCCTGAGAATACCAAGTTGATCTAGAAAAGGGGAAAGTTTTTTAAGCTGATTTGAACAGCGACGACCCTTTGACAGATTGTCAATATCCTCACTAAACACCATCCCTTGAATATATTTCACTAGCGTCATTAGGGAATTATGCAATTCGACATCTGTGAAAGTATTAGTCGAAATAGTGGGTTCATGACGCATTTTTTGGATCACCCGAAGGCAGTACGAGAATATCCTTAAAATGGTTGGGAGCGAAGAACGTTCACCTAAAAGCCTGGAAACACCATCAATTTCCGTAGTGATAGAACATACTAATTTTCCTTCTTCGGCGAGAACTTCCGGTTGCGGCTTTGAATCGGGTTCAAACTTTGATGCAGGCCACACTTCCTGCGGCAACAGTAACCATGCGGGACCGTGCCACCACAAAGAAGCGTCACACAATTCAGAGGGTAACATGCCCCGAGTAGCGCAGTCGGCGGGGATAAATTCCGAGGCAACGTGGTTCCAGTTTTCAGGAGGCACGATATCCTGGATTTGGCTGACTCGATTGGCTACGAAAGTTTTCCATCGAAATGCCGGCGAGCGAATCCAAGCGAGTGAGACCATAGAATCCGACCAAGCGTAAATCCGCGTAAAGTTAACGTCTGAGTAAGTGGCCAAGACAAATTTAAGTAATTTTGCGGCCAACAAAGACGCACAAAGTTCGAGTCTAGGAAGTGAAATACGTTTTAACGGAGCAACTTTGTTTTTTGCATAAACAAGGAAAGTAGAAATTTTTTGGTTAGAGCAAACCAAACGTGAATAGATACACGCTGAATATCCTAGGCTGGAGGCATCTCCAAAACCGTGGAGCTCAATCGAGACATATGAGGAAAGAAAACAATGTCTAGGGATGCGTAAATTTGACAAACGGGGAAGATCGGCCTTATATTTTTTCCATGTTTTCGCGATATCAGAGGGAGCCACATCATCCCAGGTGAGTCCTTGGACCCAGAGATTTTGCATCAATAATTTAAGGGCGAATGTAACAGGGGCAAGGAAACCTAGAGGGTCAAAAATGCGAGCAATTTCCGAAAGTATGGACCGTTTAGAGCATTCTGATTTTAAAACTTTTATTTCGTAAGAAAATTTATCGAGGTGGGGATACCAACGAAGTCCTAAAACCTTGAAATAGGAATCCGTGTCATCCATTGAAATAGATGTCAATGTTTGGTGAATATCAGAAGGTATAGTTGATAAAAATTCCAAGTCGTTACTAGACCATTTTCTCAAATCGAAGCCTCCCAACTTTAAGAGCTGGATTAGTTCGTTCTTGATAAGGATGGCTTCACTTAATGAATTCGCTCCATCAACGACATCATCCACGAAAGTTTGATTAAGAAGAACTTTTGATGCCCTAGGAAAATCCTCGGAATAATTTTGCGCCAACTCAAGAAGACATCGTAATGCAAGAAATGGCGCACTAGATACTCCATAAGTTACCGTCTTCAGAACAAAATCCTGAATGGGATCTGAAGGGCTAAATCGCCAAATAATGCGTTGATAATCCCAATGACATGAATCAACCCAAATTTGGCGGTACATCATCTTGATGTCAGCAGTGAAGACAACCGAGTAGCGTCGAAAATTTAAAAGAATAGCAGTGATGTCCTTCTGGAGCTTAGGACCGGGTAAAAGCGTTGCGTTTAGGGACTCGCCTTCTGTATTTTTTGCGGATGCGTCAAAGACCACACGAAGCTTGGTGGTAGAAGAATTAGGATTTATTACGCTGTGATGAGGAATATAATACATTTTTTCGGGACGATCTTGAGCGGGTAGGACAGTTGCGATTTTCATGTGTCCCAGGGACAAATACTCATGCATAAAATCGCAATAGGCCTTGTAAGTTTGGGGATTACTTTGTAATCTCCGTTCTAGGCTATAGAATCGACGTAAAGCAATGGAACGTGAATCAGAAAGAAGCGGTTCACCATTTTTGAATGGCAGGGAAACAATAAACTGTCCATGGGACGTGCGACGGTGCGTATTCACAAACGAACTTTCGGCCAAGAGGTCATCAGAGGAGAGAGTGCTAGCTTGAGGAACTTCTTCAATTTCCCAGAATTGTTGCAACTTTGTTGTAAGATCATCATTTTCAACAAGCGCTGAGAAAGTATAAAGTGGAGTTGGAGTTTGAAAATTGATTTTTCCCATCAGCACCCAGCCAAAAATTGTGTTGAGGGCAACTGGAGATCTTCCACCTCCATCGATTTTTCCAGGCAACCAAATATGAGGAAAAACTGAAGCTCCCAGTAACATGTCGATACTACCTGGAGCGTTAAACGATGGATCAGCTAACTTCAAATTGTTGATGTGATCCCAAGAATCGGTTTTAAAGAATGCGGTTGGCATGTCAGAACATACTTTGGGTAGGATAATAGCTTCTAAATTGACTAACAACTTATTGTTGATAGGAGGACCGATCGAGAATAGCGTCACACCTTGTGATACAAGAGAAGACATTTCGCCAATACCTTTAATAGGTATATTGAGTTTTGAGGAAGTCAAACCTAAGCGGTTGAAACACCTTTTTGAGATAAAATTTGCCTGACTGGCACTATCCAGCAAAACTCTAACGGAATGCGGGTTGCCTTGGGAATCCAAGACATTAACTAGCGCGGTTGCCAATAGAACCACTGAATTTGGATTTACAGCTCCAACACACGAATTCATAGTCGGCGAAGAACTTGAATTTGGGCTAAACAATGAGGGTATTTGGTTATCAGGGGGCGATTGAACTGAACTAGATGAATTAGTTTGTGAATCTGCGGAGTTTGGACTTTTGGCTGAATCAAAATGCAGTAAAGTATGATGGCGCAAACGACAGATGCGACAAACTGAGGTAGATTTGCACTTCTGCAAGTTATGAGCCGAGCTCAGACAATTGATGCACATTCTGTTTTGCTTGCAAATCGAAAATCTCTCTTTGGGAGTGTTATTGCGAAAATTAGGGCAATTATAAACCAAATGTGACAAATTACACACACTGCATCTTTGTGAAGGTACTATATTTTGAGTTTGACTGTTGCCGTTACATGCATTTGCCAACAATGCATGAGGATAAACTTTTCCAGGATCACCTTTTACGCCTCGACTATTATTTGCTCCTTTTGTTTGCGAAATTTGATTATTCGAATGAGCCATAGTCTCTAAAGCTTTACATTGATTTGTAAGAAATAACTTCAACTGATTAAAGGTTGGAATATCAAATTGTGCATGGGCTAATTCAAAACGTTGTACTGTGTCAACGTCCAGTTTTTTAAGTAATAAATTCAGAAGAATAAAATCCCAATGTACAACTGGAAATCCTAAGAGAGAAAGGGCGTCTAAATTTTCCATAAAGGAATCAAAAATATTGCGTAAATTAAACCCATTCGAAACTTTAGGGAAATTCAATATTTCAGTTAAATAGGTGGTTGCCAGTAATCTTTTATTTTGGTAGCGACTCACCAGGGTTGTATAGGCAATTTTGTAATTTGCTTCCGTTATTGGAATAGCTTTGATTAAATTTAGCGGTTCCCCCTTAATAAAAGAGAGGAGATACTGGAACTTTTCTATATCTGATAAGCCAGCTTTATTATGAATTAGGTTTTGAAACAAATCAAAAAACGTTGGCCATTGCCTAAGGTCACCCTCAAATACAGGTAGGGTCAACTTGGGCAAATTAACATTTATAGTCGGAGCAAAGTTATGCAAAGCGGCAGTGGGTGAAGCTAACGGTTGCGACATTGTCATATTGACACTCGCATTAGCGATTGCTTCATTTTTAATGAATTGATTGAAGATACTCTTCGTAGTATAATACTTTTCATCTATTTCGCTTCGAATTTCTTCTTCGCCATCCCATTTGTCCTCAGACATATCCTTATGAAAAACTATTGTCATGTGAATTTTTTCGAAATCTTGATAATAAGAGGGAATAGCCTCATAGCGTGTCTTAAAATATTCTTGCGTTGTCTCATCTGCGATCGCTTTATTAGCAATATCGTAGACTTCAGAAATTCGTTTGATAAGAATTTTGCGTTGGGCAGTGAGAATTGTTAAATCTTCTGACATATTGCCAAAAAAAAAAATTTAAATCAAATTTAAATTAAATTAAATGGAATAGTACCTACTATCTAGCAAAATCCGTTCTTTTCCTGAATTTGCATTTGGGCAAGGCAAAAAAAAAGAAAGAATTTCAAGCTTGGAATGTTTATGTTCAAATAAACAAGTTTTTTTTTTTTTTTGCTCTGCTCTTGAGGTTCAATTTACAACTTCTATGGCTTTTCTGATAAAAATGTTTTCGTTCTACTGGCCAAATTACAATAATTAATGCCTTTTATGTTTTATTTTGTCTAAAACACAAACCGAGAATAATTAAAACACTTGCAGTTTCTTGCTAAGAATGATGTATAACGCGAATGAATTTCAACAAATTGAAAAAAATCAAATAAAATACTTTCAAAATCGATTAATTGCAATAATTAACCAGTTAATCAATTTAAGCACCAGAACAAAATAAGAAATTTGGCTCGTTAAGGATCAAAATGTTTTGCGGGTAGCTAATACGTAATGTCTTAGCTGGTAGTGGACTGTATTTACTTTGCGGCGCAACCTCTAAATAATGATAAAAAGGACTTACCCAATGATTCCATAAGTGCACTCCTGCAGGGACCCTGCTTTACACACGCGCTGCGGATTATGGTGTTCCCACTTACGGGTTATGTAACTTTGTAGAAGGTTGATACGAGAGGACTTCACAATGAAGTTTTGAGATTAGAAATATTGCGACCGGGTTAAGCCGTACGACGACGCGCCCGTGTCGTCTCATCGAGTTTCTTAGCAAGTCTGTCCAATTACTCGCTTCTGGTACGTCCACTATCAAAATCTAGAGGTACGACTTTTTTTGCGCGAAACAAAACAAAAAAATGCGAGCAAACAGGAATTTTGCACCTTTGCCAAATTGTATAAAATTTATTTAGAATAAAGACGAAACAACTCCTCTGTCAAGCATTGGCTATGCTCCCGCACAATTGTTATTAAACGGCTTGTAAAGACAAAAATTCCGACACCTGAAAAAAATGTATTGCCAAGAATTATAAATAAAGATATTGTAGTTTGTATTGTAGTTACAAGGCTAAAAGAAAATTCAGCGAGAGTGAAACAAAATTATGACAAAAGTGCAAAGGACTTACCAGTTTTATGCAGCGGTGATGGAGTTCTTTTTCAAAAAAATGGTCGTTGGAATAAAGGAGTAGTAGTGGATAATTATAATGATCGTTCTAACTTAATTAAAGATTGTAATGGCAATAAATTTAGGAGGAATCGGAAGTTTATTAATAGGACAAATATTCCTATTAATAGTATGTACAGATTTGAATTTGCTTTATGATGACCTTTATATTAGTCATGATTCAGCCACGGATATTGATGTAGTATTGATGAATAACTCGTTACAGAGCAATAATACCTTTTCGGGGTCTGATTCAGATGAAGAGAACACAAGTGCAGCATTTGAAAACTTGGCGAATAAGCTAAATATCCAAAGTACCTTTATTGAATATCAAGATGAAAATATACTGAGTACAGACTTTGGTAATGCATCAAACAGTAATATCGGTGGTTTATTATGGATTTGAATCTTCCGGTTAAATTAAGTGAAACTGTAAATGTTGATGCCAAATCGGTGAGTAGGTACCAGAAGTGAATAGGCCTGGAGTAGTTGAACAGCGATTGGCTTATTCAGAAGAAATAGTAGACTATGCTGAAACCACTATAGTTAAAATGATGACTGTGTCCGCGCTGCGCAACATTCGACGACGTTCCAAATGTTTTACGGTTTCCGATATCCCCACAAATTCTTAAATTCTCACGAATTTGTGTCACCTTGTATGTATATGAAATTTTCGCATTTTCATTATCTCAATTTCATTTGACCTATTCTGAATCTCATTTGATGCTTTCTGAATTACATTAAACGTTTTCTCAATAACATTTGACTGTTTCTCAATTACATTTGACTATTCTCAATTACAGTTAACGAATTCTGGATAACATTTAACTATTCTCAATTACATGTAACGCTATCTCAATTACATTTGGCTATTCTCAATTACAAGTGACGGTTTCTGAATTGCAATTGGAAAAGGTGTAGTTCATGGTCAAATTAAATTTCCATATTATGTAAGTACCTACAAAGAATATAATAACAATACTTCAAGTAGTTTAGCATTAAAATTATCACACATTATATTTCTGTATTTTTCGCAACTGATCATGAAATTTACTTTTCATCACCAGTTGCGAAAAATTTTACTTTTCGTAACTGGTGATGAAAAGTAAGACATTTGATAACGTCAACGAGTTTTGAAAAGTGTCACTTTAAATGTCAAAATTAGAAAAAAAATAATTATTTGTAAAAATATTACATTTTTTGTAGGTACCTAGTTCGGATTTAGGATAGTAATATAGAAAAAAAATAAACAAAAAGTAAGTCCTTTTTTTAGTTCATTTTTGTCCTATATTTTAATATTTCCAGAGAGGTAGGTATCAGCCGGCGTATTATCGCGATAAATATTTCGGATGATCCAGAAATCGAATTTCTTATTCGATTCAATCTTAATGAACGTTAATAATGTGGAAAGTTATAGGGCGCTAGGGCGGTAGAACAGACTGCCCATAAACCCAGTATTGAGCACTTTAAAACGAAAAGAAAATTAACTACTCATCCGAACTACTCCTTTCACTTTCACTTACAAATGAGCGAAAAAAGGTACCAATTACTCCACAGAGAAAATGATTTAATATTGATTTTAAGTTTATTTTTGTTGTTGGGTTCCTCCTGATTTCCAATTTACGGAATTCTTAAATAAATATCAAATCAGTGGATTTCATTACTCCAGTCCACACAATCTTTTGCTGCAACCGAATATACACCTTCCTCCGAATTTAATGTGCTCGGCTCGGCTTTCGGCTACAATCGTAGTTGCTCCACATGTGATGGCTAGACTCTAGTAGTAGTTGGTCATGATGGTTGTTATAGAGATGGTTGTGAGGAGTAACAAAATAAACAAATTGGCACCAGTTGTCAGATTTTGTCAATTCAAAAAAAAATGAATGAAAACTATTAAAAAGTTAAAGTATTTTTTTAGTGAAATATAATTTAAAACAGGCCGCCCTGTGATTCATGCTACAGATGATGCTGACACATTTATTATGAGACCAGCACAGACCTTGGGAGAAGAAGAACACGTAACAGTTGTGCATATCAACATTTTTGGAAATATGAGAAATTTAGCACTTGCGCTATTTTGTTTGGATCAGAAAATGCAAACAGAAAGGAACTTACAGAGACCAAAGGATTGGTTTCATTCTCCGATGGAAATCCAAAGACAGAGACTACTACGATATAATCTCTAGGTACTAGAAAAAAATCACAACTGCCGAGAGTAAATTCAATATTACAAGATTGCAGCAACTGGAGATTCTGCTGTTTAGTGTTTAGCACCTTCTTCGTGTACTTTTACAATATCTTTGTTGGAAAACAATGAGTTATTACCAAACACAATCCGTTGCACCTGCAAAACGGATTCAAATAAAAAAAATGAAGAAGACTATTAGACCCAATGACGTCAAAGGTCTGTTCCCAGAGGAGTTTCTAACAGTTTGCAACCTGTCAGAAACAATCACTCAACTGAGTTACAGATTTATCTTGTAACGACAGCATTGAAAACATGTATGAGTATGAACGATGCTTAACGACAGTTTGCAAACTGTCAAAAACTCCTGTGGAAAAAGACCTCAGAACACAGATAGACGAATCATCCCATTCATAAACTGATATTTGTTGCGTTGACAAGACCACCCATGGGCCAGGGGAGGTGAGTTACTCGCGGGGTCGGGGTGGCGAGACATCATTGCTCAAAATGGCGTAAAAAAACCCTGCCCACACGTGAATATAGGCCTGTTCGCACAGAAATCACCAACCAGTCAGAGCGACTTTCATTGGTTGAAACTAGTTTTCTGACTATTTCTGTTTCCATCCAATGAGATTCGCTCTGACTGGTTTGTGATTGCTGTGCGAACGGCCTAATATCTCAATCTCAAATAAAATGACAATTTCACAAATAAACTGAAAATATTTGATATGAGCACTTTATTCTAGGAGTACCAATATTGTATTGGTCGTTTCTTGTTTAACGCTAATGGATAATTTCTGTGTGCGATAAAGATAGCTAGCCACTCGGCTAGCCACTACTCCAACCAACACCTGCCTGCCATCGAACAAGCCGTGTCTGGGCGGCGGCGTTTTGCTACAATCCACTGTTGCCAACTTGAGTTCAGAAATAAAATTGAAAACGTTAATTGGAAAAGGATGAAAATTCAGGGCATTCTCAGTGGTAGGGCTAGCACAAAGGCCCAAAAGAAACAGAGAGATGTCATACGAAAATTTTGTTTATTGTTCGGTCTAACTGTGTTTTGATGTCATTGATTAGACCTAATTTTTGTATTTTCTCATGCCGCCTCTTCATTATTGAAAATACAATTTTCTGGACAAGCTTTCAGTTTTCCGCCCACCATTTTGTTATTAATTTTAATTTATTTAGATTATTATTATAATCTTGTTAAGCATAAAATTTCTTGTTATTTGATACCACAACTTATTTTGGTCGTGACACTGTTTTTTTTGCATTTAGCGCTTCCTTCACCCACCTTTCCTAATATTTTAGATGTGTACAGTATTCATACAAAAAACTAATGATGAGCGATATATTACGAACTGTGATTTAATCACTGATATTTAAAAATCACGGATCACGACCGTTACCAAAGTTCTATAAAAAGCGTGACGTGATCACGACAACGTAGCAAACTAATTTCTTATCTATTAGAGTATCTAACCTTATCCACATAAACCAGCACTGTGTGGGCGGGCCTTTAGTTTCAGACTAAGGGATTTCGGCCCTTACCAGTTTAACGGTAGTTTTGTTATCAATTTTTTAAATATTTAAGTGGATACTACTTTATCAAATATTTGCTTTGTTTGATTTTCATCGTGATTTGATAATTTTGCGTTTTAAATGGCATCCTACTTTATCTTACCCATTTGGGGTTTTTGCAAACGTATACTACTTTATTGTTGTGTTTGTCTTACTCACATATAATTAACAAATAAACATTTTTTCATTAAAATTAAAATAAAAACAAGTTTCCAAGACCTTATTTGGGAAATTTATTGTTGTTATTATTTAATTATTCAACTGGTTTTAATTAAATTAAACCATTTAAAATGTCATTATTGTCATGCGGCAACGTCGCTTTTAGTCGGCTATTTTGCAGTGACGTGTTTACGTTTTTATCCAGTTTTTCCTTGAATTGTCCATTTTTCCAGGGCGTTTTAAGTCGGAAAAACTGGTTTAAATTACGAGGTTACGAGTTTTTTTCATTTAATGCAAAAAATTTCCAGTTTTCCAATAGGGTAAGTGACAAAAACTCAAGTCTCATTAAGTAGGTGCTAAAATGTTCTTTTTAGAGGTTTTTCTTTGGATTTTCCGCTTTTCCAAAGCTTATTCAATTAGGAGAACGGATTTTAAATATGAGGCTTTAAGTTTTTTCCATTTTCTACCAAAAATTTCCAGTTTTCCAATGAGGTTAGTGACTAAAATTTAAGTTTCATCAAGTAGGCTTTGAAATGTCTTTTTCAGAGGTTTTTCTTTGAATTTTTCGCTTTTCCAAGGCTTTTTCGGTCTGGAAAACCGAGGCTTTGAGTTTTCTTCATTTTCTAGCACAAATTTATATTTTTAAATGCAATAATAGATCTTATCAAGGTCCAAAACGCGCTTGCGCGTCAAATAAGTGGGGTTATGTTGGCTATTTGTTTTGCGGTCCAAAAAGCATAGCAAGTATTATAAAAAAGTTGTAATTAATACCTTTTTCAAATTAAAATGGCCCAAATGCCTTTTGAAAGAGTTAAATTATCAGCAGCATGTGCCGGATGCAATTTTACGTAATGAGTTTGTAGATAAAAATAGCGTATTAGAACTTAAAAGGAATTTACGTTGAAGACGTGGCCAGGGAAAGCCGTAAAAAATTAATCCCTCGGAGTATCCGGGTCGTCCAACTCTGCTGTCACTATTACACTTTCCAAAAACACAATATTTGTGTGCCCCATCACTTTTACTAATTTTTAAACAGGTTTTTCCAATATTTCTCCATGCAAAAACGTATAACATGGACCGCAAAACAATAATCAGCTGATTGAAGAAATGACAGTGAAATTGTGCGATCTTGCCGGCTTGTACAAATTGAAGCGCGTTAGGTTTGAAAAAAAAAAACTTTACAAAATGACCATCAATATATCTTTTCAATAAATAGCTTGAGTCCTCGGCTGCATCAAATATTAGGTTAATCAATAATAAACAAATTGAATCTCAGTTCTAATGAAATCGAAATTATTCATGATTCTTTCCTGTATAGCGTGATAGAAACCGACACTTGGCAACAATTTTTTGCGCATGCGTAACAGAATTATTCTAATTTGAAAAGGTCTATTAGGAAAATCCCATTTAAATGCTTTTTCTGGAAGTTTTGATGTGGCAACATCGCAACATCGTTTGTAGCCAACTTCAATCATGTAAACCTTGTAATAAATGTCATTTGTCAATTTGGAAAGTCGACCATTTTGAGTGTATTTATCCATGTTTTTCCCCGAAATTTCCGCTTTTTCAGGCCGTTCTAAAACGGAAAAAATGGTTTAAAGTACGCGACTTTGAGTTTCCTTCATTTTGTGCCAAAAATTTTTAGTTTTCCGATAGGGTAAGTAACAGAAACTCCAATTTCATCAAGTAGGCTTTAGAATAACTTTTTCAAAAGATTTTGATTGGATTTTCTGCTTCTTCAGGGCTTTTTGGTTCGGGAAAACCGATTTTAAGTACGAGGCTTTGAGTTTTCTTCATTTTGTGCCAAAATTTCCAATTTCCCAATGGGGTAAGTGACAAAAACTCAAGTTTCATCAAGTAGGTTTTGGAATGTCCTTTTCAGAGGTTTTTCTTTGGATTTTCCGCTTTTCCAGGCCGGGAAAACCGATTTAAAGTACGAGGCTTTGAATTTCCTTCATTTTGTGCCAAAAATTTTCAGTTTTCCAATAGGGTAAGTAATAAAAACTGAAATTTCATCAAGTAGGCTTTAGAATGTCTTTTTCAAAACATTTTGTTTGGATTTTCTGTTTTTCCAGGGCTTTTTGGATCGGGAAAACCGATTTTAAGTACGAGGCTTTGAGTTTTTTTCATTTTGTATCAAAAATGTTCAGTTTTCCAATGGGGTAAGTGACAAAAACTCAAGTTTCATAAGTTTCATCAAGTAGGCTTTGGAATGTCCTTTTCAGAGGTTTTTCTTTGGATTTTCTGCTTTTCCAGGCCAGGAAAACCGAAGCACGAGGCTTTGAATTTCCTTCATTTTCATCCTATTATAGGCTGCTACATTTTTACTGAATCTGATACAATTTATCTTCAATTTTGATGCAAAAAATTTTTGCTCTTTGGCAACACTGATATTGACAAGTCTTGAGCAATTGCCCATATCTTTGTTGAATTTTAAGCAAATTGAAATTAATTATATATTAAAAGAGCATTAAATTCTCTATAAATCCGTACAAAATTGAGTTTGATAGTTCAAATATTTTTTGAGCAATTGAGCCTCAAAGTGAATTTCAAATCCAAATTTTGTCAGAAACTTCAAACTAAATTTGCTCAAAAACTAGAAACCTAGGAATATTGTAAATTACTGGGCTTTTAGAGCTTCTTAGGAGCTACAAATGCTGAAAATTTCAATGAAATTTGTTTAACGGTTACCAAACAATTGAGATTTGAATATTTTGAAATCAGAATTCAAAAGGGTGCCCTTATGAAAAATTCGATTTTTTTATTTTTCGGTTTTGCTCAATTTTGACTTTACGAGTCGATAGAGTCGGTGAAAAACAACCCTGACGTCATTTTCAAATGACTATTTCAAGCAAAAACACTCTGGATAATTTTTTAAATCTTAACATGGTCATGAGCAATTGCCCATATCTTTGTTATATTTCGAGCAAATTGGAATAAATTATATTATATACCATTGGAAAGAGCATAGAATTCTCTATAAATAAAGGCATTGGCTTAAATATAATCAAACAGCCTGTACTAATTCATATTTGTCATATTTTGATATTTGGACTGTGCAAAAAAAATTTCAATAATTATTATTTGAAGAAAATCAAGAAACTTTAGGTACTCAAAATACTTCAAGCAAAATACTTGATATAATCAGATAAAAATCCAAGTATTTTAGAATAGATATTGGAAATACAAGTACAAGTGTACACAAAGGAAATAATTCAAGTAAAATACTTAAAGTACTTGAAGTAGAATTTCAAGTAATTTACTTTAAATATTCACAGCTCTGATCCAAATCTTTGAATTTTCTTTATTGAGAAAAGAAAAAGACAAAAAACCTATAGAGCCCTGGAATTATTGACAAAAATTCAGACACAAAGAGGAAATCAAAAAAGCATACAAATTCTATTTCCGGTACTCCTACTAATCCCAAAAATTAAACTAAAAAAGTGAATTCAAAAAGCTTATATTTGACCCTCACAGGGTAAATTTTTAATAGGAAAATTAATCAAATCCTGCAAAGGCATCAAATTCCTATTCTTCGCGCTTCTAAGTCAAACATATCACAGTCTTAACCTCACCCTAACTTTTCTTTTTCATAGTACAATATATTATTATAATGTGAATTTAGATTACTTTACATCGTTAGCACCAGTTATCCAATTGAAAACGTAATTTTTCGCATCAATAAAATGCAACTCCGTAATGCAAATGACAGAAAACAAGATTCCGTAGCCCAAATATTGCAAGTAACACAAAAATTCCCACAGTTTATCGCAAAATATTGCCATCAGTAAACAATGAAGCATATTGTGTATGTTGACTACTCGCCACATCCAGCAAATTGTATAGAAAAAGCTACTAGTCATTATATCATTTTGCCGTCCATATAAATTAGCATTGTCACGTTCCAACAAGTCTTGATACAAAGCTATATATCGGTTCCAAGCAGCTGAACTGATAATCAATTGAATAGTGAAAAACCCTAGTTTTTTCACAATTTTTCTCATTGCCACTTTGCGGCATAGTTTATCATTTGAGTCAGCTGGCAATTGCATATAACCCCTTCTAGGAGGATTATTTTTAAAATAAATCCAAATTCCGATGACTAGAGCGGTGCACCCTAGTGCATCACAAATGCCATCAATGTAAAAACCTTGAGTACCAATTTCAGAATGTTCTCCTTTTATATGCTTTCGTACTCGGGCCACGTGACCGTCTAAATCGTCCAGCCACGTTCTGAGTTCAAATAGAATAACACCAATACGTCTGTATGCTAAATTACCACTGGAAATGCATTTAGCACTCAATATAGCCACAAATACATGAAAAAAGCTAATAGAGTTTGGAGTGATAAGCTTGATATCGGAAATGTGCATTAAATTATCAACTATTGTAACTAGTGGGGCTAGCAAGTAATAATTTGTGTGATCTAACAAAACTGCTTTTACAGTAACTTCACATAAAGGGTTTATGTCGCATTTTATCCAAGTAACATCCTTATATTCTTCTGCACTATTATTAAATCTTAAATCGTTATTAATGGGATAATTATTAATGCGCACGTATAAATTATAATCCATGTAAGCGTAGTAGATAAGCATTAGGCATAGTAAGCCTACTAGGATTTTGCTTATTTGTGATGAAGGCCCAATCATTATAGTAGGTATGTTTTTTCAGGCAAGAAAATCCAACGAAATGTAATTCGTGGACGGATTTGGACTCTGCTCAGTCTTGTTCGGGAGGCTACTTACTGCGGTCTTTGTTTTTTGGCTAGTGTTTGAACATCGTTGGCAAGATTTTGTTTCGGTTGCTGAAAATAAAGAAAAATCATTAGTTAAATGTTGGAAATGAATTTATAATTAAAAAGAAACTAACCCAAAAGTCGAGGGTAAAAAGGTGATAACAAGTAAATAGGTAAATTCACACTTGCTGATGGAAACCTCTACACAAATCCACTGCTACTTCAAAATGAATCACAAATGGACCTTAACAACATTAAAGCATTGATACATGAGTGGAAAGTGCCTCTAAACTGAGAGATTTATAAATGCACTGTCCAATATATTGGTCAAAACAATCCCAAATTCAATTATTTCTTTGAAAAAACAGAAATCAATACATATATCACATAAATGTCCAAAAAGACTGATTCACTGATCTTAGGTCAAGTGGTGTAAAAATGAGGTATAAAAGATTTTGGGTAAAATACTGAAAAAAAAAATCGCATGAAAGGTGTCAGGTCAGATGTCAAGCAAAAACAGGTAACAAAGTTTTTAGGCGTGATCGGCTCTTATTCACATGAAATAAAATTGTGTTTTATTTTTTATTATAAAACGCCAGTAGAGAATAGTATATTATATACCTAGGTAGAGAAGTTGGTCATTATATATTGAAAGCTTTTATAAACCGAGGCGCGCAGCGCCGAGGTTTATAATGCTTGAGGTATATAATGACTTTCTCTACCGAGGAATATATAGAATTTTTTTTACTACTGCTAGTAGAAAATAAAAAATTTGTTTAATATCTGTGTTCTAATTATTTTTTGTGAACGCCCTCTATCAACAGCTTATATAACTTCCTATGTACCTTCAGAAACCTGTATTTTTTTTCAAATTGACGTATAAAATTGAAATTGAACCAATAGAAACATGACAATATCCTTGTGTCATGACGTCATTTTCATTATTGACCTAGGTATTTTTTCATTATTTTCATTATTAACCTAGGGAGAGAAATTCAATTTTTTCTTAGAAAAATAGATTGAATAATGTCTATTTCTCAGGTTAGTAGTAAAAAAATTTTTGTATACAACACGTTAGGAAACGATGTTTTTTAGAGTCACTCGACGTGTTGTCCAACTGGGCTTTGCATTGTTGGATAATTTTCACGTCAGGTGCCTAAATTTTCTGTTGAATAACAATGGTAACTCGAGGATTAGTTATAAAAATCTGGATTAGATATAGTTTTCTTATGCACCGCAAAAAAAAATCGGTTTAAGCTTCAAATTATCTAATCAGTTAACGATGCGTGGATTATTTCGACAATAAATTTTCACTTGTTTTTTCAAAGATTTCGACTTACGAAACCTACAGATCCCAACTTCCTGTAGAACATAGAAGAAATTAAATTCCAAAATGATTTATCACTTGATAGATAAAAGAAGGTATATGTGGGTTCTAACAGACATTTAATTCAATTTAGCATTTATTATAATTTAATTTAAAAAGTTTACTATACAATACCATATGACGGCGTTCATACAAAATTTTAATTTAAGACATAATATAACTTAATTTAAAAGTTGGCCAACTTTTATCTTTCAAAATTAAGGCCTCAACGGCCCCCTCTTCAAATTATATTTTACTTCTAAAAAAAAATTATAGATGGCGCCAAGATGAAAGCATTTTTACAGTGGAGCATTTTAAATATTATAGCGATTTCAATTTGCAGAATCAGTGCAACTTTTTTTACTCAGTTCGCACTGATTAACTAATGAGATTATGGAGGAATTTGTATTTCCATGCCTGGCCTGGTATGACTTCAAATTTTGTTCTACTTTGTAAAAGTGATGTTTTGTTGTAGAGCTTGTTTTTGAGGTATGTTTAGTTGTGGTAGGTACCTATGAGATTTTCAGGAAGCAATTGGCACATGAATGGGTTTACAAATAGAGGAATACAACTAAACGTAGAACTAATGCAAAACCTTGGTTCAACAGCCAGTGTCAAACGGCTGTACAGAAAAAACACAGAGCATATAACCTTTGGAAACGACAACAAACCGCTCAAAACCACACAGAATTTATAGAAGCCAGAAATAGTTGCAAAATTACTATTGACTCCGCTAAAGAAAAATACAATCAAAGAATAAAAAACAGGTTGCTGAATTGTCCAAGTAGTTCTAGGTCTTTTTGGTCTCTTGCAAAAGCTGTTGGATCTAACTTCACCAAGTCATCCATACCACCACTTACAGATAAAAATAATCACTTAGCCACAACATCAGAGGAAAAAGCCAATATGCTTGCCCAAATGTTTTCCTCCAACTCCAACCTAACAGTGCCAAACGGAAAAACTCCACCATTCATTGAAAGGGTTTCCCATAGTATGCCAGAGGTACCCTTTTGTCACAGAGAAATACGAAAATCCCTTAAAAAGCTAGATACAAGCAAAGCAATGGGTCCGGATGGCATTCCCGCAATAGTACTCAAAAATTGCGCCAACGAACTCACCCCAACTTTCGCAAAATTATTCAATTTGTCTTACAGGCAAGGAGTATATCCATCATCATGGAAGTCTGCCGCAGTACAACCCATTCCAAAGAAAGGAAAAAAGACAGATCCGTTAAACTATAGACCAATTGCTCTACTTCCGGTGATATCAAAAGTAATAGAAAGAGTTGTGAACAGTCACCTAACCAAGTACTTGGAAAAGTACAAAATTATCAACGACAAGCAATACGGATTTCGAAAATATAGGTCAACTGGCGATTTACTTACATACGTCACTCACTTATGGCAAAAAGCGATTGAGTTACGGGGTGAAACAAGAACAATTGCCTTAGATATATCTAAAGCATTCGACAAAGTTTGGCATGAAAATCTGCTCAACAAGCTCAAAGCAATGGGATTATCGCCGAAACTTTGCACTTGGTTTGAAAGTAACCTAAAGGACAGATCCATTTATGTTGCACTGGATGGCCAGAACTCCAACTCTTACCAAATAAATGCTGGTGTGCCACAGGGAGCAATCCTTTCGCCAACTCTTTTTCTGATTTACATAAATGACCTCATAGATAAAACAGTAAATCCACTTTATTGCTTTGCAGACGATGGCAATGTAGTCTCCTCACTCATGCCACCCTGTAGTGTGTAACATCCTGTAGTTACAATAGGGTTTCACACCCTATACATTATGTAGCAATTGTATGTTTAACATTCAAATATAAATATGTATAATTAATAATAGGCAATATTGCTTATGATGAGTTTTAAAGATAACTAGGTTAATTAGAATAAACATGCCGTCAAAAGAGGGCATATAGTTTTTGACGATTGTATTAATGTCTTCGAACTAATAAACATAAGTTGGGTTTTGTAAAAACCTTGTGTTTGATTTAAAAGTATCAAGATAACCCTGCAAGGTTATCACATGGCGATCCTGCCAATCGAATTATGGTTCTAAATGGTATGGTTGAAGGGAAAAACTAAGTAGAGCTGGGAAGTATTGGGAATTTGGAAACCGAAAAGGCTAGAAAGCACAAAAACCATGGGAAATCAAAAAACTAAAGAGGTCAAGGAAGAAGTCATAATAGCCCAGGCAGGCAATAGTGGAGGAATAACGGATACTACAAGTCAAGCGGTAACATTAACTAGGGACGTTTTGGTTTTGATTATTTTAGGTCTGGCAATTATTGGTATAGGCATACTTTGCTATATAAGATGTAAGAAACAACTGGAGAGGAAAATTAGACGGGAAATATCTAAAAGCACCGATCGAGTTTAAATTGGATATATGGAAATGGATATGATATGGTGGATGAAAAAGAATTTCGTTACTTATTAGAGGAATTAAAAGTATTTTATAGAAATCTAAACAAAGACTCCCAGGAAAGAAGAGAAAATGTTAGTGTAATTAGACGTAAGTTAGAAAAAATTAATAAATTAGAATTAGAATTTAAAAATTTGAGAGATAACTTCAATACTAGTAGGCAAGAGGCTGATACTATAAAACAAGTCAAGCTACAGGTAGATGGCATAGTAAAATATTTTGAGACGATAAAATCGATTTTAGATGATAGGTTAGAAAGTTCAGAGCAGATAATAAATATAGAAACCATGGCGGGAAAGTTTGATTTACGCACCGCTGCTAGTTTATTACCTGCTATGGATGGTTCTGAAAATGGGACGAAGTTGCTTGTTGATGCCATTGAGTTGTATGACTCGTTGTTAGACAATGATGGTAAAAAACTACTAACTCTCTACGTTTTGAAAACTCGTCTAACGAAGAGCGCAAAAATTAGATTGAAAGACGAGTACGACAATAACCAATTACTTATTGCTGATATTAAAACACACTTTTTGACAAAAAGGTCTGCTACAACTTTATCTTCAAAGCTGAGCAATGCTAGGCAAGGCTCTAAATCCCTGGACGAGTTTGGTAAAAACGTAGAAGAGTTGTTAGTTGATTTAACCATAACACAGGCTGATGGTAACGCCAATGCAGTCGGAATTTTGAGAAATGTTAATGAAAAAATTGCCATTAACACTTTTGCCAACGGTCTGCAAAATCCCGAATTGCGAACTATTATCAAGGCTAGAAATTATTCGACATTAAATGAGGCAATACGCGGCGCCAAAGATGAGGAGCTACCAAATCAAAATAAAATTTTTCATTTTCGCGGGCACGGCCGTGGAAATTACAGGGGCACTTTTAACAATTACAATAGAAACCCTCACAACCGTGGCTCCTTCAACAACCATTTTAATAAAAATTCCTACAACAGCCGGGGATCATCTACTAAAAATCCAAATAGGGGAGGTTTTAATTCGAGACAATCTTCTCAACGAAACAATGGCATTAATAGGGGAAGTTTCAATAGATACAATTCTCAAAATAGGAATAACAACAATAATTATTCCCAACGAACTTTTTACATGCAAAATGACCAAGAAAACACTGATATCGTAAATAGTACTTCAACATTTTTTCGTGGCCCATCAGGAACAAATTAGTAATGATTCTGCAATCATATTAAATTTAAATGGCTTAAATTACGTTAAATTTACTTATAACGATGAACAATTATTTTTCTTACTAGATTCTGGGGCGTCCGTCAGCGTCATTTTCAAAAAATTTATTTCAACACATGAAATTGTTGATTTTTCAAACCGGGTCAAAATAAATGGGATTTCAGGGTCAACAATTTCACAAGGTTCAGCAAATATTACATTGAAATTTAATAATGCAGATATAGTGCACAAGTTTTTGCTGATGGATGCGTTTGAGAACGGCATTCACGGGGTCATTGGGGCAGATTTTTTTTATAAATTCCAGGCAATTATCGATTATGAAAAATTTATATTTTCTTTTTTTGTGAACGATACTCAGATTTCTCTACCTATAGAATGCAAGTACGATTTTTACACAACGATACCAGCTCGCTGTGAGGTAATCAAATATTGCTGGGTAGACGAGAACGAGGAATGTTTAGTTTTACCTGATGAACTTTGTGAAGGCGTTTTTGTCGCTGCAATTATGACCAAACCAATTAGTAATATGATACCTGTTAGAATACTTAATACTCGTAGTGAAGATGTGAAGCTAAAAAATTTCAAACCAAAAACCAGTAACTTAAATAATTTTGAAACCTGCGAATTCAGTGATAATGCGATATCGGTTGATAGGTTAGATAAAATTTTCAAATTAATAAATACAAATCATTTGAACCAAGAAGAAAATTATTCATTACAGAGAGTTTGTGCAAAATACGCAGATGTTTTTCACTTAGAGGAAGATCCGCTTACTGTAACAAATATTTATGAACAAGCTATAACACTCCAAAAATCAGCCACACCGGCATATATAAAGCCTTACCGTTTACCACATGCACAAAAGGCAGAAGTTCATAAACAGGTTCAAAAAATGCTTCAAGACGGTATTATCGAGGAAGCCAGATCAGAATGGTCAGCACCATTACTAATCGTTCCGAAAAAGGCTGATAGTAATGGCAATAAAAAGTGGCGTGTAGTTATCGACTACAGGCAGCTAAATAAGAGGATCGAGGACGATAAATTCCCTCTACCCTGTATAACTGATATTTTGGACTCTCTCTCTGGGGCGGTTTATTTTTCTCACCTTGATTTGTCTCAATCGTACTACCAAATAGGGCTAGAAGCAAAGAGCCGACATTGTACAGCATTCACGACAGATCGAGGGCAGTACCAAATGACTAGGCTGCCAATGGGATTGAAAATTAGTCCTAGTTCTTTCTCCAGAGCGATGACGATTGCTATGACTGGATTGAACTATGACAGTTGTTTTATTTATTTAGACGATCTTATAGTGTTTGGAAATAATCTCATTAATCATAACAAAAATCTCACAAAAGTTCTACAAAGACTTAAAGACGTAAACTTAAAATTAAACCCTAGTAAATGCAATTTCTTAAGAAAAGAAATTCTATATCTGGGACATATTATTGCATCTGAAGGTGTCTCGCCTGATCCTGAAAAAACAAAAGTAATTCAAAATTATCCAATTCCTAAAGATGCAAACGAAACTAAAAGATTTGTCGCATTTGCAAATTACTATAGAAAATACATTCCAAACTTTGCCAATATTGCGGCACCACTAAATAACCTGTCCCGAAAAAACGTCAATTTTAATTGGACTACTGAATGTCAAAATTCCTTTATCCAATTAAAAGATGCATTGATTCACCCACCAATCTTACAATATCCGGATTTTTCTCCAGATAATGATTTCATATTAAGGACAGACGCATCAGGTTATGCTGTAGGCGCTGTTTTATCTAATGGAAATGATAAGCCAGTGGCATATGCAAGTAGGTCTCTAAACGTAGCTGAAAAAAGATACTCAACAATAGAGAAGGAGCTAACAGCAATTGTTTTTGCTGTAAAGCACTTCAGGCCGTATCTGTTTGGACGAAAATTTTTAATTCTTACTGACCATCGACCACTTGTATATCTTTTTGGCATGTCTAATCCTTCTAGCAGATTAACAAAGTTTCGTTTGACTCTTGAAGAGTATGATTTTACAATTCAGTATGTGAAGGGTAGAGATAATGTAACAGCAGACGCATTATCTCGCATAGAAATAACATCCGATCAGCTTAAGGCAATGA
This sequence comes from Ceutorhynchus assimilis, assembly GCA_917834065.1. Classification (NCBI taxonomy): domain Eukaryota; kingdom Metazoa; phylum Arthropoda; class Insecta; order Coleoptera; family Curculionidae; genus Ceutorhynchus; species Ceutorhynchus assimilis. Next base: position 3,923,105 of record OU892286.1, read on the forward strand.
GAGACAACGTGGATGAAACAATATACGTCCAGACGAGAGCACAAACTAAAAATCTCAACAAAAATAATTCTGATGACAAACAGGCGGGCAAGGATATTCCTCATAAAAGGCTTGATCACCCTGGAGTGGTGGAAATTCTTAAGCCTGCTGAAAACTCAGTTGAATTAAGTGTCATAGCAGACAAAAAATACTGCGAAATAATTAATGGGAATAATTATGATTATAAAATTGGGAACTTCGCTTGTGTCAGAGCAGAAAATAAAATTTACATGAAGCAGGACACCCGATCGGCGTTCGCATTAACTGCATCGCTGAGGGACCTGAAAAATATCTGTATAAAGTACAAAATTCCGGAAATTTATATTTTAAAAAATAAAGCATGCATGCAGATAATTAACGAAGTAAGCAAAGTCCCAAATGAAATAAAAAATGCAGGTATAAAAATTTCTATAATCAAAGATGTAAAGAAAATAGACGATAGTGAGACTAGGGAAATAATAATTAACGATTTTCATATTCTCCCAACCGGAGGCCACGCAGGGGTCAATCGGTTATATAACAACATAAAAAAGTATTACTTTTGGGTTGGCATGAAAAAAGATGTAGAAAACTTTATACGGAAATGTGACGATTGTCAAAGGTACAAACACTCTAGGCCTAATGTTGAACCAATGACAATAACAACAACAGCAAGTTGTGTATTTGAAAAAGTTTTTCTAGATATCGTCGGACCACTCGAAGTAGATGCTCAAAATAATCGATATGTCCTAACTCTACAGTGTGAGTTGAGCAAATTCGTGGAAGCTTACCCGTTACAAAATAAGGAAGCTGAAACTGTGGCAAAAAGTTTTGTTAATAATTTTATTTTGCGGTATGGAATCCCGTCCGAGATCGTTTCTGATCGTGGGTCGGAATTTATGAATGAAACTTTGGATAAAGCTTGCAAACTTTTAAAAATAAAGAAATTAAATTCCACAGCTTACAGGCATCAAACTTTGGGGTCCCATGAAAATACGCACAAGTCTCTGAATGCATATTTACGCATTCAATGTCAAAATTTTAAAACTGATTGGTCTTCATGGTTACCATTTTGGTGTTTCTGTTTTAATAATACAGTGCATACGGAGACCAAATATACCCCCCATGAGTTAGTTTTCGGCAGATTGTGCAACATTCCGTCTAATATAACTCAAAAAGTAGACCCTGTTTATAACTTCGATAGTTACCCTATAGAGCTCAAATACCGTTTACAGGAAGCATGTAGGGACGCGAAGAGTAACTTATTGACATCAAAAAGCAACCGTAAATTGAATTATGACAAAAATTGTAAAATTGTTAAATACAACATTGGGGATAAGATTTTACTTAAAAATGAAGCAGGAAACAAAAGTGAGCCCATTTATAAGGGTCCTTATATTGTTACGCAAATTAACTCTCCAAATATTGTAATTAGAATAGGTAAGAAATTTGTAGAGGTACATAAAAATAGAGTTAAGTTATACTATGAATAATCTTTTTAGGGTTTAGTTATCCTATGAATAATATTTTTAAGAGTTAAGATATACTATGAACAATGTTTTTTTTTTTTTTTGATATTTTTTTTTTTAGTTCCATAGGAGGTGTAGTGTGTAACATCCTGTAGTTACAATAGGGTTTCACACCCTATACATTATGTAGCAATTGTATGTTTAACATTCAAATATAAATATGTATAATTAATAATAGGCAATATTGCTTATGATGAGTTTTAAAGATAACTAGGTTAATTAGAATAAACATGCCGTCAAAAGAGGGCATATAGTTTTTGACGATTGTATTAATGTCTTCGAACTAATAAACATAAGTTGGGTTTTGTAAAAACCTTGTGTTTGATTTAAAAGTATCAAGATAACCCTGCAAGGTTATCACAACCCACAGGTCTTTCCGCACGTGAATTCCATCATCTTAGACTAACTCAAATATCGCAGATAAATAACGACCTGGAGATAATAGAGGACTGGGGTAACAAAAACCTTGTACAGTTCAACGCGCAGAAAACCCAAGCAGCTCTGTTTTCAAAAAAGACCAGCACCGGTGAGCCAAACATCATGCTATCTGGAAGTGCTGTCACATTACAGACTCAGTTGAACATCTTGGGGGTTACTGCAGAGACCAACATGTCTTGGCACAGTCACGTGGCAGATATTGCTAAAAGGGCGTCCCAAAAGCTGGGGGTGCTATTTCGTACAAGAAATCTGTACACACCAAGCCAATTGCTGACACTCTACAAAGCCCAGATTCGACCAACTATGGAGTACTGCTCACATATATAGAGTGCAGCACCCAAACATACCTTAATGGTTTTGAATACCGTGCAAAAACGAGCTATCAAGCTGATCAATGACCCCGCACTTACTCGTAACTTGGATGGTCTCGAACATCGCAGATCTGTGGGCGATTTATCTCTCTTCTACAGGTACTATCACGGAAAATGCTCTGAAGAGTTGGCACGTATGATTCCACCGAGAGTAGCGCCTACCAGGCGAACCCGTCAAACAGACGGTAACCATGAATTTACTGTCAAACTAGAGGCACCAAGAACCTCATTATATCAGAATTCATATCTCTGGAGAACAGCATCGCTGTGGAATAAACTCCCTGCGACGGTTTTCCCTGCAGGTTACAACCTGAACCGTTTCAAGACCAACATACACCGACATTTCCGCGCACTCGCCACTTCTCGAGCGTGATAGGACATTTCCTTGCGGGTGCGCATATCCGTAAAAAAAAAAAAAAAAAAAAAAAAAAAACCAAGAGATTAATGAATGCCTGAGGGATATTTTGCCACTCTTCTTCTATGGCAAGTGCGAACTCATCCAGCGTTTGGGAGCATTTTCGCGCGATCCTACCAGTAACTTAAGCTGAGACCACACAAGATCAGGAGATTTTGGAGACAGGTGTAACTGTTGCATGTTATGGTCCCCCAAAAGCTCCTAAATAATTCTTGCTTTCTGTGGTCTCGCATTATCGTCAACCATGATGAAATGCTCCATGTGGAATAACAATGTCATTTATTATGTGATTCCGATAAATTACGGCGTTAACAGTACTCCGTGGAATGTATAAGTCGGATCTATCGTTGTACATCACTCCGGCTCAAATATAAAACCCTCCTCCTCCAAAGGTTTCACGAGAAGCCATGTTGTCTTCTTCAAATCGCTCCCCAGGTTGCCTCCATACTAACACCCTACCATCGGAGTGTATCAGGTTGAACCGCGATTCGTCGCAAAAGAAACACTTTCGCCACTCATGCAATGCCTTGAATAACAGAAAATGGAAGGAATAATTAGCTTATTCGCCTTTTAAATGAAGACTTAAGCTAAAGACATGTAGCGCGAATATATTCGGTAAGCGGCAGCACTATAAATTACCTAAAACAGCTTTTTCGCCTGAACGGTCATGTCCGCTATGTGCACAGAGGTGGGGCCCCTAGGAAAATTGAGGGATGAGCAGCATGAACTCTATTAAGAGAGGTTCACAATAACCGAACTTCGTGCTCTACACCTTTTCCAATTGTAATTCAGAAACAGTTACATATATTTCAGAAACCGTCAAATGTAATTGAGAATAGTAAAATGTTATTCAGAATGCGTTAATTGTGATTGAGAATAGTTAAATATAATTGAGAAAGCGTCAAATGTAATTGAAAAAAGTCAAATGTTATTGAGAATGCGTTAATTGTAATTGAGAATAGTCAAATGTTATTGAGAAACCGTCAGATGTAATTGAGAATAGCTAAATGTAATTGCGAATGCGTTAATTGTATTTCAGAAAGCATCAAATGAGATTCAGAATAGATCAAATGAAATTGAGATCATGCAAGATTCGAAATTGTAAAGTGTGTAAGCATTCGCAATTCGTGATTCGCATCTATAGGAACTACGCTTTAGAAAAATCATTCAGTGAATGAGATATCTAGATGAGGCGCCACAACTTTAAGGCTACCTCCTTATTCGCCAATGCTGAATCCCATCGAGAACATTTGGTCCAAAATAAAAACTTATGTTAAACGTTGTTTACGGGTACCAGAAGTGAAAGGGCCTGGGGTGCGATTTTCGAAACCATTCGAGTACATTTCGTACACGAAATTTGACTGCTCCCCATTTAATTTACATTGCTGTCAGTCAAATTTCGTGTACGAAATGTACTCGAATGGTTTCGAAAATCGCACCCCAGGAGTAGTTGAACAGCTATTGGCATATTTAGAAGAGATAGTGAACCATGCTGAAACCACTATAGTTATTGGTGACTGTGCCTGCGCTGCGCAACATTCGACGACATTCTGTGAGGCGGCTTTAGCTATGGAACCAATGCTTGTTGGACGATAGTTTTGAGAACTGTTTGTTTTTTAATTAGAATTCTATGTAACTTTCATTTCAATAATATAGGTTCTGATGTTATTAATTATTATTCAACCAAAATGTTTTACGGTTTCCGATATCCCCACAAATTCTCACGAATTTGTGTCACCTTGTATGTATATGAAATTTTCGCATTTCCATTATCTCAATTCCAATTTGACCTATTCTGACGAATATCGAAATGGGTTTTTTTTTGTGACGAAACGTGGTTCAACTTGATACACTTCGATGGTAGAGTGTTAGTATGGAGGCAACCTGCGGAGCAATTTGAAGAGGACAACATGGCTTCTCAGGAAACCCTTGGAGGAGGAGGGTTTTATGTTTGGGTCGGAGTGATGTACAACGATAGATCGGACTTATACATTTCACAGAGTACTGTTAACGCCGTAATTTATCGGAATCACATAATAAATGACATTGTTATTCCATATGCAGAAAATATTGAGGATCATTTCATCATGGTTGACGATAATGCGAGACCACACAAAGCAAGAATTGTTTAGGAGCTTTTGGGGGACCATAACATGCAACAGTTACACTTGCCTCCAAAATCTCCTGATCTTGTGTGGTCTCAGCTTAAGTTACTGGTACGATCGCGCGAAAATGCTCCCAAACGCTGGATGAGTTCGCACTTGTCATAGAAGAAGAGTGGCAAAATATCCCTCAGGCATTCATTAATCTCTTGGTTGACAACATGCCACGGCCGGCGATCCCAAGAGGTTGTGAATGTGAGGGGAGGGCTTACTAAGTATAGGTAACCTTGATTATCTGCCGTTCTTTGATAATTTTTTCACTTTACGTTGTTTATTACTCAACTTTTAGGTCACTTTGTTGTTGTTATTATCGATATAACAATTGCTAATAAAATTGATTAAATGAAAAATAATAATTTCTGTTTGCACGCCACTGTACAGCATATCATTGAGGTATTCGATATTTTTAATCATAGTAAATACGCTGGCTGAAAGGTATGAAACTTGCTGAAAAAATTCACCGGTAAGAACGATTGGGGATGGTTTAGAACGGAAAAGTTGAGAAAATTAATATGGTTATGTTAAATAAACGATATTTTAAAAACAAAGGCAAATATCAAAATTTTGAGAAACTGGTTTCTTAATAATATGTCAATGATAAAAGTAAACTTAACAAATAAAACTTCAAATGTTTATTTTTAAAATTATGCACCTTTGAATGTAAAATTCGGTGAGCCATTAATAAATAATTCCGAAAATGGGCGATTATTAGTACGCTACTGGACACCACATTATTTAAGTTTTTTCTTTTATTGAAAATAAACCAGGATATCGTGGGGTATATCAAACAGCAGCATAAGATGCAAGATTTATTGTACAGGATGGTTTAGGTGCTTAAAAGTTGAAAAAAGTGGAGGTTATGAAAAAAAGTCGATATTTTTAAAATTAAGGCAGGTATAAGAAATTTGAGAAATTACTTTTTTTGCAGAAGATCATTGATTAAAACACCGCATAGAAATAAAATTTAAAAAATTATTTGAGAAAGTTACACACATTCAAAATTGGGATGAAAATCATGGACTCTTTTAACACCCTGTATAAAAAAAAGTAGACATTTAAAAAAAAATCAAAATAGCATTTTTTTTCACAAAAAGTCAATCTGTCAGCCTGTGAAAACCGCAGGTCGATATCTAGTCTGGTTCCAAAAATATCGAGCTTGAAAGTTAGGCGATATTTACCCTGTTCGAAAGCAATTGTCCAGCAGTTTATATAAGTATGGTTACTGTATATTCAATCTATTTTTCTGTCAGATCTTCTCTTTTGATAACATTAATCAATTTTTCTCTTCTTTCTTGGGCTAACAAATCAAACCTCCTATTGTTATTTAAAATTGATGGAAACCTATGGAAGGATATTGTATCCCTTGCGCTATAGTGCCAGAATTAACAACTAAACAAACTCTAGGCATGTCCAAGAAACTTCTGGATAACACAAAAGGTATTTATTTAAAAAAATCTCACTAAAATCTTTAAAAACACTGTAAATTATTCTTTGTTTTACCTCAAGGCGACTCTCAATAGTGTCAAACTGTCAGATCGTGTACTTGCCCTATAGGCTTTTTTGGAAACGCTGAACAACCTACATCAGCTGCTGCTCCAACGGTTCGGGGTTTTCGAAAACGCCTAATTATGACATCACGAATTGACTGGTGGCGCCATCTTCGAAAAAAAGCCTGAACTATATTTGCCAAAATATCTGTAATTTTATTCAAAAATCGGTTTTAAACTAAAATCTGTTTTTTTTTTTAAAGAAAAAAGTCAAAATGACATTGTGTTGCCAATACAATGTAAAATTGTCAATGCTTCCAAATTTTTTATGTAGAAAAGGCTTGTGTTGCCAACATAGTTACTAAATTTTTGACTTGGGGAATTATCTTTAAATAAAAAACAGACTTTACAAAAAAAAACGGCACATCAGAATTTGCTGAAGTTTGGCATAAACATTCTTTGATCGCTTATCTAGAGAATAGTGCTCTCTTTTTTTCAATTTTTACCGTGGATATTTCTATTTTTGGGAAATAGCTCATTTTCACTTTATAGGCCAAAAAAAAATTCGAAATATGGAAAATCTAACTGCACTATTCTCTAGAATCAAGGAATGTTTATGCCAAATTTAAGCAAATTCTGAGGTGCGGTTTTTTTTTGTAGTCTAAATCCCATTTCTGTATTTTGTATCGTGTGCATGGGAGCGATGTTGCCCCCTTAAATTAAATTAAATTTGGGGTTGATCATTGATTTCCATCAGTTTGACAAGGCAGATGACGGATAATGACATTTTTCTATATCAGTTAAAATATTACTGTATGAACGTCACGTCACAAAGTAAAATTACATTAAATCTTAAATTAAGTTAATATAAAATTAAATTAAATTTCTGTTAGAACCCAGCTTTATTTTTCAAAATTAAATTAAATTAAATTTAAGGTTGATCATTGATTTTCATCAGTTTGACAAGGCAGATGACGGATAATGACATTTTTATATATCAGTTAAAAAATTACTGTATAAACGCCACAAAGTAAAATTATATTAAATCTTAAATTATGAGTCAAAAAAACTAAAATTGTCGCACAGCGCTGAAATTTGGTACGATGGCTTTATTTATTGTTTTTATGAATATACTGCAATTTTAATTGCTTCACATGACTGCTGCAACAATTAGAATTGCAGTATATTCACGAGAACAATCAATAAAGCCATCGTACCAAATTTCAGCGCTGTGCGACAATTTTAATTTTTTTGACTTTTTGAAACATTCGGCGCGACGTGTTCAAACCAATAAGTCATTGAGTAATTAACGAACAAAAAAATCCGCTGAGGCTTTATGAGAGGAATAAATAGGCTGCCGATTGTCGAAAACTGTCACCAAATATTTGGTCCCGTTTAGAAATTACAGTGAATGCAAGAAAGGGGTAGTTTTCGATATAATTTACAACTTCCTCGCACATTAGACAAGTCGGTGCTTGCTTAATTTTCAAGCAAAAAATTCGAACAAAAAAGCATTGGAGAGTGCATTTCATTAGCAATAATGTGGTGTTTGAAAAATTGAAATCGGATTATGCATTTGGCCACTACTGCATCAAATGCGCGCACACAGGTGAAACGTTGTTTCAGTGACCTTGAATAAAAACATGCTAGTATTCGAGACGCTACAGAAAAACAAACTATAGAAGATAGAAGGGTGCTGTCGCTGAGTTTTTTATAGCAAAAAACTTCAGCTGCAACAATCATTTGAAACTTTTTGCTATTGGACCATCCCTTTGAGCAGTGTTCTCCATAAACCGCAAATTACCCCTAAAAACCAGCCCTAACTAATTACCCTAAGGTCGCAAACTTAATATGTTATTAAGCACATGAAAATGAACCGATCCCTCCGAAAAAATGTTAACTTCTTATACCCAAAAAGAATTTGCTGCTATGCCAAACTTGACAGAAACAATAATACGAAACATTACGAAATGAAGGAAGGGGAGAGGCGTGATTATTCAGAGACATGATTCTATTGGTTAGAGCTTGAACGACAGCACCAGTGGCGTGGTTATTCGTGAAACTTAAGAATTTTTTTCCTAATAATTTTTTGGTTTATTTCCTTGGTGTTTTCGGTGCCAACCCAAAGACATTGTTGTCATAAGGCGGTGTCAGTTGAGGTGTCATTGAATATTCTTAAGTTACGCCCCACATTTCTTCCCCCTTTCCTCTTTACCAAGTTACCACTTGCCAAACTATACTTTTCCTTATCGCTTAGTACCGACATACTGAATATGGGATTTTACGTTTGCAACGGTGGTGTGTACCTAGAGATACCAATGAGATCCTACCTGGGATGCCTGTACGAATTAGACAAGCGGTAAGAAACAGTAGTTGTCTCTTTTTACTTTACTTTCTTTATAGCATGTGGACAACAAAAACGTACGTCTTTCACATTTCCGGTTTTCCCAATTGTGATTGATTTGCATATTTTATTGCCTATTATGCCAAATTATTCTGATTTTACTTTTTTTAGAGTCATTTTGGGATGATCATGGCTCTCTACACACATCACAAACTTTGAAACATAAACAATAACGCTTGACCCTGATTGATCGTAAAATGAGGTGTTTCTGCAGATTGACATCAGTTTTACAATACAATAGCGACCAATTAGCGGCCTTAGTGACATTGTTTACGTTTCAAAGTTGACAATGCCAAAATCTATCTTGGAAAAAAAAAACCCATAGTTGAAAAATTACAATTTAATTTGAAAACAAAATTTGAAGAAAACTTGATTGAAAAGTGGTGCATTAGGACGTAAAGCGATCAAAAGTTCTGGTCATTTCCGGTGAAACCGGAACTCAGGAAAACTTGTCATCTATCTATCTATCTATCCTCTATCTATATATATATAAAAATCAATGTTCGCGGGGTATCCGGGTATGCGCTCCTACACCACTTTTCCGATTACGATGAAATTTGATAGATTGTTATGGCCATCCCAAGGAAGGTTTGTAGATAGGTTACGCATCTCAGAAAAAGAAATTAATTTTGAAATAATTATTAATTTAATTGTAAACAAACTCATTCACATTACATAACAACATAACCCAACTTTTTTTTGAAAGCATGAAACAACGTTGCCATATTTCATTTATTAAAAAAAATGAAATAAAAAATCAACAACAAACTTTGAAAAAAAGTGTATTATTTCAAAATGTATTTTCACGATGGCAAAGCAGCGGGTCATTAGCTAGTAGATGCATAAAAATGGCATTTGGTTAGAATATCAGCTCTATCAAGTTGCATTATTATCGATAGACAAATAAAAAAATGGCAGCCGGAAAGTGATCTCGTGGGCACCCGGTATATTCATATTTAAAATTAAAAAGTGTTAGGACACAAAATGGCGATGAAACCTCTTTTGTCGCCACTGTTTATAATACTACAAGAGCCCGTGACACAAAAGCCTCAGTCATCTGTTAGAAGGCCGTTTTTTGGTGGCCCGGTATGCCAAGTCCCCGGTCAACTAAAAAACGTAATGGTTGGCGGGTTTCGGTGTGCAGAAGCTGAGGAGTGGATGAATTTTCACTACCCCAAAATAAGGATTTCTACCTTATGAGTTAGAAGCTTTTTTTTTGTGAATAAATAACATGGACCTACTGAGGCCTAGACAAGAATGGTTGGCGGGCCTTCCCCCTCTCTTCATCATGCCCACCGCGTTTGAAGTGAGATTCCCAAGGAAAGTTCCTACCTCACAAGTCAGAAGGACGAAAAAAAGTGGAAATTATACATTTCCACTTCCTCGTCCGTTCTGCACTGGGTTGGCAGCCGGTTGGCGCTCTATTGTTTATTTAAACATATTGTTTGTGCGAAATTGAAGTTGTATTTTCCCTCGCTATAATCTAAAAAATTAGTGAGGGTTTTTATAAATTTTACATGGATAATAGTTATTTATGGTACTAGTGTGTTATGTTGAAAATAAGTCACGCGAGAAAGATTTATACCAAGAGGCCGTCAGGCCGAGTGGTATAAATTCTCAAGTGACTTAGGAAACATAACGCACGAGTGGCATACAATGTTTTATCCAACAACAGCTCTACCGATATGGGAGCGTCTGCTTTCAATGAACCAACGAATTTTACAATGACTTCAAATTCGAATAAACTGTTAACGTTTCCTTCAATTTCAATATCAATGTGAATTCTGCCTGTAATAGTAATAAATAAATAGAATACTACTTTAAATATGAACGTATGTTATAATCCATAACTCACTAATAAATAGAATACTACTTCAAATATGAAAGTGAGTTATAATCCATAACTCACTAGTGAGTTATGGATTATAACACACTAGTGTGTTATTTGATAGTCTACTGGTCTAAAATGACATTAATAATAATAGTCATAACTGTCATGTGTTGGATAAAAAAAATAATACACACATAATTTTTTTCTGCAAGAAGAAAAAAAAACCATCAGAATAGCTTAAATAAACCCACATCAGAGTGACTCAAATTTGGCATAAACCTCGGTAGAATTCTTTGATCGATTATCTACTATACCCATACTTTGGTCAGGGAGGGCGCAGGTTATGAATTATGAAAAATAATTTTTCAAACATTTATTTTTGTGCAACCATCCGCAAAATAAGCTTTCGCGGCCGCCACACAGTCCGCGAAATTCAATTTCGCGGCCGTTGCTCTTGGTGACGGCTGCGAAACTATAAATCAAAATTTGACACTTTGACAACAACAATGAGTAAATTTTATTTCCAAATTCTTCAGAACAACATAAATTATTTAGGATAAATATTAACATTTACATGACAGTTTGCATTATTTTCAGACACCATTTTGACGTTTTGTTTGTCACACCAATTTGTTGAACTCGCAGTAACAGTATTCATATTGCCGCTTAGTTTTCCAGGTGTTGCAATAACTAATAAGTAAATTTAAATTTACCGCGCAAACGGCGTAGTAAACGGAAGTATGTACCGCGACAGCCAATGAAACTCTTCGTTTTATTAGTTGTTGCAACTTGTTCCGTGCGTGGCGCTGCGCAACGTTCAATGAAAAGTTTTCTCCCTAGAGGGGTATAGAGAATTGAAGCGACATTAGGAAATCGGGTGTCTTTCTTGGCCACTTGGTCAGCCAACGTCAAAATGTACGCATCTCAGAAGAAAAGATGTTAATAAAGTGATGTATAATCAATCAGTATTTTCATTTATTATTAAAATATACAGTCCACTGAAGTAATAATCCAGTTAAAAGTGAATTAAAAGTTGCAGTATGTGTTTTCAACTATTAAAGTCAAGAATTATAAATTATCAGTAAAACATCACGCCATTTTGGTCCTATCGACGCCGAATATAATGAAGGAATATATCCAGCATCCAGTAAAATAAGTGAAAAATTAAGTGAAAGTGAGCTTTAGTGAAAAAATAAAGGGTTTTGGTAGCTAAAGTTAAAGTGGTTTCTGCCTTTGTTGGCTGGATAGTATTTTTATGTAAGTTTTGGCGAGTAGATCCGTGAAGCTTATTTTTTGTCTCGTTTATTCGACTTTCCTTTGCTGCCTTTTGCTTTTCTGATTTTCTATTGCAAAATAATCGTTAATATTGATTTTTTTACAATCCTGTGTGCAACTGAATTTGAATCAGTGATTTGAATTTGAAAAATCGATCAATAATCATGACAGTTGACAGCCTTCTCTTTCTATCATCGACAGTGCATCCATAGCGTTTTCAAAGTGACACCACAGAGCGAAAATTTAAATAAGTGTTGAATATTTCGGACAATACGGAACAATGGGCTTGCGGTCGGGTAAGTAGAAAATTAATAAATGTAAGTAATTTTCCTGAAAAATAGTTGATAATTGAAAGTCAAATTTTATTGAAAATCTGAGTGCGTTTATTAATAAACAAAAAAGTTGTTTTTTCCCATAATTCAATTGTGTTTACTAAATTTTACTAGGTTAGGTATTATTTTTGTAAATCAAAAGGTAAATATTCGGTTTTTTCCAGTAATTCGTGTTTTAAAAATAATTAAAAATGTCTACAAAGGAAACAATTAAGAAACTTAAGAGTGATTGCAAGCAAGTAGCCCTAAAGTTGAATAAATTTCACGAATATATTTCAACTTGTGATCCTTTAACTAATAGATTACAAATAAATGAACGGTTTCTCAAATGTGAACCCCTTTGGAATGATTTTGATAAGTTAACTTGTGAATTAGAGTTTTTGGAAGAATCATCCTCACAACAACAAAGACAAGAATTTGAAGAACAATATTTTGAGACAATTTGTTTATTCAAAGAAAAACTTACATATGTTAAATGTAAGTCAAATGAGTCCTAGTTCTAATGTTACTTCAAATTCCAATCCAGTTAAGCTACCCTCTTTAGATTTGCCATCCTTTGATGGAAAATATGAAAATTGGACAAGTTTTTTTGATTCATTTGTTGCATTAATTCACTCGAATAATACTTTAAGTAATGTTCAGAAGTTTTACTATTTGCAATGTTCGTTGAGGGGAGAGGCGTCTCAGGCAATTGCATCCATTCAGGTGACCGATTTAAATTATGAAATCGCGTTCAAACTATTAAGGGAACGTTATGAAAACAAAAGATTGATAGTTCAGAGCCATCTAAAATCACTTTTTGATATGCCTCATGTAGGTAAAAATAATCATTTGGAATTAAGAAAATTTATCGATAGTGTACAAAGGAATGTTCGTGCATTAAAAAGCCTACAGGAGCCTATTGATCATTGGGATACAATTTTGTTGTATTTATTCAATCAGAAGTTAGATTTAATTACTAAATCAGAATGGGAGGCCTATTCTATAAAAAATAATACCACTAATTATGATGATTTTATTAAGTTTTTGTTGGAAAGGTCTCAAGTTTTAAAAAGCGTACATTCAAGTTTTAAGGCTCGAGAGCCTATTTTAGATGCAAGGGTTCCTAAGTCACGGGCATTTGTAGCAAGCAGAAATTATAAACAATGTGTGTTTTGTCAAAATGGGGAGCATTGGTTTTCAGATTGCATTAAATTTTTAAGTTTATCTGAAAGTCAAAGATTTCAAGAAATTAAAAAGTTACATCATTGTTTAAATTGCCTTCAGCCTAATCATTTAAGTTCAGTATGCACTCGTAATTTTTGTAAAAAATGTGGAAAGCCACACCATTATTTGTTGCATATTGATTATTCAAAATCAAACAATCCAGAAAGTTCCAAAATTCAGACAAAACCTGAAGGTCAAGGCCTCAGTCAAGGCACACTACCAAAAGACAATTTCTCGGCTCATGCTTCAGCTATTGAAGAAAATAGATTAAACAATAGTGAATCGAGCAATATTAATAATGCACCAGAAGATGAAGTATCAAGTCAGTCAGTTATAGTAAGTGCTCATAGTGCTAATAAATGTGAAAGTGGAGTATTGTTGTCTACGGCAAAAGTATTGGTAAGTGATAGAGATGGAAAGGTTTATGAAGTGAGAGCCCTGCTAGATTGTGGCTCACAATCAAATTTCATTTCAAGGGATTTGGTGAATCTTCTCAAATTAAATGCTAGTGATGTGAATATGTCCATAGTGGGTGTGAATAGTTCTGTTACGAGGTCAAACAAATTGGTCAATCTTACGATTCAATCAATGTCTTGTCAGTTTTCAATAAATTTAGATTTTTTTTGTACCTATTGAATAAAATTGCTAATCAATTACCTACAGGTTTAATAAATAAAGAAAGGCTTAAATTGCCTATAAATATAAAGTTAGCTGATATGAACTTCAATGTGCCAGGATCAATTGATTTGCTCTTAGGTGCCAGTGTATTTTATGATCTTTTGTTAGTAGGACGAATAAAAACAGCAGAAAATATGCCAGTTATCCAGAAAACCAGATTAGGATGAATAATCTCTGGAAGTGTGCCACTGAATACCGATCTCATAAAGAATGGAACTAGTTGCATGCAAACAGTATGTAGCTTATCCTCAAATCAAATTATTCAAAGAGATCTGGAAAAGTTTTGGGCAATTGACGAAGTGCAACCAACTAAAATTTTAAATAAGGAAGAAAAGGAGTGTGAAGATTTGTTCATTAAAACAACAACACGCAGTGATGACGGAAAATTGGTCGTAGAATTACCCACGAAAGAAGGAATTAAGGAAATTGGAGATTCCGAGGAAATGGCAATCAGAAGATTTAATAAATTAGAAAAGAGGCTGTGCAATAATGAATTGATAAAGAAGCAATACGTAGAATTTATGAATGAGTATGAGGCCTTAGGACACATGACAGTAATACCAGACAGTGAAAAAGAAACAAACAATCCAACTTACTATATGCCTCATCATGCAGTTGTGAAAGAAACCAGTTGCACAACAAAGCTTAGAGTAGTATTCGATGCAAGTGCTAAAACGAGCAATGGTTCAAGTCTTAATGACAATTTGAAAAGTGGTCCGATTATTCAAGATGACTTGTTTTCGATTTTAGTAAGGTTTCGTCTACATAGCTGCGTATTGGGAGCAGATGTCGAAAAAATGTATAGGATGGTTTTGATAAAGGAAGAGCAGAGAGATTTGCAAAGAATAGTATGGAGAGAAAGTCCGGAATTAAAGTTGAGACATTATAGATTAAATACTGTCACGTATGGAACCGTTCCTGCATCCGTTTTGGCAATTCGAAGTCTCCATTTTATAGCTGATGAGGAAGAAAATTTTCTAGAAGCATGTAATCAAATAAAAAATAATTTCTATGTAGATGACTTATTAACCGGAACATCAACAGTTGAAGAAGCAATAAAATTGAAATCAGAAATTACAGAAATATTAAAGAGGTCAGGATTTATTTTAAGAAAGTGGGTTTCGAATAAGAAAGAAATTTTGGATATAACAGATGAAAATAAAGAAATTAAACATTATATAATTGAAGATAAAGTAACCAAGACACTAGGTGTAATGTGGAATATTCAAGAAGATAGTTTGCAGTACACCATACAAACAGAACAGAACTTAAGGCCTACTAAAAGAAATATCTTGTCAGTTACTTCTAGAGTGTTCGATCCTTTGGGACTTATAGGTCCAATTGTAGTACAAGCAAAGGTTATATTACAAAAGTTATGGAGTGAACATTTAGATTGGGATGATAAAATTTCGGAGGAACTCAACGATTTGTGGATAGAATTCTACAAGCAATTACCAATGTTGAACAGTTTAAATATATCAAGACATGCGTTGTGTGAAAACCCAATATTAATAGAGATACATGGGTTTAGCGACGCTTCTGAGAAGGCGTACGGAGCATGTATCTACTTTAAATCAATTAATAAACAGGGAAGTATTGATACTCATTTATTATGCGCCAAATCCAGGGTGGCACCAATGAAAACATTGACCATACCAAGGTTGGAGTTATGCGGTGCATTATTATTATCAAGATTAATGGTTAAAACCCTTGAATCTTTAGGTCAAGAGGTAAATAAAATTCATTTTTGGACGGATTCGAGAATCGTACTTGCTTGGCTTGCAGCAGAGGCTGCAAAGTGGAATACATTTATGTCACATAGGGTGGCTGAGATTCAGCAAAACACTAACATTAAAAACTGGAAACATGTCTTAAGTGAGGATAATCCTGCAGATTTGATTTCAAGGGGTTGTTCCACAGAACGATTAATATCCTCTGATCTGTGGTGGCATGGCCCTCCATGGCTAAAAATGGATGCAAAGGACTGGCCAAGTAGTGATTTGGAAGATCCAATACAAGTAGTTCCTGATATGAAAATTACCAAACAAACATTTACATCGTTTCATCTATTAGATCAGAGTATTTTTAAAAGATTTTCAATTTTGATAAAACTACAAAGAACTATAGCATATTGTAGAAGATTTTATAAAAATATAACTTGTAATTAAAATAACAAAATAACAGGCAGTTTTTCTGTAACTGAGCTAAATGAATCTTTGATTTGCTTAGTTAAAGTAGCTCAAAATGAAATGTTCTCAACTGAAATAAGTAAGTTATTATCTAGCAAACCTCTATCAAAAACTAGTAAATTATCAGCTTTAAATCCTTTTTTAGATAGAGATAACGTATTAAGAGTAGGAGGCCGTTTGGGCAAGGCTTCGATTTCTTATGATATGAAACATCCCATAGTTTTGGATAAAAAACACGTTTTTACAGAAATGATTATTGTTTCTGAACATAGGCGTAACTTGCATATGGGACCGCAAAATTTGCTATCCAATATTAGAAGTAGATTTTGGATTATAGATGGAATTAATACTATTAAAAGGGTGCTTCGTAAGTGTTTAGTATGTTTTAAAGTTAAACCAAAGGTTTTAAGCACCTTAATGGGGGAGTTGCCTGAACAACGCCTCACTCCGACAAGACCATTTTTGAACACTGGCGTCGATTATGCCGGCCCGTTCAATATTAAATCATCAACATTACGTAACGCTAAGATCTTGAAGGCCTACTTGTGCCTTTTTGTTTGCTTTGTAACAAAGGCGGTTCATTTGGAAGTAGTGTCAAGTTTGGCAACTGAATCATTCCTAAATGCTCTGAAGAGATTTATTTCTCGACGAGGCAAATGTCAAAATTTATTTTCTGATTGTGGCACCAATTTTGTGGGCGCCAACCATGAAATGTCAGAGTTTTTCAAATTTTTTGAGGACAATAAATTTCAGTTTAAAATATCCGAATATTTAGCTCATGATGGTATAGGTTGGAAATTTATTCCACCCAGATCACCCCACTTTGGAGGTCTCTGGGAGTCACATGTTAAGCTAGCTAAATTCCATCTGAAAAGGGTTATGGGAAACAACATATTCACTTTTGAGGAGTTATCGACTATTTTCGCGCAGATTGAAGCGTGTCTTAATTCTCGCCCGCTCAGCCCTATTTCTAATGACATTTTGGACTTGACGCCTCTAACGCCAGGACATTTTTTAATTGGTGATTCGTTGGTGGCGATACCTGAACCTGACGTACGTGACATTAAGTGTAATCGTCTTAAGCGATACCAATATTTGAGACAAATAGTTCAGCATTTTTGGGATCGCTGGTATAAGGAGTGTTTATCTGTTTTGAATAGGCGCTCTAAATGGAAATCCCAGCAAGGTCGTAATATAGCTATAGGTGATATGGTATTGTTAAAGGATGAATACCTTCCGCCATTAAAATGGCCTTTGGGTCGTGTTGAAGCTGTGTTTCCAGGCGCTGATAACATTGTGCGCGTAGTGCAAGTGAAAACTGCCAAAGGTTCTTTTAAAAGGGCAGTTGCAAAAATTTGTTTGTTACCATCATCAGATGAGTAGCTTTGTCATTCAATAAATGATGACATAGGGTGTGTACGAATTTGCATTTTTTTTTTGTGTAAGTTTTTTCTTTTTTTTTATTCTTTTTCTTACATGTCATAGTTATAGGTAGTTTATTATTTTGTAGTGAACGAAATAATTTTGTAGTTTTAGTTTTATTTTCTAAAATTTCAAACGTGTAAGTATTTGTTTTTATATTGTTATATTAAAAGTAGGTACTTTCAAGGAGGGCGGTATATGTTGCAATAACTAATAAGTAAATTTAAATTTACCGCGCAAACGGCGTAGTAAACGGAAGTATGTACCGCGACAGCCAATGAAACTCTTCGTTTTATTAGTTGTTGCAACTTGTTCCGTGCGTGGCGCTGCGCAACGTCCAATGAAAAGCCTTCTCCTTGTCCAATGAAAAGTTTTCTCCCTAGAGGGGTATAGAGAATTGAAGCGACATTAGGAAATCGGGTGTCTTTCTTGGCCACTTGGTCAGCCAACGTCAAAATGTACGCATCTCAGAAGAAAAGATGTTAATAAAGTGATGTCTAATCAATCAGTATTTTCATTTATTATTAAAATATACAGTCCACTGAAGTAATAATCCAGTTAAAAGTGAATTAAAAGTTGCAGTATGTGTTTTCAACTATTAAAGTCAAGAATTATAAATTATCAGTAAAACATCACGCCACCAGGTATTAACTCATAAATAGCTGATTGAACCATATTTTTTAGCTCTGGAGGAGTGCAAGAGAGTGAAACATCTGTATCGCTGTCGGATATTTTCACGATTTTTTGAGAACCGTCAAATTTTTTTGTGTATTTGTTCACTTGCAAAATATGTCATCCATGACATCCATAGAAACGCTGTGCCACCATAGCCACCAGGCTATACATCAAACTGGTAATTAGTTCCACATGTTTGTTGATGGCCATTTGCACTGCTATCACTTGAGGGATATTAAGGGATATTTGATTTAAGTGGAGCTTTTGAATGTGCCTTTTGTTTCTACGTGATTCACATTCAAAGCTTCACTTGGATTAAATATCCCTTAATATCCCTTAAGTGATAGCGGTGCAAATGGCCATGAAAGGAGTACATTTTTTCTGTAATTCCACATAATTTTCATGGTTGCACAAAAAATAGTGTGTATACCATGGCCGCGAAACTTTTTAGCGTCCTCGAGATTATCTTGCCAAGCGGCCTCGGCGATAACTTTTCTCTACGTACGCTAAAAGGCACTTCGCGGCCTTGGTATACAAATAACTATTTTACTTTATGTATACGTTGTGGGAATGTGCAGAGTGTTCCAATTTGGACACTTTTGATAAGAAACGTAAATTTCTGAGACCAGATACAAAAAAATGACCCCCCCCCCCCCCTACTAAGGATCAAATTTCATTATAGAGGATGTTTCTGGATTTTGAGCAATACTGTGAAACCTTATCACTTTTGAAGTGAAAACTTCTCCAGAATCGTTGGGAGTAATTTGAGACTCGACTCGATAAAACGAAAAAGCGACACTGAAAAGAGACAAACATATAGATCCATGGGATTTAGCTAGCTAGAGAATAAGATGGAATACTTTTGTACAGCATTCCCTATTGTTCGTCTCCTTTTTGTGCGGTGCTTCGTAGCCTTCCCACTCTTGTCTACCAAGCGTTGTACCTAGTTTATGTATTTCATTCTCTCTCAGTTTAGTTTATTGAAGGTTCGACTTCTACTGGGTGTGAACTGCACAAATATTTTTTTATTTTTTATTTATGAAAATACAGGGGCGCAACTAGCTTGTTGGTTTTGGGGGGGCTTGAGCCCCGGGTCTCTATAAGTCGATTTGGTGACAGTCTATGATGTTTTTCAAAACTTACTACAGTACGTATTTCACAAATGGCTGAATTTGACGGGAATACTCTGCTATAAACTTTGTTTTTCGATATACTCTACGTTCTTAGTTGGAAAAAAAAGAACACAGTTATAAAAGACATTTTTATGTACGGGTCTGTTCCTCATAATTAGTGCGCCCCCTACCACTTAAACAAAAGAAAATACAAAAAAAAGTTTAGTACAAAAGTTGTAGGGTTTTATCTCTATTATGTTTTGCACATGTCAAAATGGGAAAATGACAGGTGTCAACTGTCATAATGACAGCACTTGCATTTTTTTGAATAGAACACCCTATATATTTTTGGCTAAAATGAGTAGAATAATAGATCTTTTTCTTCTGATTTCAAATATACCATATATATTGATATTTGGTTCAGCTGTTTTTGTGCTATTTAATTTTAAAATCATCATTGATATTAGAACCCGGGAAGGGATCCAATTTAGGGTAATGTAAATGCATTTTTAAACTTAAATAGCGTAAAAACAGCTGAATCAAATAACAACATAATATATGGTATATTTGAAATCAGGATAAAAAAAACTATCATTCTAGCTAAAAATATACAGGGTATTCCATTTAAAAAATACAAGTGCTATCGTTATGACAGTTCGCACCTGTCATTTGGCCATTTTGACATGTACGAAAGATAAAAGAGATAAAACCCTACAACTTTTGTGTTCAACTTTTTTTTGTATTTTCTTTTGTTTAAATTTTATGAGCCGCACTAATTATAAGGAACAGACCCTGTACATACATACATAAATATGTAAGTAAAAATATATTGAATTTAAAACTACTTAAATCGGTAATAAAAAAAACTTAAAAACTGAAACAAGTTCTGTTAAATTAAATTCCTCCTAAGTGCACAAACAGCAGACGCATGGCCGGATTAGGCTTTCATGGGGCCCGGGGCTAGTGAAGTTATGGGGTATGGGGTCCTTGATTCTTGATATAACAGAAGACACTGCTATACCTATTTTTTACAAAAATAAGTCAAAATATCTTTTTACTACGAGCGCACGCATTTTAGATCATGAAACTACCACTTCTCCGCAGTAGTGCGAAAAAGTAGAATACCTAAAATTTTTAGGTATACAGGTACTTACAGCTATACAGGTATACTACAGGTACAGGTACAGAATAGTAAAATAGCTATTTATACAATAAGTTACGAAATGAGCGTCTTTTAGGCACGCGACGTGAAAATTGACCAACGAGGCAAAGCCGAGTTGGACAACACGTCGAGTGACTAAAAGACATCGTTTCGAAACGTATTGTATACAAGATTTTTTCTACTGGCATTTTATAATAAAAAAACACAATTTTATTTCATGTGAATAAGTCGATTACACCCAAAATCTTTGTTACCTGCTTTTACTTGACACCTGACACTTTTCATGCGATTTTCTTCTCAAAATTCGACATCAATAATTAAAATCCTAGAAAGTAGGTAATAACACAAAGTTCTGTTTTGAGTAACCCAAACGTTCAATTCAGTAATTCCATTTTCAATATTCATAATAAATACAAAACAAAATTCAAATATGTGTTTAGTGTGTTTTTTATTTCTGAATAATGAATGACACTTTTAGGCACTAGTGCTTAAAAATTACTTTTACGCACTCATAAGTCACTTTTACGCATTCAAAAGTCACTTTTACGCACTGAGTGCCTAAAAGTAACTTTCACGCACTCAGTGCCTAAAAGAATGTCGTTTCAAAACTGAAATGACAATCGAAAAGTTGCTATTATGAAACGTCAGTAGAAAAAAAATTATCTTAAATTGGTAAGTATATAGGAATAAAATAAATATTAACGTCCGTCTCGTAGAAAAAATAATGTTCCTAACTCCGTACTTGATTGCTTGCCGAACGACGCGCAACTAATAATAACTGGAATCGCGTGTAGAATAGTGGCATTTTCCACACTAGTTAGGAAATATACTATTTTCGTAACTTAAGTTAGGTTGAGTCAAAATCTGTCAACCAATCAATTTGTGGATACTTGCAGTCCAGAGGTGTTTTTTCGCGTCTCAAAGTTTTGGAACATTTTTCAAAACTGGTTTAAATCAGTTTCACAATGACGTCATAACTTCTCGGCGCGAGAAAATGGGTTGAAAACGTGGATTAGGTTGTATTTCGACGCGGTTTGAACCAATTTTGTGTGACGTCATCGGTTCATCGTCAGAATAGGTATACTATTTCAAACCTGTTCTGAACCAATTCCAAAAAAGTGAACGCGAGAAAACACCTTTGTAGTTGTGAAACTGTCACCAAAAATTCTGAAAAAAAAAAGAATGTTCCAGGTAGCGGTTCACCTGTAACAATTATCAGCTGCATGCTTGCAAAATGAAGTAGGACAACCGCTAGGTATCGCCACAACCGGTCATGCCACTGTGTTTGAAAAGTTTTTTGTTAAAAATAGATTGAATTGTTCAGCTGAAATTTTGCGAAACGTGACGCGAGAGACTAGAGCATTGATTAATTATTGTTTGCCCATGGACCCTTGACCAGCATAAGCCTCAACGCCTCCCTCAACGTGCGTTGTTCAAAAGTAGGGCCCCTGCGGGGCCCGGGACTCCAGCCCTTTCAGTCCCCCCCCTTAATCCAGGCATGAGCAGACGAACCACGGACCAGCAGACGCGAAAGGTTTATAAAACTGTTATGTCACTGGAACGCACCCTACTTTAAGCTTCGTGTTTTTCATGCCCCCATAAAATAGCGGATGCTTGAGAGGAAAAACGAAGAGTTCAGTTGCGTGAAACTCTAATGCACTGAAACGCCTATAAACAGTCCAGGGCGCTTTAGAGCAGCTCAGGCCTCAGGAATGCTTAAAGTACGTCACTGGAAAGCGACTCAGGTTTGGGAGGGCGGATGACTAATTTGTGTCATTACCATCATGTTTGTGACCATCGGGTTTGGGGGGCTAATCTTGAGCTTGGGGGGGCTAAGCCCCCCCTAATTGCGCCACTGTGAAAATAATTGATTTATGTAGGTATAAAATTTCTAGAGGTACTTTTTCAAGCAGAATTCAATGACGTACTTAAAAAAGTTATAAAGCTTTCACAGTTTTGCTCAAAATCGAGAAACGCCCTCTAGCGACAAAACGGTTGGTGGTATATCAAATTGGATCACCCTGTACTCAGTAAGTACAGGGTATTCGATTATATTTGGCACCATACCTACAGCCTTTACTATTTAAGATAGAAAAAAATTGTAAATACAAAACTTGACAGTTTTTTTCTATATTTTCTATTAATATTATCAGAAAAAACAAAATCGCATCGGAAAATGGAGAAACGTAGACAACTTTGACTTTTTTAAATGGATCACCCTGTATATTTTGCGATAAAATGAAAGACCTTTTCTTCCTGATTACAAATATATATATGTTGATCATATTTGCATGAGCTATTTTTGACATAATCTTAAATAGTAAAGGCTGTAGGTATGGTGCCAAATATAATCAAATACCCTGTACAAAAATAAATATTTAACTACAACGATTTAAGAAAGCAGCCATTTATTTTGATTAAATAACATATTTATATTTTTAGATTTAAGTTTGGTTCTTTCAACTGTCAAAATATTACTAGCCTTCGAGAATAACCTTTCCGAAATGGCGCGAAATGGAAGCGCCCCCCTACGTCGGCCATTTTTCATTCCGTTACTCCTGTCAAAATTCAGCATCAGCTGTCGACCTGTCACCACTCCTAGTCAGTAGGCGCTTTCTTTTATTCACCGATGGCTCCATCGATGACCTGTCTATCTTTGTCTAGTTCATAGAAAATCGGAATGGCTGTCTCATAATGCTTTCAACAGATGGATCCATCGATGAATAAAAGAATTCGCCTAGTGTTTTGATATTACAAAATTCGATAGTATTCGATAGTCTAGGGAAAATTATCGATAGTTCGATATTTTTAATTCCGCAACGAACTATCGATATATCGATAGTTTCATTCGATAGTTTCCCACCTCTACCTGAAGGTAGTAGATCCAAAAGTAAGCTCAACCATAGCTTCTCCTAGAACTGGTGCAAATTCGCCGGTGACTGTTCGTAGTGACAGGTTTCTAGTAAGCAGTTGGATTGCCCGAGACTTGACTAATGTTCTTTTAATTATGGAAACTTCAGCACCCGTATCAAAATTGATAGTTTTCAATTCTCCATTAATTTGTCCTTCTAATGTTAATCCTCTATAATGACTGCCCAATGATTTTATGTAAACAACCCTGGGGGCTTCGTCATTACTAACCAGCATTCGCCCCTCCATACTGGTTAGTTCTCGTTTCCCTGTCTGTTATTAGGGCTGGCGTCTCTTGATCTCGAAAAGCGTTGGAAACGATCCCTTGATGGAGAGGGCATTCTTACTCTACAATCTCGTTGAATGTGTCCAACCTTATGGCAGCGATAACATTCTAATCGATTTTTTTGTGTTGGTGTTTGTCTGGAGTCGTTTCCCGTTTTTCTGTCTTCTCCATGAAATTACTCATAAGGTTCTCGAAACTGCCATCCTCTTTTGATGATTGTTTTTCCTTTGGGTCCTCAATGGACACTGCTCGTATTCTGGGTCGTGTGGCACCAAATATTGCTTCCAGTTCTAATGCTCGGACAAGGGCTTCGCTACTTTGTCTGAACTTGGACATTCTTAGGTTTTCCTGGATCTTCGAATCTCTGAGACCATCAATAAACGCAGATACTGCCATCCATTCCTGCATGTCTTCCCCAGCTGCAGGAAACGCCAAACTCACTAGCCTTTTAACTTCCGATTCGAATTCTTGTAGACTCTCGCCGGGTTTTTGAACTCTTGATTTAACTTGAGTTCTGAATACTTCTTGTCTGTAATGGTCTCCGAAGCGCAGTTCTAAAGTTTGACTAAGATGCTGGTAATTCTGTTGGTAGACTGAAAGAATGGACTGAAGAAGGTCTAAGGCAGGTCCTCGTAGCGCCACTATTAGTGCTGTAGCTTTTTCTTGGTCGTTCCATCCGTTGGTATTTGCAGCAGCCTCAAATTGTCGAATATACATGGTCCAGGACGTAGAACCGTCGAAAGTTGGTGGTTTTTATCTTCATACTGGAGAATGCTCCAACACTAGCTGGATTGATGGACTGTATTTCTAATCTACGCATCTTATCCTCGAGCGCTTGAACTTGGTCCTCAACTTCTTGTCTTAATCGGCTTTGACCTCAGCTTCTACTCCCTGAACGTCGTGTTTAACTTCTCTTACATCGTCTTTAACTTCTTGAACATCGATTTTGACTTCAGTTTTTACTTCCTGGACGTCGTGTTTAACTTCTTGCACATCGTCTAACTTTTTCAATCTTCTGGTCTAAGTTAGCGACAGTTCCTTGTATGGTTTGGAATATCTTCTGCAGTTTTGCAAGGTCTTCTTGCCGTTTTTGTTGTCGCCTAGCTTCTTCTTGTTGTCGTCTAGCTTCTTCTTTTTGTTTTTCTTTTTGTCGCCTGAGTTCTCCGTCTTGTTTTTCTTGTAGTCGTTTGGTCTCTTGAAGTTCCAACATTTTGCGCAGGAGTTCTTCAACTTTTTGTTCGTCCATTTTGGCTTGTTGTCTTGTGATAGGCATATACAGAATGTTCTAGAATTTTCTTCAAATATCTTTTCTGGTCTGTGCTCGAAGTTCCAACACGCCGGTGAAGTCACAAATTGGATAACTTGCTTTATTCGCGAATAGAATTTTCTGGAATTTCCTTGAAATTTCTTTTCTAGATGTCGATTGATACAGCAAACACGTCGGTGAAGTCACAATTTCGATATCTCCCTTGGTTTCCAAATAGAATGTTCTAGAATTTTCCCGAAACTCCTCGAAAAATCTCTTCTGAATGACGATTGACGTTCCGAATGCGTCGGCGAAGTCACAAATTCGATATCTCCCTTAGTTTCCAAATAGAATTTTCTAGAACTCACTCGAAGATAGTGAATCTATCGGGTATAGAGTCACTTCCGGGGTAATTCACACGATCGGTTGAGTCTCTTTTTGTGATTGTCACTGTTTGCACTGCACTAACTGTCCCAGTGTTCACTTAGTGTTCAGTTTTTATACTACACTAGTGTCCCCGCACTTCCGTAATTGGATTTCACTCTGCAGTCCTTTATATCCCACTTCTGAAACCAATGTCGCGGCTTTGGGTTGCCTGCTGACAAAAATCTTGGGTTCGTTGTTCATTTCGTTTATTCCAAAAATCAAAGTCCAATTAACACAGCAATAATTTATTCCACCTAACAAAACACTCTGACACTAATTACTTTATTAACAAACTCAACAATTAAACTCTCTACAATCACTATTTGAATCGTATCACAGTCGTACTGAAAACTTAACTTACAAACCAATGCTGGCCCTCTTATATATCCCTAAATCTCTTCCTGTAAAATCTAGAATACACACGATAATATAATTTTCCAGATAAAAGTAGAATAATTCGCTAGATTCTAGTATTTTCACCATCGATTCTTGACAGCCTGGCGGACGATATCGTGACAATACATATAAAGTTTCATAAAAATCGGCCAATAAAGCCGTTCCAGAGGAGTATCGTTACAAACACTGTGACACCATAATTATACAGGATGTCCCAGGGAAAACAGTCCACCCCGATTTATTAGATTTGGAATGAAAATCTGGAAAAAAGCTCGGATACGTCGATTTTTGATTTGAGGGGGAATCATTTTTCAATTTTTTTCATTCTCGTAGGTAGCTTCGACTTTCTAGCTGGAAAGAGAACAACCCCCCCAATTTGAATAGAATATGGGGGTCGTGTCATACTTCATTTTAAAGATCTCATCGAGTTCTCCATGGCCCTGAAATTTTGTCTGTAACGGTATGACAGCTTGTCAAAATCTTGGAAATAGACTATTGTTTTAGCAGGAGTGAAAGCGGTACTTTTCTCATATCTCATATAAGCATGCTTAATATGAGACTATTTCTCATATAGTTTTATCAAAAAAAAAGAAAAGAAACCATGTATATCATAACTACCATACACTTGATAGGCCTGAGTCTCATGCATCCGTTATCCAACCGTCCGATGGTACAAGGGAGCTCCTATAGGGCAAGTATACTTGCAGTTTGTCTAGTTGTTAATTCTGGCAGTATAGCGTAAGGGATACAATATCCTTCCATAAGTTTTCATCAATTTTAAATAACAATGGGATGTTTGATTTGTTAGTTCAAGAAAGAAGAGAAATATTGATTAATGTTGTTGAAAGAGAAGATCTGACAGAAAAATAGATTGAATTATAGAGTAACTATACTTATATATTTGTTCTTGTGACACTTGGTTTTGATTTTTGTTGGAAAAACCCTGATTCTCATCCCAAATTCAATAAATCGGGATGGACTGTTTTCCCTGGGACACCCTGTATAATGACTCTCTACCGTAGAACATATAGAATTTTTTTTACTACTGCTAGTAGAAAATTAAAAATTGATTTGAAATATGTGCTCTAATTATTTTTTTTCGAACGCCTTCTTGAAAGTGCTGCCCTCTATCAACAACTTATGATAACTTCCTATGTACCGGGTGTTTTTTTTATATATTGACACCCCATCAACAGCCTTTACCTTTATAGGTAGAATAAAGTGAATAAAGGTGTAAATACAAAAGTGGTATTACAGTTTTGGCTAAACTTTTAGAATCCATGGTCAGTAACAAAAATTGAATGTCAGAAATGTGAAATGTTGCATACTTTTAGTTTTTTTCAAATGGAATGCCATATATTTGGTTCTATATTCTTGAAGAATGCCCCGATTCTAAAAATATATAGTTTTTTTATATTTGATTGAGCCCTCTCTTATATACAGTGTGTCCACCTAAGTTCGCAGCATATGGAAAACTTTTTTATTATCAATTTTACGAGAAAAAGTT
The DNA here is from genome assembly GCA_917834065.1 of Ceutorhynchus assimilis. Classification (NCBI taxonomy): domain Eukaryota; kingdom Metazoa; phylum Arthropoda; class Insecta; order Coleoptera; family Curculionidae; genus Ceutorhynchus; species Ceutorhynchus assimilis. The sequence continues at coordinate 3,950,582 of OU892286.1, forward strand.
ATTCCTTATAAAAGCTTCTGCTTTTTGAAAAATACTATAAAACTATTAAAACTTTAAGTAGGATGTACAGGATGGTCAAAAAATAGAAAAATATACAGTGTTTTTTGATAAAAGAAGAAAAAAAAAATAGCACGTCACTATTTTTTTATACCTCTGATATTTTTTTCAGATTGGGCAAGTCATGTTACAGTCAAAGGATACCTTTCGTTATCACAAACTGTCAAATTGAAAAAAAAATAAATAAAAAAGGGATTTTTGAGCTAAAAGAATGATTTTTTTCTGAAACCTTGATACCCTGTATCTCAGAAACTATTAATTTCCGGACACATGTTTATAGGAACTTTTTTTAAAATATTGTAATGAATAACATTCTGAAGTTACGAACCGTACTTAGGAAACAGTGGAAACACCCTGTATATTTTTCTATTTTTTGACCACCCTGTAGGCTGTAGGTATATGCTATTACAAGTTTCAATAGTTTAATAGTATTTTTTCAAGAAGCAGAAACTTTTATAAGGAATAACTTTTTTTCGTAAAATTGATAATAAAAAGTTTCCCATATCATGCGAACTTAAGTGGACAGTGTGGACACACTGTATATAGTTGAACGGAAAAAATTCCAGAGACAAAAAGATTTTTCTAAATTGAATGGGCCTTTCTTACTGAATAATATTTATTGAAACATTCAAAATACACAACCAAACTTTTGAGGCTCCAAACCCACAAAAAAAAGTGTCTTAAGAGAGGGTCCTTTGCCTGAAAGCGTACCATTTAATCAATTATTCATGTTATAAAACCTCTGTGTACCACACATAGGTATTTTCGTACAACAGGATTCTGAGCAATAAAATGAAAACTATTCTTCGGGGTGAATTTAAGGGGACTGTAACGTAACTTCATTTACCAAAAATAAAAAAACATGAGTCATTTATTTATTTTTAAGAATCTTTGAACAAATTTTGTTACATTTATGTATTTTCTGACACCCTGTATAGGCATATAAACCCATTACAACCACAAATTATCAATCCATATCGAATAATGACGTGTTCAAAAAGAGCTCTATATATTATTTTTGGTATTTTTTTTATTTAAAATTTGTTTCAATACATATAAAAAAATTATCAATTAGGTATCTTCTGTTATTGCATAAATATGATACTTCAAATAGAGATCTATAAAGACTCTTTCCTACAAGTAATCGTTTGACTACCATAAAGAATTTCCCTCAATTTCACTTTAAGTAAATTTTGATTTGACCAACAAATATTTCTATCAATTGAATCAATCCTATAACTAAAATAAACCATTTAAAAGTATGCAAAATAGCCTTATTTCAAAAACACTTTATATGTAAATAATACTTACAATAATAATTCCAAAATGTCAGCAGCTTTATACCATGATGATATTCACTGGTAAAGGGTAAAACTGAAAATAAATTTAAAAAAAACTGTTTATAATTCTAGGCCAATTAAGTTTCGAAGGGCAAAACGATGATCATTTACCCAACATAATAATTATCCAATTACAACAATTAATTGTAAATAATTATCGTTATTAAATACTTATACCTATTTTAATTGTAGGTACCTGATTGATATTTTTCTCTTTAAACTTTTTGACTGAAAAATCAAAGAAGCAAAAAATACTTAATTTCATCAATAAATTCGATATTGACGGTTTTATAACCGCGGAATAAATGAATATCAGGAATCCTACTTGTTTTTTACTGATTAATTATACAATCAGAATTTAGATAAGATTATTTCTGTATTTAGACATCAGGTGATAAACCGATACTATTTTTTTTTTGAGCAAATACACTTATTTGATTTGCCAATCACACCGTATACATATTTCGGAGATAATGTCGTATAATATTTGAAAATTAATTTTTATTATTGTGTGCCTAAGCATTAATAATGAGTCAATATTCAGAGTCAAGACTCAAGGCAGAAAAAAAATACATGATTTTTGAAAGAATGTAAGTAATAAGTAGTGTTACACCACTGGCTATGTTTACCCGGCTTGGTACAATCAACCCGCCACTGCAAGACAAGTACACGTGCACCCAAGAGTTACGAAACAACCCTTGTGTAATGTTCGACTGTCAGGTACCAAAAACCAAGAAGTTTGCTAAGAGAAAAGGGATGAAAAGCAAAAAGGCAGGGAGTACCTGATTGACCGTGGTCATAAATACTTTACCCGTTCCGTTGCGAAATAAATTATTGTTGAAATTTTGATTTGAGTTTTTGCTTTAACAAATCAGAAGTGAGATTCACCCGCGTGTCGAGTCACGAGATTTTTTTTGTAAAAACTTTAACTGTGTTTGTTTATTTAATATTTTGAAAGAAAACTTTATAAAATGCCTAAACATCAAAAAAAACGGCGTCGTCGCGATTCAAGCTCTAGTAGTAGCTCTAGTTCTAGTTCTAGTTCAAGTAGCTCTAGCTCAAGCGGAAGTAGTGGTGATCGGAAAAGTGCGAAAAGACAACAGCGAAAACTTAAACGCAGAGTGATTAGTTTAGAAAGACAATTAAAGTCCCACAAGTCGCGTGGTAGACGATTCGAGGGGCGTATAGACAGTGTTCCCACATTTCAGGGCAGTAATGGCACAATTTCTATGCAACAGTGGTTGCATACGATCGATTCTACTGGTGAAATGTTTGACTGGGATGACAAATCGCGCATTTTTTGTATGGCTAACAAGTTAGCAGGTCATGCAAAAAACTGGTACAACAATCAAACAGAGTATACCATGTCCTGGGGTGAGTGGAAATGTAAGCTCATCGAAGCTTTTCCATCGCAAACGGGTATGTACATAAAATTGAAGGAATTAGTCAATGTACAAAGGGAAAAAAGTCAAAATTTAGTAGATTTTTACTATAAAAAACTAACATTAGGACAAAATTGTGGTTTAAATGACTGTTTAATAGTGGACATTGTAATAAATACTATTAATGACCCTTTTTTAAAAACGGGAGCCAAAGCCGCAGGTTGTAATAACACTCAAGATCTATTAAAATATTTAATCTCTAACAATGAACATTTTAAGAATTACTCTAATAATAGAGAGTTCAAAAATAAACCCGATTCTCGTTCAAATTATTCTGTAGCTAATTTGAATAAACCTCAATTGACTTGTTATTTATGCAACAAGGATGGACATAAAAAAACTGATTGTCCAAAGAATAAATCTGGAAAATTTTGTAATTTTTGTAAAATTAAGGGACATTTGGAGGATGAGTGTTTTAAATAGAAAAAATCGACCACTTTAAAAGAAACCGTTCGTAAAATGACATGCAATTCAAGTGACACTAGTAATGAAAAGTTTTATAAAATTGCAAAAATTAACAATCAAATTATTTCCGTTTATATTGACTTTGGAAGTGCATGCAATACCATAAAAATAGATTTAGTTAATAAACTCCAACTTCAAGTTCATCCAAATAAAAATAATATTGTTATTGAAGGTTATGGGGGTGCTGTAGTGAACCCAATAGGTATTATAACAGAGTTGATAGAAATCGATGAAATTAAAATTACTACTGACTTTTATATTGTTCCTGATAAAATGCAAAATGTAGAGGTTTTAATAGGGCGTCCGGTTACAGAAAGAGAAGGAATATTTGTTTATAAGACAGCAAAGCATCTATATTTGACCGAAACCAATTTTTTTCAAGAACTTCCTGCATGTATAGTGAGTAATGATAAAATCCAACTCAATGTTTTGGAAAAAACTACTTTAAATCCGGGTGTAAATTTCATCAGCGTTACTACACCAGTAAATGAGGGTAAATCAGAGGGCATAGTCTATTCTAATTTTTCCGAGCAGAGTCGAAACAATTCTACTTTAATTGTGCCTAAAAATAAATTAAAGATGATTTTCGATGAAACTAAGTTGCGAGTATTAAATATGGGCCTCGAAAAAATAACTCTAGAAAAGGACACATGTGTGGCAAGAGGGAGATGGTACGAAGGCGACAAAAATTCCACCAATGTCACTGAAGAAGTTAACAATATTTTAACAAAATATCCTAGATGATTTCAGGAGAATAGCTCTCTTCTATGTGATATAGATATAGAAATGGTAATAGAACTAACCTCTAGTATCCCTATATCAAGTAAACCATATCGCCTATCAGAGTTTGAAAGAGAAAAAGTCCGAGAAATAATCCAAGAACTGCTTGACAAAGGAATAATAGAACCAGCTAATTCACCATATTCCAGCCCAATTTTATTATTAAAAAAAAAGGATGGAGGATATAGAATGGCATGCGATTATAGAAGATTGAATGCAATTTCAGTTAAAGACCAGTACCCACTACCTTTAATAGAAGATCTGATCGAACGAGTAAATGGAAATAGTATTTTTACAACCCTAGATTTGAAGGCCGGATATCATCAAATAAAGATGGCGGATGAAAGCCGAAAATATACTGCTTTCGTTACGCCTGATGGACACTATCAGTTCACCAGAGTCCCATTTGGCCTATCTAATGCCCCGGCTGTATTTCAGAGGGCTATCAATTTCGCTTTAGGTGACGTTAGGCATCAATATGCTCAGGTATATCTGGACGATATCTTAATTGTAGCTGAGACGCACGAAGAGGGACTGAAAAGATTAGATAATGTGTTACGCCTATTGGATCTTGCTGGACTTACATTAAACATCGCAAAATGTGAATTCCTTAAAGATTCTGTAGAATACTTAGGAGTAGAAATTTCAAAAGGAATACTTAAACCATCGCGCAAAAAGCTCGAGGCAGTTGAAAAATTTCCAGCCCCCACAAATGTGCACCAAACCAGACAATTTATTGGATTGGCCTCCTATTTTAGGAAGTATATTGAGAAATTTGCATTGAAGGCCAAACCCTTAACTTCTCTCCTGAGAAAAAACACCAAATGGGCTTGGACAACCGAACATCAAATGGCATTTGATACGTTGAAGGAGGAATTGACGGCTAAACCTGTGCTGGCAATTTACAATAGCAAATCCGAGACTCAATTACATACTGACGCCAGCAAACTGGGAATCGCAGGTGCATTATTGCAAAAACAAGAGAATGCCGAATGGAAACCAATAGCTTACATGAGCCGACAAACTAGCGACACTGAAACTAGATATCATAGCTATGAACTGGAAACACTGGTAGTCTATGAAGCAGTACACAAGTTTCGTAATTATCTTTATGGCAGACATTTCACAATAATCACCGACTGCAATGCATTAAGGCTAACATGGACGAAGAAAGAGCTCACCCCACGAGTAGGTCGGTGGTGGCTATCGATGCAGGAATACGATTTCACCGTAGTTCACCGACCTGGAACTCAAATGAAACACGTAGACGCATTAAGTCGTAATCCTGTGGTCATATCTGCAATAAAAACCAATGAATGGGTAGTAGCAGTACAAAATCAAGATGAAGATATATGTCTGCTACGACAGCAAATTACTCAGAATATTGCTGAAAAAGGTTATTCTATCGTTGAGGACAAAGTTTGTAAAACCATCAATGGACAACCAAAAATTCTCATACCTCGAGACATAAGATGGCGAATTACTAAGATGTTTCATGATGATAATGGGCATCCGGGTTGGCAAAAAACTTACAATGCAGCCAAAGAAACGTACTGGTTCAAGGATATGAGAAAATTCATCAAAAAGTTTGTTGGAAACTGTATTCCTTGTATGGTCTCAAAAAGGCCAACAGGAAAACGTAAAGTTGAATTACATCCAATTGAAAAAAAGGAGCAACCGTTTCATACTTTACATCTAGATCACGTAGGGCCCTTCTGTAAAAGTGCTGAGGGCAACTCCCATATTCTAGCTATTATTGATGGGTTTACAAAGTTTGTTTGGCTGGAAGCAGTTCCCGATACCAGCAGCAAATATGTGTGTAAAACTCTGGAACAATTATTGATAAAGTTGGTGCATGTTCCCACCAGAGTAATTACTGATAGAGGCAAAGGATTCGACTGCAAAACTTTCAGAGATTTCTGCGAAAAATACAGCATCAAACATGTTAAGAACGCCATAGCATCCCCAAGAAGCAACGGACAAGTGGAACGTTTAAACCGCACCGTATTAGAGGCTCTGACAGCAAGCATTGAAGATGAACATGAAAGCTGGGACAAGCATCTAGTTCAAATTCAGAGGGGAATCAATAGTTCGCAGAATGCAACTACAGGTTTACCACCAAGTGTATTGTTGTATGGATTTAGACCAAATGCAGAAAATGAGATCCGTTTAACTCAGGAACCACCTACAAACCTAAAACAACTCAGGACTTTAGCCAAAAAGCGTTGCGATATAAGGGCTAAGAACATGAAGCGTCGTTTCGACAGAAACAAAAGAAAACCTATGAAATTTAAGATAGGGGATACCGTGTTGGTAGAGCGAACTCACCTTATCCGAGGACTTACCAGCGGAAAATTGGTTCCAAAATATATTGGACCCGTAAAAATTATAGACTGTTTGGGGAATGATAGGTACAGAGTAGTGTCATTCTCAAAGGATAAAAGACGTTTTAAAGGCGTAGTGGCCAGTGACCGACTTAAGTTATTTAAACCGCAGACTATAGACTAAATTAGAAAAACGTCTATGCAAATAAAATAAAATCATTAAGTAGAACGTAATTAGTAAATAGGGCGTTGTTGTTGAATGAATGAATAATTAATTGTAGCAATTTATAGTTGTAAGCTGTTTCTTTTTCAGTTATGAAAAGGTCTAGTGAACCTTCATGTGAGTACAATGGAATTGAACAAACTGAATTTTAGTGATCAGAAAGTTTTTTTTCAATCACTCCTAGCTTGTATAACTAAGGCTTTTTGTATCTTTTTGAAATAAAGTTTGACAGTTTGAAATTATATCAAAATTGGTTTAATTTTGAAAATTGAATATATTTGAATAAATATTATGTAGTTGAAAGATCACCACGCAAATTGCTTGGTGTAGGTTATTATACCAGTAACATTAGCCTAGAGTGCTAAAAAGTTTATCGTGTTCAATGTACACTTAGGCCTAGTGTGCTGAACCTCCATAAAAAGGTCCAGTGAACCTTCCTTCAAAAAAAAAGAGGTCCAGTGAACCTCCATAAAAAGGTCCAGTGAACCTTCCTTCAAAAAAAAGACGTCCAGTGAACCTCCATAAAAAGGTCCAGTGAACCTTCCTTCAAAAAAAAAGAGGTCCAGTGAACCTCCATAAAAAGGTCCAGTGAACCTTCCTTCAAAAAAAAGAGGTCCAGTGAACCTCCATCAAAAGGTCCAGTGAACCTTCCTTCAAAAAAAAAAAAAAAAAAGGTCCAGTGAACCTCAAGAAAAAGGTCCAGTGAACCTTCCAGTTATTGCAGAGCTAGAAAGAAGCCCCGTGAGCTTCTAGACAAAAAAAAAAAAAAATAGTACATAACCCATTTACTTTTCAGAGTGAGACATAGCCTAGTGAGCTATCAGTTTTTTTTAGGTCGCGAGGCCGTTCCTAAGTCAGGACAGCCGAATGTTACACCACTGGCTATGTTTACCCGGCTTGGTACAATCAACCCGCCACTGCAAGACAAGTACACGTGCACCCAAGAGTTACGAAACAACCCTTGTGTAATGTTCGACTGTCAGGTACCAAAAACCAAGAAGTTTGCTAAGAGAAAAGGGATGAAAAGCAAAAAGGCAGGGAGTACCTGATTGACCGTGGTCATAAAATACTTTACCCGTTCCGTTGCGAAATAAATTATTGTTGAAATTTTGATTTGAGTTTTTGCTTTAACAGTAGATATTTTCAGCTACAAAGTGAAAAAAAAATAAAATTTAAATCGAAATTTAAATAATAAATATGTATTTTGTATAAGGTGTCAAAGTTATCAACTACCACCCACTGTAACTTTTTATATTTAAAAATAAAAAAAGTTACAAGGGGTGGCACTTTATAACTTGTCACCAGGTACAGTTGGGGCCATTGAAATTGGCACAAATTTTTTGAACACTGACTTAAATAAAATCCTATAGAATGTCGCATTAGATTGGGACTTAAATATAACGGTGTAGGATGTCGACGGTGTCCTATTAAATTATGACTTAAATAAAATTCTATAGGGTGTCACATTAGATTGTGACTTAAATACAATTTTATAGGGTGTCGCATTAAATTATGACTTAAATATATATAATTCTGTAGGGTGACATATTATATTATGACGTAAATGAAACCCAATAGCGAGGGGTCAACACCTGAACGGAAATTAATACACTTACTGTAACCTGGCAGTGAGTATTGTTAGAGTTCTGTCGAGTATTGTCACTTCATCGTAGGATTGTCAAGTATTGTTTATATATTGTAAGTATGTATTTAACTGGTACTGTCGGATACTGTGGATGAAAAAACAATACTTGACCTGTATTGTAAAGCAATTTGTAGTACTGTTACTACTGTTGAACTACTGTCAGTACTGTTTATGTATTTATTTGTCACTCATTTGTAAAACGTCATTTATCAAGTCAAAACACAAACAACGAAAATTGATTTTTACCAGTTACTGGCTCTACTGACTTGTAAAATTGACAGCTAAACTGTAAAAACTTTTTACAAGTCAGTAGAGTCAGAGAATTATTTATTAAAATTGTATTACCTATATGTATTATTTTTTTATTTATTGTTTAAAATTGTTTACAAATGAGTAGCAAATAAATTATTGTATACATCTATACGCCAGGTATCAGTTTTTACTGGCTCTTAAAGGTGACAAGCTCGCCTGACGGCTCGCTAGTCATTTCCTTCAATCACCAGTAAAAACTGTTTTACCTGGCTAATAATGTAAAATACTATTTCAGAGCCAATGTGTTGTGAATATATAATGTAAATTGTGTACAAACATCGAAAAATCACTGCTAATGGTTTACTTTTTTTGACAACTCTTGTTTATTAGGTACATATTTTTAAGACTGGACTATGGACTTAATAATTATGCTCAGAGTCATTAAATTCCGAAAACTAATGAAATGTCTGACAAAAATGCCGTCATAACAACAAAAATGACAACAATTAAAAACGAGTTAATTTTTTTATTGAAACAAACAAACAAAGAAGTATTAACATATCATGGGAAAAAATATGTTTCAAAATATGTTCAACATCAAAATACTTATATCAAATTGTATTGGTAGAACCAGTGCAGTAAGAATGTATTTTTTTTCCCTTTTTTGTACGAGCTGGTAGAGAAAGACACAAATACACTCAGTGCGCACTATCCCTTCCGATAAAATTCGCTATTAGAAAGAAACAACAAAATAGAACTCTATGTATTGTCACGGCTTTGGCTTGCGTGACAGAAATCTTGGGTTCGTTTATTCTAGAATCAAAGTCCAATCAACACAACAATAATTTATTCCACGTTATTATACACTTTGACACTAATTACTTCACTTAATAACTCAAACAACTAAACTTTTAACTAGAGATACCGCGGATAATAGTTTTTACTCTCCGGCCGAACCGAATATTCGTTCAAATTCTAACCGTCGAATCCGAATATCCAGCCATTTTAAAATACTGCGATGTGATCCCACTCTATACCTTTCTCTCTCGTCTCCAGTGCTCGAAGTTGAGTTCACTGGAATGCGAAAAACATTCGTTATCACGTATTAAATTGTCAAGAGAGTCCATAAAGTCAAAGATCAGGAAATTACCGAAAAGTGGATTATTCTGTTATTTGCTAATTATTTATTTAGAGAGTGATATTTTTTAATACAACAAATTACGGATCAATGACCCCATATATCCGGAATACCACCGAATATCATTAAACCTATGGGTCAGCAGCGGCAACTCGATATTAGCAACATAAGCAACCTAAATTCGATGTACTTCGATTAAATTCGATTGCTAAGCTAAGCAATATTTTATATATAAATTGTAGGCAATTAAATGTTAGAATTAGTTCCAATTTACATTGTGTTCTCGTAATAAATATTATTTTTAATTAAAGGGCTTTTTAAAAACACCCTTTTCCAGGGAAAACCCTTAATTGGCGCAGTCTGTAGTATTGTGGAAGAGTCCTTAAGGATCCTCGTCGTTCGTGAACGTTTATCCACTAGTGAACCGTATCGCGAACGAAACTTTAAAGTTCTCCGAAAAAGTTTAGTGTTTTTAGTGATTTTAGTGTTAGCATGCACCATTGCATCTTATTATTACTGTAAGCATTTTTATGTCTACTGATACTGACGATTTACTAAAACGACTCGAAGTTTTAACTCTTACTGACTTTAACAACTTGCCTACACTCTCCTCCGAAGAAAAATCTGAAGACAACATGCCTGCCAATCCGCCAACTTTTGACATGAAGAACCTGGCTATCGTTCCAGAATATAATGGAAATCCCAATGAACTCTCCGAGTTCATAAACTCCACGACGTTACTCCTGAATTACTATTGGAACAAGAGGGATGTCGGATGCTTCCAGAACCACATGCTCACCCAAGGCATCAAAAGCAAACTAACTGGCCAAGCCAAAGAAACTGTTTCGATCTATGGATGTCTTGATTGGGAATCAATTAAAGAAGTTCTGATACAAAACTTCGCCGACCAACGCAATGAGAATTCCCTTACAAGAGACCTAGTTAACTTACGCCAAATGCCAAACGATTCTCCTCAACAATTCTACGAAAAAGTTATGGGACTTCTGAACACTATTTCCAATTATATAGAGCTCCACCATAATGATCCAGATGTCAAAACAAGCAAGAAACTCTTCTTTCATCAACAGGCGCTTAGCAGATTCATGGCGGGACTAAGAGAACATTTAGGATCAACTATCAGAGCTATGCGACCCAGCGATCTAGCTGCAGCAATGCAATTTATCCAGGAGGAAAACAACATCAGATACCTCCAAAAAGGCTTCTCTATTGCACAGCCTAGTGGCTCAAAAACAAACCAACATAATCAGAAGCAGATGGTAATGCAACCCAACCAGACTTTCTCGCAGCCATTCCAGTCACAGCCATTCCAGGCGCAGCCATTCCAGGCGCAGCAATTCAGACCTCAAAACTCCACCCAACAGCAGTTGTGGCCCTCTTCTTCATTCCAGAGAGCACCACAGCAGCAAGCACAGCAATTCAGATCCCCATTCCACCAGACTAGACAGCCTATGGTACAGCCTGCAAGATTCCAAAATCCTCGACCACAATTTAATGTCTGGCAAAGTAATCCAAACCGCACGCTTCCGCAACCAACACCAATGAGCACTACATCAAGAGCCACCATGAAACCTCCACAACAACCTGCTCCAAAGTTCACAGTAGAAGAATTATTCAATATTGAGCAACATGAAGAAACCCAGGATAACTATAACTATGGATACACCAATCCAGAAACAGACAACGATTACTACGATGTAGAACAACAACAAAACGATTATCAACAGCAAGCATACGAACAACACCAATACACTGAGGGAGGAAATTTTCCAGAAACGGCCGATCCAGAAACCGAACCATAATAGAACTACATAACTATACTGATCGGAAGGAGCTACCATATGTATCCATCGCCAATCCACCTTTAAGGCTCCTTATAGATACCGGCGCAACAAAATCATTTATCAATCTAGACATTGCCTTCAAATACTTCAGAGATTGCATCCACCATGAGCAATTCATCGTTACATCAATTTTCCAAAACCATTCACAGGATTATTGCGCCCACATTCCTATGTTTCCAGAGTTCAACTCAAACGAAAAGGCAAGTTTTTACCTTTTCAAGTTCCACCAAACATTTGATGGCCTCATCGGACTCGATAACCTCAAGCTACTTCAAGCCAAATTGGACCTGCCAGCGTCGTTACTTATCACGAAAAACGCCACCCTTCCAATTGAATACTACGAAACGGTCAAAACCCAATTCTATTCCATTCAATTGGCTCCTTATACTGTTTCCCGAGTAAGACTTCCAGTGAAAGAAGCACAGGGTACAATTCTCCTACCAAAACAAGAACTCCAGGGCGCACAAATTAACGAAACACTCACAACTGCTTGTAATCAACTCGCTCGGACTGAAATTGTTAACACAACTGATGAAGAACTCCAGATAGCTCTAACACATCCAGTCACTAGCACGGAGTTGGACCTCGATCAGTTTCATATCTACACCACGGATATAATTTCGCAAGAATCTCCATCATCGCATCGCCAAATTCCTGAAATCAGAACTAATCACCTTAATTCAGAGGAAGAAAAGGCGATACAAAATTTATGTACGAAGTATGCGGACATTTTCCATTATCCTGACATGTCCCTGACCTTCACGAACCAGATCAAACACCGTATCAAAACAAAAGATGAGCTTCCAGTGTACACCAAGTCATATAGATACCCACATATCCATAAGGAGGAAGTGAAAAACCAGATATCTTCAATATTGGATCAAGGAATCATCAGACCAAGCCAGTCACCTTGGTCTTCCCCGATATGGATAGTTCCAAAGAAACCAGATGTCTCTGAAAAAATAAAATGGCGAATAGTAGTTGACTATAGGAAAGTAAACGAGAAAACCATCGACGATAAATACCCCATTCCGAACATAATAGACATTTTGGACAAGCTTGGCAGATGCCAATACTTTACGACCTTGGATCTGGCAAGTGGTTTCCACCAAATCGAAATGGCTAAAGAAGATATATGCAAAACTGCTTTCAACGTCGAAAATGGCCATTACGAGTATGTCCGAATGCCGTTTGGACTAAAAAACGCTCCAGCTACGTTCCAGAGGGTCATGGACAACGTTTTAAAAGGCCACCAAGGAGAAAATTGCTTAGTGTACATGGACGATATCATTGTGTTGAGCACCTCACTTCAAGAACATCTGGTCTACCTCTCAAAAATCTTCCAACGTCTCAGAGAGACTGGATTCAAAATTCAAATGGACAAATGCGAATTCCTACAAGAGGAAGTTGCTTTCCTTGGAAATATTGTTACGCCACAAGGAATAAGACCAAATCCAGCAAAAATTAAAGCCATACTTGACTATCCAATACCGCGAACCACGAAGGAAATTCGAGGATTTCTAGGCCTCCTTGGATATTACAGGAAGTTTATCCAGGACTTCGCAAAAATTACTAAGCCTTTTACTTCCTGCCTCAAAAAGGACGCTAAAATAGAACTAACACCAGACTTCTTGAACTGCATCAGAACTTGCAAAAATTTACTGACAAATCAACCTCTCCTGCAATATCCAGACTTCAGCAAGCCTTTTAATCTAACTACTGATGCTAGTAACTATGCAATTGGAGCAATACTATTCCAAGGACCAATCGGCAGCGATAAGCCCATTGCATATGCCTCTAGGACACTCAACGATACTGAACTGAGATATTCCACTATCGAAAAGGAAATGCTAACCATAATTTGGGCCACCAAGTACTTCAGACCCTACCTATTTGGGAGAAAGTTTAAAATACTTTCAGATCATCGTCCTCTCCAATGGCTCTTTTCCATGAAAGACAATACTTCCAAAGTAGATGGCGTTTAAAGCTGGAAGAGTTTGATTACGAAATAATCTATAAGACAGGAAAATCAAACACTAATGCAGATGCTCTGTCCAGAGTCGAAATCCATACCAAAGAAATAGCTCAACCACCACAAAACGAGGATAACGATAACGCATCTTTGTACAATAATGCAGAATCAATCCTCGACATAGATGAAGTTCTAGAAAAACCTGCTTCACAAGCAAAGATACAAAAAGTCATCAGTGAAATCCTTGATAATCCAGAACCCAAACAAGCCGACCCGGAAGAAGATACCGAAACTAGACACACTGCTCAAGAAGAACCTATACTCGGCATTCCAATAAGCGAAAGAGCCCTTAACTACTATAATAACCAAATTGTGCTCAAGTCAGTTAATTACAATCCCGCAAAACCAATGACAGAAGTTGCCTTCCCTAACAAATCTAGGCTACACGTCCAAGTCAGCAAGAATAACTTAGAAGAAAGCTTTATAAAGCTTCTTAAAGAGAGAATAGATCCCAAAAAGAAGTATGCAATATTCTTCAAGGACGAAGATATTTATATTCCTCTCAGCAACATTCTTCAAGGAACTTTCAAAAATTCTGCATTTGACTTGATTAAATGCAACTTTCTCCTAGAAGATGTCAATAGCAAAGAAAGACAAAATGAGATAATCCAGGCCTACCATCAAGGGAAAACAAATCATAGAGGAATCAACGAAACCGAAGCACAAATCCGAAAAAAATATTACTGGCCTAACCTCAAAAGAGATATTGAAAATATCATAAATGTTTGCGACACCTGTCAATCTAACAAATACGATAGAAATCCAGCCAAACCTAAATTTATGGTTACACCAACACCAACTAGACCTCTGGAAATTATTCATCTTGATACCTTTCAAGCCGGAGGGCAAAAGTTTTTGACAGTTATTGATTCCTTCTCAAAATATGAACAAGCCTACCCCGTAAAGAGATCAAATTCAGTGAACGTTCTTAACGCTCTCCTAGTCTTCATTATTCACCATGGAATACCACACATGATAGTCACCGATAGTGGAACAGAATTTAAGAATGGACTTGTACAGGAATTTATGAACACACATAAGATCGCCATCCATTATACTACCCCTGATAACCCACAATCCAACGGGATGATAGAAAGATTCCACTCCACCATCATCGAACATCTGAGGATACTTCGAGAAAAAAATAAATCCTTGAGCGTTAAAGAACAGATGCCATATGCACTTCTCGGATACAATAACTCTATCCATTCAATGACAAACATGCGACCAATGGATATACTGACTGGTCACCTGGATGCACAGGATCCGTTTGACTTTGACGTCAGGAAAACACTTATAAATAATTATACCCAGCAACACCGGGAAAAAACGAAGGCTATCTACAGGGAATTGAACCAGAAGTTACATGAATCCAAAGAGAAGTACATAGGGAAAAGAAACATGACCAGGCAAACCCCGCTAACCTACAAACCCAGCACCAAGATCTACACCAGGAAGACTCTAAAAAGGAACAAATTACTTCCAAGATTCTCTCCCAAGACAGTTCACACTGATAATATTGTGACCATTGACACTCAAGACAAGACAATACATAAAAAGGAATATCAAAAATCTTCCAGGGAATAACTCTAGAAATTCCTTACAGATGTTCCTCAACTGTCGCCCAGAACCTCCTGATCCAAGACTTGAAGGACAACCCAGGAATACTTCCCCTCAAGCTGGGACGAGCAAGAATTCAGAGTCATACCCACGACTTTATTCACTTTTTCGACCTCTTCCCAGTAGTTAAGGAACTCCAGTCTCTGGAAGAACAGTACGAATCAGTAAGAACAGCAATAGAAAATGGATTGAGTCACCCATATTTCAAAAGCCTGCAGAATTTCGATCAAAGTTTACAATTTCTGCTCAAAGCCGCCAAAGAAAAACTTCGTACCATCATACCCATTCAAAGATCCAGAAGAGGAATTTTTAACGGTCTCGGCAGTGTTATTAAAACCATATCTGGAAACCTGGACCACGGAGACGCCCAAAGATACGACGCCGCAATCGCAACATTGCAACATAGCCAAGATAATATCGTCTCTCAAGTAAACCAGCGGATGAGTCTTCAACCAGACAATTTCCCTTATAACTCACAACGAGGAAACTATCGAAAAAGAAGCAAACAAAATTAACTCCGAACTAAGTAAATTCATGTTCGACTTTACCCATTTTCTACAAGCTAGAAACGTCCTAGATCAGCTGAACTTAGCCCTACAAGTCATCTTGCAAATCCTCAACGACCTCGAAGTTGCCATAACTTTTGCAAAAACCAACACCCTTCATAACTCTCTCATCAAACCTGACGAACTGAAATGGGCCGTTAGGAAGATGCTTGAACACTACTCCGAAATCCAGCTTCCTTATATCAACGAAGAGGATATTCCTAATATAAGTACTATGATATAATTAGCATAGACGGATACTTCTCAAACCACACCACGGTCTTTATCCTGCATTTCCCTATTCTGTCACCACAAATTTTCACATATTTCCATCTTTTCTCGATACCTACTACGAATCATACCACCATAATTCCTCCTGCTCCCTATTTGGCCCTGAGCGAAAATCTATTCCAATACACAGAAATTCCATGCCGCAAAATTGATTCCGAATACCTATGTCATGAAGGATTCTTAGAAGATAACAACCAAGATTGTATAAGCCAAATACTTCAACTAAGCAACAGCGAAGCAACTGGCCGGCATATACCTGTGTCAATCAACACCACGTTGATACAAGATCTATCTGATGCTCATTACATAGCCATATTTCACAGAAACAGTTTCGTGGTACCTCAAAGGTTGAAATAAATCAAGAATTTATATCTTCAAAAGGAAACAAAATGTGGTTTTACGTCGGAAAGGTGGCCCAGTCAGTGGAAGCTGCTAAAATTCGCAGGTACATAACTCAAAAACTGCCAAATATTAGTGAGGAAAACTTAATTATTGATCAGCTTAAAACTATAGGGAAAACCAATTCTTTCAAAATTGGTGTCATTCCCATTCACTACAATGCTATGAACTCCTGCGAATTCTGGCCTAGTGGTGTGATCTTTCGTAGATTCAACTTCAAGAAAAAACTTGACACATCAAAAAATGACCCTGGTGCTGATTTTCATTCGCCCCAGAATTTTCAGAATCTAGCCGTCAATCAGGAGGTATTTGCAAACTAAATAGTTCTGTATCAGTCTACTATCAGAACGTGCGTGGTTTGCGTACTAAATTGGTAAAACTAATCAGTTCCATTCCTTTAGTTGCATACCAAGTACTCGTTTTTACAGAAACGTGGTTGAGTGATAACTTTCTTGATGTAGAACTGGGCATGGACAATTACAATATTTACAGAAGTGACCGAACTCCAGCAACAAGCACATCCTTAAGGGGGGGAGGTGTATTAATAGCTGTCCGGAATAACATTCTCAGTTCCATTTGTGATTCAGCCTCAACCATTGAGCAGTTATTTGTAAGAGTGCAGTCTGCTAATAGTAAACTATTGCTTGGAGCTGTATACCTACCTCCGAAATCTAATGGAGATAATTATAAGTGTTTTTCAGACTCAGTAGATACTTTATCTGAAACATTTCCTGATTACAAGCTCTGCATATTTGGGGATTTTAACTTACCCAAAGCACAATGGGTTGCTGACGGCCTGAGCTCAAGTGCTACTGCAACCCCCTCCGCCATTCCCTCAGAGCGCGCAGCTACTGAGTACCTATCCAACATGAGTGCTTACCATAACATGTTTCAAATAAACAAGTTCCACAATGCGCATGGCTCTCTGTTAGACCTGATGTTTAGTCAGGATCCTGATGACACCTGCACCTTGGCAGATGACATCCTTCTCCCTATTGATTCATATCACCCTGCATTAATATTAAACATATTATGCGCCGAGACCCAGCAGTGTAACTCAGACTACCCGCAACCTGATGAGTACTACTATGATTTTAAATCTGCCGAGTATGCACTTCTCAATGATCATCTAAGCATGATCAACTGGGATGCTTTACTCCAAGGCCCAACTGTAGCAGAAATGGTCAGTATTTTTTATGACATTCTTTACACTGCTATTGACTGCTTTGTACCAAAGAAAAAGCTTTCCACCCATAAATTTCCTAAATGGTTCCGCTTCGACCTAAAGGAACTCATAATCAAGAAGAAAGAAGCACACAGAACCTGGAAGCGGACTGGCTCTCCTAGTGACTATGACAACTTCTCGAATCTTCACACTCGGTGTAAGACTCTTTCAAAGGACTCCTATCTGAATTATGTGCAGCGCTCTGAAATGTCACTGCTGAATGATCACAACCTCAAACACTTCTGGAGTTTTATCAATGCCAAGCGAAAAGCGAATGGTTTGCCGTCTCACATGTTTTATAATAGCAACATTGCCAAATATGGTTCAGAGATAGCTAATCTCTTTGCTGAATACTTCCATTCTGTTTATTCCAACAAAATCTGTGTTGCTAGTCAGGACATCTCTCGGAGCGATGCACATATTCATGAATTTAACATCTCAATATCAGTTATTTATGAAGAACTATGTAGCCTGCAGTCTTTTAAGGGTCCAGGTCCAGACGGTGTCCCACCTCTTATGATAAAGAATTGTAGCTTTGTATTATCCCGTCCACTTTTCATTCTTTTCAATAAGTCACTCAGTTTGGGTGAATTTCCTAAACTCTGGAAGCAGAGCTTCACCATACCCATTCATAAATCTGGCGATAAAATGGATATTTCAAAATACAGGCCCATTATCATCCAAAACACCTTCCCAAATAGTCCAGGAGGTGGCGCCAAAAACATGCAAGAGTTTTCGCAAGGCGGATATTTTCAAAATAGGTCGTACTTTAGTGTTAGAATGCTAGTGTACAGTCAGCACTCGCAGTTCCGGGACAGCTGGCTCTGGGACGCGGGCAAAGTTGTAATTTTAAGAAGCATCTAAACTGTTTTCTCAAAGCTCAAAATTTATAGAAATTTTGCACATTATCTGTTTGAAGGTCACAGATAACGTATGTAAATCGTCAGACGTCTAGTTCGTTGCAAAAAGGGGGTCAGACGTCCTCAAAGTTTTTATTTTATGGCATTTTCTTCAAATATATTTGTCAAATACCTGCAAAAATATATTTTGACAGGACACCGAAGAAAATGCCATAAAATAAAAACTTTAAGGACGTCTGACCCCCTTTTTGCAACGAACTAGACGTCTGACGATTTACATACGTTAACTGTGACCTTCAAACAGATAATGTGCAAAATTTCTATAAATTTTGAGCTTTGAGAAAACAGTTTAGATGCTTCTTAAAATTACAACTTTGCCCGCGTCCCAGAGCCAGC
Source organism: Ceutorhynchus assimilis (assembly GCA_917834065.1). Classification (NCBI taxonomy): domain Eukaryota; kingdom Metazoa; phylum Arthropoda; class Insecta; order Coleoptera; family Curculionidae; genus Ceutorhynchus; species Ceutorhynchus assimilis. Next base: position 3,969,478 of record OU892286.1, read on the forward strand.
TGTCCCGGAACTGTGAGTGCTGACTGTACACTAGCATTCTAGCACTAAAGTACGACCTATTTTGAAAATATCAGCCTTGCAAAAACTCTTGCATGTTTTTGACGCCAGCTCCCCAACTAAAAGGTATTTGAGAGCATAGTGACAAAGTTTTTAACTCCAAAAATCAATCCCTGTCTAATTGAGCAGCAGACCGGTTTCCGTCCAAAATGCTCAACTGAAACCAATCTCCTGTCCTACCAGGACAAAGTTTCAAGAATTCTTGAGGTTGGCGAATCAGTTCACTCCATATATACCGATTTTGCAAAGGCCTTTGACCGTGTCAACCATGCCGTTCTGCTTGCTAAGCTTGAAAGTGCTGGAATCTCCGGTACTTTGTTGAAGTGGATTAGCGACTATCTTGGGGAGAGAACTCAAATAATCAAAGTTAACAACTTCTTCTCACACGAAATTGACATCCCATCGGGCGTTCCACAGGGTTCTCACTTGGGACCTCTGCTGTTCAACGTTTTTATTAACGATATAAAGTCTTGTTTTATTAACAGTGAGTTCCTGTGCTTTGCGGATGATTTAAAGGTGTTCACCCGGGTTTCTTCTATTGAAGACTGTGCCAGACTACAATCTGACCTCGACAGACTCTCTGAGTGGTGCGCTTGGAGCGGCATGGAGCTCAATGCTTCCAAATGCAAAGCCATTGTTTTCTCCAAGGGTCGTAGCCCTCCACAATTCGCGTACCATATAAACAACATTCCGCTTGAAACTGTCTCACAACAACGAGATCTTGGTGTCATTTTTGACAGCAGTCTCAATTTTATCACCCATATTTCAGACATCACAACAAGGTCGTTAAAACTTGTAGGCTTCATTAAGAGGTGTTCGAGAGATTTTACAAGCATAGATTCTGTCAGATACCTTTATTGCTCAATGGTGAAGCCCCTGATGGAGTACTGCTCCTCTGTCTGGTCACCAATGTTTTCTAATCATATCAGAGCCCTAGAGCTAGTGCAGCGCAAATTCGTACGTTATTTAGCCTTCAAGGCAGGTATTCCTTCGCCTGAGAACTATGTATATGACTATGACGACCTATACAGACGCTTCAATCTACAACCCTTGGCAGCTAGACGCAATCAAAGAGATTTATATACTTTTTACAAGGTACTGAACTCCATTAGTGATTCCGCATACCTACTGTCCAGAATAGGGCTTCACGTCCCAGCAAGGGACACCCGGGGTGCGTTCAAAGACGGCAATGCTTATGCCAAAACTTACTTTTCCCCCTCCACCGGTAATGCCGAACCATGTAGGTTGGAGCCGAACTTGAACGCAAAATGCCAATTTTGGCTTGGCTGTAGCCATCCCTGAACGCAGCCCAGCTCTGCCATAACCTTCTCAGAAAGAAATCACCGTACAAACTATGGTTTCAATACATTCATCTCCAGAACTTCTCGATTATGTAACACCCATGGTAGCCTGGATTTTTTTGGACCCATAAATAGCTTTAAAAGAGAGCTTAACTCTCTAATGTAATTCTCCTCGTTTGTTTGTGATACCAAGTTCGATAGCTAAGAATTTCTAGTCATCTTGATCAGTCATTATTTATGTTTGTCCTCTATTTTCTTATACCTATAACTGATTTAATGTTTTACTGTTAATAATTTATATGTATTTTTATCCTGTTACTACGCCAAGTATTACTGGCCTATGTTTATTTAGTTGTAAGGTACTTAATGTTTCTTGTTGTTTTTTTTTCTTTTGAAACTTTTAATGGGTCTTGCCCGTAAATAAATAAATAAATAAATATTTCCTGGGCTTACTAAAGTATCAACTCGTTGCCCAACAACCAAGATAATGATTCTCAAATGAGTATTCCTAATCAGCTTACCACCAGGATGCGAATTCAGAACTTCTAGTGAGAGCTTCTTGAATGAGAAAACTGTTATCCAAGAAGAGCCGTTAACACTTCCCAGAATACACACAAGAAATGATGATCGGCAACCCCAAGTGAAGCCTCTGAAACTCTCTCGGGTACCCCTGGATGAACTTCACAAATTAATAAGGGCAGAAGAACACCTAGAACCAATCCAAGCCGAAACACAATCAACAAGTAACTCTCACTTCTGGATAACACCTTTGTATATTTTAGGTACAATTCTGGTACTAGTCGTCTGCTACAAATTTAAACAGAGATGGAACCTAGGAAGAGAAAGGAATCCCAACAAGAATCTTAGGACACCAAAAGAAGAAACAAACCCCGAAGAAGAGGACCCAACAGTTTTGTTTGTCCCTTACAAAACTTTCCCCGGGAAAGGAGAAATTACGGATCAATGACCCCATATATCCGGAATACCACCGAATATCATTGAACCTATGGGTCAGCAGCGGCAACTCGATATTAGCAACATAAGCAACCTAAATTCGATGTACTTCGATTAAATTCGATTGCTAAGCTAAGCAATATTTTATATATAAATTGTAATGTAATCTTTCGTCTTGCTACGAGACTTGGAAAGCAAATAGACCCAGATTACTAAAAGTTTCATTTAACACTTTTGATCAGGCCTTGTTGGTTCTTAAAAATAAAGGTAATTTAGCTGAAATAGCTTGCTATAAGCAAGTTAGAATAAGGTCTGATCTTACAAAAACGCAAGCAGATAGGCTCTCGTCTCTGAGACAGGAACTTGAAGATCGTAAGTCCAATGGCGAGAACAATATAACAATAAAATATATAAAGAATGTGCCGCAACTAGTGCCTGTGGCTCCATCATCGAAAAGTGATAGAAATATTGCGTTTTCTCCAGAGTCCAGCTCAGCCTCTTCCAATAAGCTGCCGAAGGTGCAGTAGCAGCCAACAATTTTATTTTGGAACATGGACGGATACGCGAATATTGACTGTCTACTGGAAGGAACTAGCTTAACTTGTTTAACCGACATAGTGTGTCTATCCGAAACATGGTTAACTTCAAAACCTGAATTACCTACTTACTTGGCAAATGTTTATAATCTTGTTTATTCTAATGCTGTAAAAGAGGCATCACGAGGGCGAGCAAGCGGTGGCCTTTTGATCTTGCTTAAAAAATTTATGTCTTACGAAATCTTACAAACTTCAACCTGGTGGCTTATTCTTAAAATTTCGTTTGAAAATAGATGTTTTTTACTGGCATTTGTTTACTTAAGACCTAGTTTAGATCTTAATACTTTGTTAAAATTATTGCAGTTGGCTTTTGACGATGCGAGGGATGCTAGCCCGGACGTGGCTTTTTACATCTGTGGCGATTTTAATAGCCGAATTGGCAGTAGTAATACGCTGGATGAGGAAGCTTTGATGGGCTCGCGTCTCTTGCATCCCCGTACATCTTTAGATCCCTTAACTAATACCAGAGGGCGTTTACTGTTGGACTTCGTTACCATCAACAACCTAGCGGCATTAAATGGAAGAACAGTAAATGATTCTCCTGCACAATTCACTTTCAGTAATGCACGGGGAAACAGTACAATCGATTTATTTTTATCAAATGCTGAGGGTTTAAATTGTGTTGAGAACCTGCAGGTTAACTCAGAAATTTTTTCTTCGACGCATTTCCCGGTTTGTGTCGAGTTAAATATTTTTAGAAGCAATATTAGAAATGTTCAAATTTCGCCTCCAATCGTGCAGTCGACACGCTCCCTTCAGTGGAAGGACGATCGCTTGGCTCGAAATACATATCAGCAGCATTTGCAGTTCTCACCACTAGTTATTCCTAATAATGATATTAATGGCTGTTTTTCAAATTTCTGCGCAGCCTTGAATAATGTGGCAGCGGCAGCGAATTTGATTGTGACGAGGTCCAACTCTGGTATGCCTATGCGAAAAGCTCGCCATAAACCATGGTACGACTATCAATGTTTAGATAGGAAAAAACTAGTACGTCAAAGTTTGAAAAAAGCAAAACTAAACAACTTTAGCCAGCTGTTTAGGGCAATTTATTTCGAGCACAAGGCGGAGTACAAACTGTTGTGTATTGAAACACACTTACTGAGCTTTAATTCACTTTATTAGCCAACACAAAATGATTATAATTTTTGTCACTGACCGACTGCTATTAACATATATGACAATGACAATCTATAACAATTAAAATAGGTATTTTTATAAACTGGTAAAACACAACATTTCTCCCCGCGTAAGACAAAGACTCAAAGGTTCAATCTTACTGGAGGCTTAACAATTCTACCAGAACGTGTATGCACCGCAGAGGAAGCTGAAATAGAGCGTCTGGTACTCTGACCTTCTTATGGCTCAATTACAACTTCCCTAACACGAGGCGGTTCATTTACATAGGGATTTTGAATCTGGTCATCGGATTCTGATGTAGGCACAGATTGTGTAACAAGTTCACATATTGGTGGTCTGATGATTTCACAAGGTATTTCAGATTCCACCGAAGCAGCACTGATATTAGGTACCTGTTGCTTCTCAGATTCCTCCAAAATAGATTCACCAGCATCCGAGCAACACTTTTGGGAGCACTCTCCCCCATCACGTAAATCGCCTGAATGTACAAACTTAATATTGTTTTCACATTTGACCAAATATGTACAGTAACTAAGGACTTTCATTACTATGCCCTTTTGCCATAACTTCGTCTGTTTGTTCTTAATAAAAACCTGATCATTGACTTTGTAAAGCGTACGCTTATCTATATTTGATGTTCTTTGATTGTTATGACAAGATGGCTTTAGCAATTCAAATCTTGTTCTTGGTTTATTTCTAAATATTCCTTCAGCAGGTGAAATGCCTGTTACAGTAGAGGGCGTGTTCCGGTATGTAAACAAGAAGTTTTGCAACTTATTTAAAATTAAATTTCTTGAAACATCTTCCCCTTTTTGAGGAAATAATGCTTTCTCTAATCCTTTCTTTACAGTCTGGACACTACGCTCTGCTGCACCATTACTCTGTGGGTGATAAGGAGGTGACTTGATGGGTTTAATTGCATTTGCCTGGCAAAATGCCACAAATTCGCTAGAATTATATGGCGGCCCATTATCGGATACAAGTTCCACTGGGAGGCCAAAGACTGCAAATATGTCTTTTAATTTTGAAATTGTTTCTAACGCATTTGTGCCATTATTCATTAGCTTGACTTCGATCCATTTTGATCTTTGATCTATTAGAATTAAAAAAACATACTTATGTTTAACAAAAAAATCAATGTACACTCTGTAAAAATTTCGAGGTGCAGATGACCATGGCATTAAGGCGGTATTAGAATTTGTGAAATTTTGGCATTGTTGGCATATATCACAACAAGATATAAATTTTTCTACATCTAAACTTATATTAGGCCACCAGCAAAAGGAACGAAGTAACATTTTTGTTCTCACAATGCCATTATGCTGTTCATGTAATAATTCTAAAACATCTTTTTGTAAAGTCTTGGGTACAATTACTTTATTCCCCCACATTATACAATGATGTTCTATAGACAGTTCATTGCGCTTTTTAAAGTAAGGCTTTAAATTTTCGTCTGATACAAAATCAGGCCATCCTGATAGAATAAAATCCTTTACTTTAAGAAGCAACAAGTCTTTAGCTACTTCGTTGGCAATATTGCAAGAGTTTAATGGCATCTGATTCACCAAGTTAAAAGAATACAGAAAATCGGGAACTTCGGTTCCTTTATTGCAAGGCAGACGGGACAAACCATCTGCATTGGAAATAGAAGTACCTTTTTTATATTTAATGTCATATTCATACCCTGATAGCGTGACAGCCCAACGGGTGACTCTGGCAGCGGCTGATGTCGGAATGCCCTTATTACGTCCAAAAATAAATTGTAGTGGTTGATGATCAGTAACCAGAATAAACTTACGACCATAAAGGTATTTGTGCAATTTTTTCAAAGCAAAAATAATAGCAAGAGCTTCGCGTTCTAAATTACTGTAATTTTTTTCTGCCGCTGACAATGTACTCGAAGCAAATATGACAGGTTTGTCCTCATTACCTATCTTATGACTTAAAACGCACCCCACACCATAACTGCTCGCATCGCAAGTGACATAAATTGGGAGAGTTGGGTCATAATGTGTCAATACACTCTCTGATGTTAACCATGCTTTACTGTCTTGAAAGATATTGGCACATTCCTTGGACCAACATTTGGAAAAATTGATATTATTTTGACATAGTTTATACAAAGGTTTCAATCTTGTTGATAACATTGGGATGAATTTACCATAATAATTCAATAAACCTAAATATGAATTTAATTCGGTAACTGTTTTAGGCGCAGGTGCCGCTTTAATGGCCACCACTTTCTCTTCTGTTGGATGTATTCCAGCTTCATCAATAATATGACCCAAAAACTCAACTTGATTTTGAAAAAATTTACATTTACCAACATTGACTTTGACATTAAAATTCTGAAGACGCTCAAAGACTTTTCTTACATTCGCATAACATTCACTCAAGGAAGAGCCTACTATCAAAATATCATCCAGGTAACACTTTGTATTTGGTAGACCCGCCAAAATATTATCCATCACGGACTGGAAAATACCAGGTGCTGAACTAACACCATATGTTAACCTCGTATAAGCAAAGAGGCCCAGATGAGTATTTATGACTAGCATTTCTTGAGATTTTTTACTTGCTTTGAGCTGTTGGTAGGCACCTTTTAAATCGACCACCGTGAAATATTTATGACCACTCAAGCTAGCAAAAATGTCATCAGGCAAGGGTAAAACACAATGATCGCTATCTAAGACCTGATTTAACGTTTTTTTAAAATCTACACAGATACGAATTTCATTAGATGCTTTTTTGGGGACAACGACAATAGGACTAGCCCAGTTACTAAAAGAGACCTTTTTCAAAATATTTGCTTTTACCATTTTTGACAGCTCCAGCTCCATTTTTTCTTTCAAAGCAAATGGCATATCGTACGCTCTATGAAAAATGGGCTGAGCTCCCTCTTTGAGCTTTAGTTCTACCTCAAAATGGTTAATAACAGATTCTGGTTGATCATCAAAAACATTTCTAAAATCATTTTTAATATTAAACACTAATTTAGAGATTTCTTGACTCTTCACTGGATTAACCTTAGACTGACTCACAAGACTGATATTTTGCAATTTTGCGGATTCAGACATCAGCCCGCCATAATCACCAACCTCTCTGACTACACCCACAGCTTCAGGCTTATTACTGAAGTTAATTTTTTTTCTCCAATCTGGATTTAAAATATTTAGCCAATTTCGACCTAACAGAGGTGCAAACTTGTGACTACTTTTCAATATCACCAAAGGTAAACTAACAATTTCATTGTTGAAAGTAACAAAAACATCTGTTTCTCCCATTATACGGACTCCCTGACCAGTAAGAACTCTTAAATCATATTTAACATTGTATAAATTTAGCCCTGACAAATACTTATGAAAATCATCAATATGCATTACTGAGCGACATGCTCCACAGTCGATTTCAAAGTTTAAAAATTTACCTTCTACTTTCAGCTTCACTTTCTCTGGTTCGGTTTTACCTGTCGCTAATGTTGACAAAAATCCCAAGACCAAGGAATCTTCATTTTCTGGCTCATCTTCTTCTTCGACAAGATTTACCCTTTGGCTTCGGCAAACTCTACTGGTGTGACCAATTTTCTTGCACTTAAAGCATTCCCAAGTTTTCGCAGGACAGGTGTTAGGATCATGTTTACGTAAACATCGAAAACAAGACTTGAGTTCCCTCGACTGATCCCTTTGGTTTGCAGAATGACTTCTATCCGCTAACCTATTTGAGCTAGGACCTCCTTTTCTAAATGACAATTTATCTAAGTCTTCCATGACCACTGACAACCCACTACTGCTGCTCTCAGCACCCATCGTTTTAACTTGTCCTTCAGCTAATTCCATGGACAGTGCTATTTCAAATGCCCTTTCAAAAGTTAAATTGTCTTCCGCCAAGAGTTTACGCTTTATTGCAAAGGAACTAATACCACAAACCAATCTGTCTCTCAGACATTCAGACAAAAATTGAACAAAATTGCAATATTGGGACACTTTTTTCAATCTTGCTACAAAGGACTTGATTTCTTCATTTGACTCTTGACTCGTGTTGTAGAATTTGTACCGTTCCGCAATGACCAATCTTTTGGGACTGTAATGCTCTATCAATGACTTCCTCAAAATGGCATATGTCTTGGTGCTCGGTAATTCTGGAGCCAATATATCTTTTAGGACACTATAAGCTTCGGCTCCTATTAGGGTCAACAAAAGGGGTACCTTTTTGTTGTCTTCCACAACGTTGCAAATAAACAACTGTTCTAGTCTTTCTAGGTAAGATGCAATATCACCTGTCTTAGAGTTATATTGCTCAATTGACCCAATCAAAGACATTTTAATGCTGCGTGCTTTTACTGAGGCCTATACACTTTTGACAGCAGTTTTGACAAACGAATCTAAAAAAAAAAGCCGATACCGTTTTACTAACTTTTCGAGTTCTACGCGTTGGTTCGGACCACTTCTCGTCGCCAATTATGTTGTGTATTGAAACACACTTACTGAGCTTTAATTCACTTTATTAGCCAACACAAAATGATTATAATTTTTGTCACTGACCGACTGCTATTAACATATATGACAATGACAATCTATAACAATCAAAATAGGTATTTTTAAAAACTGGTAAAACACAACACAAACGGCTCTTATCATGTAAGAAGCGCAACTACAACAAGTTATTGTCCGAAACTTTTAGGAATACGCGCGACTCAAGGTCTTTTTGGGAAAATATAAAAAAATTAAAGGGTTTATCGGTTAGGTCTGACTTGAGCATTGAAACGTGGGAAGGTTTTTTTACCGGTGTTTATCATCACAGTGCTAAACTCGAACTGAACTTTTTCGGAACCATTGACCCGCTATTGGATAAAATAGTCGAACTAAAAGAGCTTCAAATTGTCTTGCAGTCGTGTAAAAATAATAAAGCTCCTGGCAATGATCAAATCCCCTACGAGTTTTTGAAGAACCTGCCACAGAACTGGTTATTGTATTTGTGTACTTTGTTCTCAAATGTAATTAAATGTCACACTGTTCCTGACTCCTGGACAAAAGTAATTTTTTCAATGCTTTACAAAAAGGGCGAGCAACAAGACCCAAATAATTACAGGTCCATCGCTTTGGTTAGCTGCTGTTTGAAAGTTTTTACTCAAGTCTTGTTGAATAGGCTTCTGACCTGGCTAGATACCTATAATGTAATCCCTGAAAGTCAGAGTGGCTTTAGAAAGAATCGAGGGTGCACTGACAATGTTTTTGTACTTCATACTGTCATACAAAATCATCTAAGACTGAAGAGACGAAGGGTGTTTGCTGCCTTTATTGATTTCCGCAGAGCTTTTGACTCGATTTCACATAACCTACTGTGGCACAAAATGTACCAAGTAGGAATCAGTTCAAATCTCATAATGACCATAAAAGACCTTTACGATAAAGCCACGGTTCAGATAAGAGCAACGGAGGGATTAACAAGGCCCTTTCCCATTTCTTCTGGGATCTTGCAGGGTGAAACTCTTAGTCCTACCCTGTTTAATATTTTTCTGTACGATATTGTCCAGTTTTTTCTGGATCGCGGGGTGGGGGGGTTGAGCATGGACGCTACTAACGATATAACTCTTCTACTGTATTGTGACGACCTTATACTACTCAGCGACTCGGAAATTGATTTACAGAAAAAACTAAATATACTTCAGCAATACGCCAGTGAAAACAATCTTATCATAAATTCAAACAAATCAAAAATAATGTGTTTCAACAGACCAGGACTACCCTATACAGGTGGGTTCAAATTCTTATTTAATGGGGATGCTCTGGAAGTGGTAAACAAATTTGTCTATTTGGGAGTCGTGTTCACCCCATCGAACTGCTTTCGGATAATGACGGACAATACAATTTTACGTGCATGTCAAGCGGCAGGTGCGGTTATGTCACTAACATCTAAAATAAAATACAATTCATTTTCTATTAATAAGAAGCTGTTTTCTGGTTCCGTTATGAACTCGTTTAGTAATTGTTTACCAGTCTGGGGGCCTCGATATGCTGATGTCCTGGAGAAGGTTCAGTCCTCGTTCTTTAAGTCCCTTTTAAGGCTCCCAAAGAATACCTCCCATGCCATAATTAGAGTTGAAACAGACAGTCTGCCTCTGTCGTATTTCGTGTTCAAGTCAACGCTAAACTATTTTATTAAACTATTAGGCATGGAGAATCACAGGTTGCCCAAAATTTGTCTAAATCGCCAGCTCAATTTATTTGGTGGTAATGCCTCCCCTAAGTTTAATTGGGCTTACAACTTTTACAGATGGTTTCAAGAAATCGGAATAACCCATTTGTGGTCTTCAAATAACATTTCTTTAAAACGTAGTAAACCAGAGATATTAAAACATTTTCGTGAAAGATGTTTGCAGACCGACTATCGAGTGGCACGAAATTCTACGTATACTTTGTTTTATAGTCAATTTGATTTAAATAAGCATTCGTTGAAGTACCTTTATTCTGACTGTGCTTTTTACATGATCAGAGTTATTACACAAATACGACTTTGTTCGAGTTATAACTGCAATATATTCTGGAATGGCATAGCTTATAGAATTAATCAAGAAGAACTCTGTTCGGTTTGTAACCTAAGAGTGCCTGAAACATTTCTTCACGTTCTCTTTGAATGTCCTTTATATCGTAGTGTTAGGCCGGCAGATTGGGGTGATATACCGAATTTTGCTCATAATTTGGCAATCTAAACCCTCAACTGGTGAGGGTTATTTTCCAAACCGTTACTAGTATTCTTAAACTTAGATCGTTCTTAAGAAATGAATAGACCTATTCTTTAGATTTTAATTTTATCTTCCTATTCTCCTCGTACCTGAATTATTATAGAGTATTATTTTTTGTTCTTTTTCAATTTCAAATTTGGGTTTACATATTTAAACGTGTAGCTTATAAGTATGAGAAATGTAGCATTACTTAGATTAAGTTTATTATTGTGCAGAACCTACTGTTATAAGAATGTATATTCTTTTTAAACAATAAAGAATTGATTGTTTGATTGATTGATATATAAATTGTAGGCAATTAAATGTTAGAGTTAGTTCCAATTTACATTGTGTTCTCGTAATAAATATTATTTTTAATTAAAGGGCTTTTTAAAAACACCCTTTTCCAGGGAAAACCCTTAATTAACAATATAAAAATAAACATGACTACCAGGGGCCTGTTTCATAAAAAATATTAGTCTAATAATATTACTCTTTAGCAGGTATTATAAGTCAAAATTATATTATCTATATCATAATTTTGACTTATAATACCTGCTAAAGAGTAATATTATTAGACTAATATTTTTTATGAAACAGGCCCCAGCAGCCTATATCTATTAACTACGTATATCACGGGTTAGTTATGAGATAGAACGATGCCTTCTTTGTCTAAAATGAACTTGTTTTTTCCAATGCGCATACGTCAATTTGAGGTTATTCTCTGTGTGTGAAAGTGTGAAAATAATTTGACAATTAGGCATTCCAACGACCTGTCAAAAAGTGCGTTGTGGCAGAAGTTCATTATCCCATATATGAGAGAAATTTCTAATTAATAAGTGGACATTTCTAGTTAATAGGTTGAAACTTCTAGATAGTAAGTAGAAATTTATATAAAAAAAGTAAAAGTTTCTAGTTAAATTTCTTCTTACTATTTAGGAATTTCTATATGTAATATGTGATCGACGTTATAATCTTCTGCATACTGGCAGTCCGCACACATGCACACTTCATTTTTGTTGGCCGTATAATAATTAGCTTTGTTTATTTAAATCGTTCTTAGTAAAATATTACGTTCTTTCCATGTCGTCAAGAACAGCTCTATTTTCGCCTCGGCTTAACTCAAAAAAAGATTAGAGCATTCCTTTTGAAATGGGATAATATTGCAATGAGCGAAAGAACTTCGAAACGAATTTAAAGAAGTTATGAATTGTATAGAAGAAAAAACCCTGCTGAGTAGCTGAACTTAGTCGCTGGCACCGCCTGAATGTACCGTTTGTTTCACCAGGATTCATACTTTTGACACAATTTGCCTTTTTTTTTAATAAATAGAGATTGACTGAAACAAATTAATGATGACAAAAACGTTTGTCGTTTCTTAAACCAGAAGTCATTCATTTTAATTTGTCAAAAAAAATTGAATGTGTCAGATGACTTAATCTACGACAACCCTTTTTTTTCAAGTTTCAAGGTCAAGTATGAACCTTAGTGAAACGATCTGGATCAGTATTCTCGTACTCAAAAACGCTCACCGCTTTTTAGTTGCTCAGCACTTCTAATATGAATTCATATTAAAAATGCCGAGCGACTAATGGGTAGTTGCACCAACACTTTCTGATCTTGGTTTAACAGTAATCTTGGTTTAAACCAAAGAAATCCATTGCACCGTTTCTTGAACAAAGTTTAATTTGATTTGAACTTGGTTCAACTTAAACGGTCATTTTTGATGGTTTAAAGAGAAGTTTTACTAATTGAATGCGCAGAAAGGAAATTCGCAAAGTGTAATGACATGCCGACTGTCGTTGTTTACGGAATATGTTCATGTGTTGTGAGAATTTCATTATTTATTAATATGTATTTGATTTTTAAATCCAATAATCAATCTCGATCGAAATTTATGTGCAAAATAAAATATGTAGATGAAACAAATATCCCGTCCTTCAGAGGCGCGGTTACGAGCAATGAAAAACAAAACACTTGGAAGAAAATAATACCTACAGAAGTATATAACAAGGCGGGGCCTTCTTGTCCAAGAGCTGTAGAATGTTTAAAACGTTGCTAAATAGGAAAATAGAAAAAACTATTGAGAAAATCAGTCTCTTTTTTACTTGGTGCTAGACAGTGGATCCATTTTGTCAAATAAAGCAAAGTAGCACTAGTAGCAGAGAGAAACTACAAAATACAAAGGGGCCACTGCTTCACTTCGGAAAGGCTTACAAAAAATAATTCGCTTTCTAGGACAGGTTATATTTTCTATTTTTGCTTTCACATTTGACAAATTTTCAACACGTTTGCCAACCTAAACGAAAATAATCCTATAAATTACTAGTTTAATCAAACCGAGCTTAGTTGTGTGTCGTGCAATGACAGGTCAAATGATCGGGGTTTATTTTTGAATCTCAGTTTTATTAAACTTGGATTAACAGAATTTTGGTGCAACTAGCCATAAGAAGCGATTGGGTGGAAATCGGCTGGTAATCTTTCTTTTTAATTGGACATAATTGACAGACGACATAGACGTCAAAAAAAAAATAAGGGTTGTGAAAACAAAATAACCAATTGTACTAAATAGGAAGTAATTGTACACAAAAATAAATAATTGTACTCAGGTTCACAAATTGTACATACTCCCACCTTTGAAGAATATCTTCAAAAAACAAATAAATAAATAAATAAACTTGCAAATAAATTAAATTAAATTAAACAAAAATAATTGATGCGTATATGTATCAAATAATCAACCATTGTTGACTTCTTCTTGAAGCGGTAGTGGGCAAAGATGGCGTACAGATCGGGTAGTTCTACCAGTTGCAGTTTGAATCTCGGCGACCCTCTTGATTCCATCTTTTCCTGCATGTAGAGCGATAATTCGTCCCAAAGGCCACTTGAATGGAGGTTTGGCATCATTTTTGATGAGGACCAAATTACCCTCTTTGACATTTGTAGGAGCTTCTTTCCATTTATACTGGACATGAAGTTGGGAAATATATTGCGTTGAAAACTGTTTCCAAAATTGCTGAAACAGTTTCTGGACGTGTTTGAACCTGGTCATGACACTGGATTTCTCGTTCAACAGGTTAGGTTCAGGAGGATAATTAATAGTACGACCAATCAGGAAATGGGATGGGGTGATTGGAAGAAGGTCATTTGGATTATCTGACATTGAAAAAAGTGGTCTAGAATTCAGTATCCCTTCCACTTGAATCACCAGGGTATTGAACTCTTCAAATGTGACGTTTCTATTTATGAGAGCCCTTTTTAAGTGGTGTTTTGCGCTCTTGACAGCTGACTCCCATAACCCGCCAAAATTAGGTGTGTATGGAGGAATGAATACCCATTTTATCCTATCATTACATGTATAATTAATAAATTCATTTTGATTTTTTTGTAAGAAAGCACCAAGATCCTTTAACTCATTATTCGCTCCTCTAAAGGTACTTCCATTATCTAAATAAATTGTAGATGGCAAACCTCTACGTGAGATAAATCTTTTAAGGCAAGCTAAAAATGCTTCACTTGTCAAATTACTAACAATTTCCATATGTACAGCCTTCGTACAAAAACAGACAAATACAGATAAATAACATTTAATTAGTTTAGCACCTCTTCCTGGTTTATTTAAAATGAAAAAAGGACCTGCATAGTCAATCCCAGTGGTTTGGAATGGAAAACTAGTTGTAATACGTGTATCTGGTAATCCTCCCATTGGATATAGTGCAGGTTTAGGGTTAAATTTGAAACAAGTTATACAAGCCTTTACTGTTTTCTTTGCCAAATTGCGACCACCAATAGGCCAATAAAATTGTCTAATAGATGCAAGTAGTAATTGCGAACCAGGATGGAGCAAATATTTATGTTTATGTTCGAAAATTAACTTAGTAAGTGGATGAACAGAATTAAGCAAAATAGGATGTTTGAAGTTATAAGGTAAATATGTATTTTTTAAGCGTCCACCTACACGTAAAATTCCATCTTTATCAAGAAATGGGGATAAGGAGGAAAGTCTGTGGTTTTGGCCTAAAGTATTATTCTTGGCTAATGCCTTCAATTCCATACTGAAAGATTCTGATTGCGCTAATTTCACTAAAATTATGTTTACATTATCCAGCTCTTCAATTGTCAAGCAACCTGTTTTCAAAGCATTGTTTTTCTTGTTTTTTATATTGTTAAAAAATCTTATACACATGGCTATGACTCGTTTAAGTTTAGTTAAATCAGAAAATCGGGAAAAAATACTATCTAAGCTTGTGGTCGTTAGGATTGTTATTTTCCTTTTAATTTCTGGCAGCTCATCCTTAGGTATATTAAAATTCACAACAGGCCACTCAGAATTAGGGCACATTAAAAAATCTGGACCTGTCCACCAAATCTTTGAGCTCACCAATTTGTCTGGGCTTAGCCCTCTAGAAGCCAAGTCTGCTGGGTTGTGTTTAGTATTTACATATTGCCACCTACTGACATCAATCAACGATTGTATTTTAGCAACTCTATTGGAAACGAACATTTGTAATAAGCTTGGATCTGTTCTAATCCAACAGAGTGCAACTTGGGAGTCTGACCACATAAATATAGAAATATTATTAGAAAGAGAAATTGCATTTTTGACTACATTGATTAGTTGTGCACCAAGCGAACATGCACATAATTCCAATTTAGGAATCGTTATTTCCTTCAATGGAGAAACTTTACTTTTTGCACAAAGAAGATGACTTTCAAATTGATCATTATTGTTCTTGCTCCGTAAATAGACTGAAGCAGCATATGCATCCTTGGAAGCATCACAGAAACAATGAATTTCAATTAATGTAAAATTGGAAGGGATGGTATTTCTTGGAATATTAAAACTGGCAATACTTGAAAGGCTATTTTGAAATTGTAAAAATGATTTTTCTAGTTCACATGGTATGCAATCATCCCAGGCAATTTTTAGAGACCACAAACGTTGAATAATGATTTTAGAAATAATTATGATTGGACTCAAAAGCCCTAGGGGATCATATATTTGTGCTATCATAGACAATATGGATCTTTTTGTAATTGAAGTATTGTCAACAGAAAATTTTTTAATATTATATTTTAAACAATCAGGACTAGGAAGCCATTGAATACCTAAAGTTTTACAAGTTTCATTCTTATCAAAATCTAAAATAAAATTTGAAATAGTTGTTTGACTAAAATCGGATATTACAGCAGGATTATTAGAAATCCATTTTCTTAAAATGAAATGAGCTGATTTGCAAATAGAAAATATTTGTTGATATTTAACTTTCAATTCTGATAAATTGTTTGACCCTGTCAATAGGTCATCAACGTAAAAGTCATTCAAAATAGTATGGCTTGCTTCTGGAAATTGATCCATATTCTCAATAGCTAATTTTTTCAAACATTTGATAGCTAAATATGGAGCTGAACTTGTACCATATGAAACTGTATTTAATTGATAGACTGCAAATTCATCTGAGGATTGTTCTCGCCATAAAATCTGTTGAAGGGATCTATGATCTTCATGCATAAGAATGCACCGATACATTTTGGAAATGTCAGCCGAAACAACATACGTATAAGTTCTGAAACGCAACAGAATATCTAGTATGTCATTTTGAACCTTTGGACCTATGTATTGAATGTCATTAAGGAACCGTCCTGTAGATGTTTTGCAGCTAGCATCGAAGACAGTTCTCAATCTTGTAGTGAGGCTATCATTTTTAATAACCCCATGGTGAGGTAAAAAATAGGAAAATTCACTGACGGTCTTGTCCGACAACTTGGACATATGGCCTAATGACTCATATTCGCGAATAAAATTGAAATAAAGATTTTTAAATTTCCCCAAATTTTCAAACCTTCTTTCTAAAGCTAAAAATCGTCTTGTGGCTATTTCCCTAGACCCACCCAGCAGACTTGGGCTAAACTTTAGTGGAAACTTTACTACAAATTGACCTTGATTATTTCTACAGGTGTCTTTTTCAAATTGAATTTCACACTCAACATTATCCTTAGACATTGGTTTATCAACCTTAACTTCTTCGAGCTCCCAAAACTTTTTTAATTGTTCATCTTCTTGAATGAAAATTTTGGAAAAATTGCAGACTGAACTGTTATTGAACTCGAAAGGATAACTTCCTGTAACAACATAACCAAAAATAGTATTTTGTAAAGTGGGTAAATTGTCTCCCAACTTTATACTTCCTGCTCGTAGCAAATCCCAAAATAAACTGGCACCAATCAATAAATCGACCTCTCTTGACTTAAAAAACTCTGGATCAGCTAATGGAACATTGGGAATTGACAATTTATTAGCATCCAAATTGAATAATGGAATATTAGTTGTGATGATTGGAGCTACAAAACATGTAATTGATTGTTGATAATCAGAATAATTAGAAAGAATGGTTAAATTGCATTTTTCTTTGAGCTGAGAAATAGCTTGAGTGATTCCAATAATGGATAAATTGGTTCGAATACATGGAAGGTTTAGTCTTTTAACTAATTTTTCTGAGATTAAATTGGATTGAGCACCGCAATCGAGCAATGCCCTACATGATACAAAATTGTCTTGTGCATCTAATACTTGACACTTAATTGTAGACAACAACACTTGGGACTGTGAACTATAGCTTGGTCTAATCATCATATTTAAATTTGGTTGCAATTCCTTGGAAATATTGTTCTCTTTTGGCAAAAAATGTAATAGAGTATTATGCTTTAAAGTTTTGTTATTTGATTTACATAGTTTACATGGAGGCAAAAAGCATCTATCAGAGGCATGTCCAGTGCGCAAAAAATTTTCACACAAATTAAGTCTCCTAACATTGGATAATCGGTCATTAATAGATAAACCTAAAAATTGTGAGCACTTGTATATTGAATGGTTTTCTTGACAAAAATTGCATTTAATGGCATAGGTACCTGGACTATTGAGGGAAAAGTGGTTTACATGAGAATTATAATGACTTGGATAATTATTTTTAGGTTTATTACTTGAATGTGATGAGCTTGATTGTTCTAGAGACTGTAAGAGATCAACTTTGTTTTTTAAAAATTCCAAAAATTCATCCAAGCTTGGAACATCTTCCTCATATTCATGTTCTTTCCACTCTCGCAAACTGGATTTATCAAGCTTGTTGGATAAAAGATAAATCACAAGGGAATCAAAAAGTGTTCCCGCACTAAGTTTCATACCTCTAATAGCGACCAAATGCTGTGTGATTTCATCCAAAATATGACTAAATTGCTTAAAATTCTCCTTGCCCACCTGCTGAATATTTAATAGTTTTTGGAAATGAGTATCCAGTAAAAATTGTTGCTTATCAAATTTTTCACATAATATAGTCCATGCTTGCTCGTAAGGTTTATCTACACTTTCAAGGTCCTCTAAAAATCTAGCGGCATAACCCTCCAATGAAGCTTTTAAAAATTGAAATTTTTGAATTTCACTCAAACTGACATTATTGCTTATAACATTTGTGAAGTTCAGCTTAAAACTGAGCCACTGGTCAAAGTTGCCTGAAAATGTAGGTAGCTTAATTTTTGGCAGCAACACATTCTGCAAAAAATCATTCGACACCACTGGGCTTGTACTAGGAGACTGATTAACATTGACAACAGGAATGGAAGTAGGTTTAGGTGTATTGTGATAAAGATACTGATTTAAAAAATCTTGGCACTTATAAAATCGTTCTTGGAATTCCTCCCTTTCCTGATAGTGCAAGGGGAGCTCATTTTCGTCGCATAAACTTTCAATACTGTCTTGAATGTTCTCAAAATTTTGTAATAGGTTCGAACTATCTTTATGCCTCAACTCTACATCATAAATAGAAGGTTTATTATCAGGAATGCTCGTCTTAATTTTATCAATATATTTCTCTAAATAAGAAACCTTTTGTTTGAGTGGCCCTCTATTTCTGATAAGTTTTTTGAGAGAATCCCTATTTTCTGGTACCCGATCCCCTTCGTTATCACTCATTTTATTGTTTTTCAATTAACAACCAAATGCAGAAATCAACACACCGGGCAATTCAATTGAAAGCAGAAACAGAAATCACTAGACCAACCTTTAATAATAGAAAACTGGAAATAGAAAAATAGACACTTGAAAATAGTTAAAATAGAAAATAAATAATAATAGAAATAAATACTAGGATATTAATTAGGAATGGAGCATGGATACCTGTTTTTTCTTGTCTTGAATCATCCGGCTCGAAGGACCAAAAATAATGGGTGGAAATCGGCTGGTAATCTTTCTTTTTAATTGTTACTCGACTTTTTTAATTAATTTGTGAAATAAAAGTCTAGATGTTTTTGGATTCCTTTTATCAAAGGTATCATTTTTTTAATTGCAAAAAAACAACATGCTAACAAAATTATATGTATCTCTCAAAGTCAGAAAAATTGGACATAATTGACAGACGACATAGACGTCAAAAAAAAAATAAGGGTTGTGAAAACAAAATAACCAATTGTACTAAATAGGAAGTAATTGTACACAAAAATAAATAATTGTACTCAGGTTCACAAATTGTACAGCGATGAGCGTTTTCGAGGACGAGAATACCGGCCCTCGAGAATACGGCCCTGTATAGTCCAACAAATACCATTTTAAAGTCACGTGATTTTTCTCTATCCTTGTTGAATACATCTCAAACAGCGGTGATAGTAAAATTGACAAAAAAATTGCTGTCTAATTATTGTTCATAATATTCTTACCTGAAATAGAATCCGTCACTGTCATCAATTAGTTTGTCAAATAATACAACGAACAAACACAGCTAATAATTTTGACTATATTAACCTTTTTCCAACTCGAAAAGAAGCAAATAGAAAACGGGTACCCAGTTTAAATTCAGAATGTATCACAACAAACAGCAGATGCGACAAAAGTGAGTCTCGCAACAATTGCAAGTATTAAAATTGCCCTCTGATTGGTCAATACTACTTCAGAAACGCGTTTGTAAAATGCTAGTGGGAACATATATTAAAATTCAATAATAATTAACCAACAGTAACTTTTTGTAGGTGATATCAATGACATAATCAATGGACATACGTTTTTTGCCACCAGTATCATGTGACTTTAAAATGGTATTTGTCGGACTATACCTTCTTATTAAAACGATAAAATTTCAAATTTTTTTTTGGGGTTGATTTTGTGTCTCTATGGTTCTTTGGGATCCTCCCAACTCCATACACTAAATTATTCTGAAATTTGGAGCCAGATTCTATGAAAAAAGGAAATCAGAAAAATTGAAAAATGAATCACCCCAAATTGCTCAACACGATTTTATCTCAGGAACTATAAGTGCAAATGAGCTGAAATTTTCAGAGATTGTAGTCTTCTACTATTTCGGATTAGAATCACTGAAAATTTCAGCTTTCTATCCATAATAGAAAAAAAGTTATGGCCTTTCAAAGTTTTCCAAAATCTAAATCACAAGGTAGCTAAGCTACCTTCTTACTGAAAGGATAGAATTTCAATTTTTTTTTAATTGAGATTTTGTGTCCTAATGGTCATTTGAGATTCCCCAAATTCCATATACTAAATTATTCTCAGATTTGAAGCCAAAATCTATGAAAAAGGGCACTCAGAAAAATTGACAAATTGATAAATCATTCCAAATTGCTTAACAGGATTTTATCTCAGGAACTATAAATGCAAATGAGTTGAAATTTTCATAGTATGGTGTAGATCAAGACTTATTTTGACTTTGCCTCCCACTTCGGTGTCACAAGCTGAATTTTTTAGGGATGAAAGTACTTGGCAAGGCAACTCTTATTCCGGAGGTAATACAAAATTGGACTGTGCAAAAGGGCACTATCATCAAAAATCGAGATATTGATACTGTTGAATCAGTTAAAGGATATCCCGCAATTCCGCCAACTCGCGGCAACGCTGTTGCATGACGTCAGAAGACTTGAACAATTGCGCCACCTGAACAGCGGGAGCATGCATCAATCATTACAAAGACTTCAACCAACATGAAAACAACTCTGTATTTTTCGAAAATAAATCTTGTTTTTTACAATCAATCAAATCGCTTCAATAATTAAAATCAGCAAAATCAAATCAACATTTATGGTCCTTCGGCCGCATGGTAAAAACACCTGTGGATTCATCATTATACAGTGTGAAAATCGCTTCGAAAAGAAGAATAAATCGAATAGGGCATCAGGCCATTTTGTTAAAAACAGCGAAAGTGGAGGATTAGTGATGTGCTGGTGTGGATCGAGCTGGCATTCGATATCGATAATTTGTAAGTCTTCCATTTTCCGCTTCCTTTAACTATTTCTTTGAATTTATTTGTTGTTTTGCTTGTGCAAATAAGTAACTAGTTATTATTGTTGTTTAAAATCGTAAAATATTATCGTAAATCAATCATTTCATTTTTAAATCAGTTTATTTTTGGGATTTTGAGTTGAATAGTATAGATATTAATTCAAAATGCATAAGAGTGAAGAAGATACCTTGAGCCTCAATGATGAGGAATTAAAATCGACTCATATCGGGGAGTTACAACAAGAGCGCGAGCAAATTAAAGCTAGTTTGCGTAGATTTGTTGGGTTTCTGGATAATTTCACGGTGGATAAAATCGAGAATTTAGAATTGAGGTTAAAAAAAATCGAAGAGTCAGTTTTAAGAGATTTCAATGCAGTTCAAAAAGCTTTGGAAAAGGCTGATCGTAACGAATTGCAAAGTTCCGAACGTGATGATTTTGAGGATTTGTACTATGACGTCACGGGAACCGCGCTTCGAATTATTCGGAAATTTTATGATAGCAAGCTTGATGCAAAGTCGGGTCCCACTGTAAATCAAAACATGATTCAATCTATTAATCAATCAAATAGAAATGCTAATTCAGCTGCGGCTGGTGGTAGTAAAGGCCTGCCAACTATCGAATTAATTAAATTTTATGGCGAATATGAAAAATGGGCACAATTTCGCGACCTTTTTAAAACTTTAGTTCATGAAGATAAAAGTATTGGCAAGGTACGAAAATTTTATTACCTGTTGAGCTCTTTGAAAGGTGATGCCGCTAAAGTATTAGAATCAATCGAGATAACAGAGGGAAATTATGACTTAGCATGGAGTTTGCTTACCGAAAGATATGAAAACAAAGCGCTAACAATAAAAAATCATGTCAAAGCGTTATTTGAGCTTCCAACTGTTTCCAAAACATACAGGCTTAGGCAATTTTTAGATGAATTTCAAAAACGGTTCAGGGCTCTCAAATTGTTAGGAGAACCAGTTGATTCGTGGTCAACTCTGTTAATTTATATTATAACAACTAAATTAGATTATCGTACTATAGCGCAGTGGGAGGAATTCTCAATCAATAAAAAATCAAAAATGGTAGAACTTAATGACTTGTTGGATTTCCTATCGGATAGGTGTAAATGTTTAGAAACAACAGAAAATCATTTTGCTAAAAATCAAGATAAAGGGGATTCGTCGCGAAATGCAACTGGTTATCGTGATAAACAAAAAAATCAATCGTTTACTACTCAGACCGGAAAATATGTTCTAGAGTGTGCTTATTGTAAGGGAAAACATTACATTTACCACTGTGAAAAATTCTTGGCCTTATCTATTCCATCTCGGTTTGAAAAAATTAAGAAACTCAGACATTGTATAAATTGCTTACGTCCTAACCACTCATTTGGTGATTGTATTGCTCAAGGTTGTAAAATATGCTCAAAAAAGCATAATACATTGCTCCATGAAAACCAAGATAATCGACCAAGTCAAGACTCAAAAAAGAATGAAAACGAAACCAAAGATAATACCGAGAAGTGTGAAGCTTCCAGTTTTGCGGTAAATTATAGTATCAGTAATAATTCTGAAATCTTACTTTCCACTGTAATGCTCCATATCAGGGACAATAATGGAAAATGGATTACATGCAGGGCACTACTTGATAGTGGATCGCAATCCAATTTTATAACGTTGAAACTAGCTAAAAGATTAGGATTAGAATTTTTTGGAGTTCATGTACCGATAAAAGGAATTGGGGATTCTTCTAAAACATTGAAAAATCGAACTTTAACACAAATTAAATCATTTAACAATCTCTATAACGCGCAGGCTCATTTCTTAATTCTAGATAATATAACACAAAAATTACCATCACAAACGTTTGATAAATCTTTATTAAAATTACCTGATAATATTGTATTAGCGGACAAAAATTGTAATATTTCCTCTGATGTAGATTTATTGCTTGGTGTTACCATTTTTTATGAAACTATCCTTCCCGAACAAAAACACCTGGGTCCAGGCTTGCCCATATTACAAAGCACCTTTTTTGGTTGGGTATTTCTGGTTTACTACTTATTGATTCAAATCGAATTTTCCATAATCATGGCAAAGTAAACAGTTATCTGAGCATATCTACCGAATTGTCAAAGGAACAATTGAATATCGAGAACCAATTAAAAAAAATTTGGGAACTTGAGGAGTTTCCTCCTAGGAAATTCTTAAGTAAGGAAGAGCAAGAATGTGAAACAATTTTCATTGAAAGCCTAAAGCGCGACAGTGATGGGCGTTTTATTGTAAAATTACCAATAAATGAAAATTCTGAAACATTGGGCGACTCATTAGACCCTGCCATCAAACGTCTTTATGCTATGGAACGCAAATTTAAAAGAAATCCTGAAATTAAAGAGCAATATTTAACTTTTATGGATGAATACGAAAAGTTAGGTCATATGATAAAAATCAGTCCAGAAAATATTAATACTTTTGAAAATAACGGTCATAATCTATTCTACTTACCTCACCATGGCGTAATAAATGCAGCTAGTACTACCACGTCCTTAAGAGTGGTGTTTGATGGTTCTTGTCCAACTAGTACTGGCGTTTCATTAAATAACATCTTAAAAACAGGCCCAAAAACGCAGGACGAATTAATTTCAATACTCATTCGCTTTCGACAACATACTGTAGTGATAACTGCAGATGTGGCCAAAATGTATAGGCAAATCAAAATTTCTGAAGATCAGCGAAACTTACAACGAATTGTTTGGCGTGAAAATAGTGAAGATGAAATTTCGCATTATCAGTTAGGAACAGTTACCTACGATACCTCTTCTGCGTCTTTTCTTACAACTCGTGCACTTCAACAAACAGCATATGAAAACCAAAAAGATTTTGCAAAAGCTAGTGACGTAATACTTTCAGATTTTTACGTTGATGATTTGATAACGGGCGAAAGGGATATAGCTAGCGCAATTAAATTAAAAACCGAAATAAGTCAGATATTAGAGCCTTACGGATTTTACCTTCGTAAATGGGTCTCTAATTTTACTCAAGTAGTTGAACAGGATACTAATGAACAAAACGATAAATATTATATTCATGATAACGAAATCAGACAAACATTAGGCCTCGTATGGCACGCTAAATCAGATATTTTAACTTACTCAAATCAAAATGTCAATCAAAACCACAATAAAGTATCAATATCAATATTTTGTCAACTATATCGAGTATTTTTGACCCATTGGGATTAATAGGTCCAATTATCATTCGCTCGAAAATGTTAATACAAAAACTTTGGCAGCACAAAGTAGAATGGGACTCCGATATCCCACCTGATATTAGCCATTCGTGGCTGATGTTGGTTAATGAATTATTTCAAATTAATAAAATCAATATAAATCGACATGTCTTGATTCCGGATTCAAAATTAATTGAATTACATTGTTTTTGCGACGCCTCTCAACTGGCTTACGGAGCTTGCGCATATTTAAGATCAATTAATAAAAATGATATTTGTTTTACTCAGTTAGTATGTGCCAAGTCTCGAGTGGCGCCTCTAAAGACAATTTCAATTCCTCGATTAGAGCTTTGTAGTGCCACATTAGCTATCAGACTTAGTGAAATCGTGAAAACGTCGCTGAAAGTGAAGATTGATAATATATATTTCTGGACTGATAGTACAATAGTCCTTAACTGGATTTCAACATCACCTAGTAAACTCAAAATATTCGTTGCTAACCGTGTAGCAGATATTCAAGACCAGAGCAATCCCTCTCAGTGGAAGCACGTTTCCACAACCCAAAATCCCGCGGATTTAATTTCCCGTGGTACATCCGTCCATGATTTAGAAGCATCAAAATTGTGGTGGTCAGGGCCGGACTGGCTTCAAGAGTCTGATTCGTCCAACTGGCCTGATGATATAAATATTATGGAGGAAATACCAGAAATTAAAACAAGCCAGAAAGTATTAACTGTTTTACATGAAAATACATTGAACATTTTTCCTAAATTTTCAAGTTTGTATCGACTATTGCGCGTCATAGCTTATTGCTACCGATTTTTCCAAAATTGTAAAAATAAAATTAAAAATGACTCCCAACTATCTGTTGATGAAATGGAACGAGCCAAAATAGTGCTTCTCAAAATAGCGCAGCCTGAAATGTTTCCTGATGAATTCAAAGCTATTAAAAATCAACGACCTATTGACAATAAATCTAAGTTATTATCTCTTAGCCCAATCATAGGAAATGACGGTTTATTACGGGTGGGAGGTCGAATATCGAAGGCAAATTTGCCATATGGCATGAAACATCAAATTATTATCAATTCTAAGCACCCTCTGACGCGACTGATTATTTTAAATGAGCACCATAAAAACTTACACGCCGGTATTTTGACAATTCTGGCCTTATTGCGTGAACAATTTTGGCTAATTCAAGGCCGCCGGGCGGTACGCAACATAGTTAGGAATTGCATAACATGCTTTCGGGTAAATCCCAGACGGTTAGTCCAAAAAATGGGCGAATTACCCGCTGATCGAGTCATTGTAAATAAACCATTTTATATCACCGGAGTGGACTTTGCCGGGCCATTTCTAATTAAAGACGGAAAACTACGTAATCGCAACCTCGTCAAGGCATATCTTTGCATTTTTATATGCTTTACCTCAAAGGCCGTTCATTTGGAAGCAGTTGGCGACCTGGGAACCGATAGTTTTCTCAACGCTCTGAAACGGTTTGTTAGTCGCCGCGGATTATGCAAAACCATATACAGTGACAATGGGACTAATTTTACCGGGGCCAATAACGAACTAAATGAAATTATGAAATCCATCCCTGATTTAATCAAGACACCCAACATTACAACTTACTTACTAAAGAATTCAATAACTTGGAATTTCATACCGCCTAGGGCTCCTCATCATGGTGGTTTGTGGGAAGCCGCGGTTAAACGTGCAAAATATCACATCGTGAGAGTTATTGGGAAAAACCATTTGACATTTGAACAGCTGGTTACTCTGTTTGCACAAGTTGAAGCTGCAATGAATTCATCTCCCATTACTCCCTTATCTGAGGATCCAGCTAACCTAACCTATTTAACCCCTGGTCACTTCCTAATCGGCACACCCTTATTGTCAATTCCTAGCAAAACCCTTACAGACTTACCAAGAAATAGACTAACACAATACCAAGCCTTGCAGCAAATGTTCCAACAGTTCTGGCAGAGATGGTCAAGGGACTATTTACTTAATCTTCAGAAGCGAACAAAATGGTTATCAAGTCCTGAAGAGAATAAACCAGAAATTGGATCTATGGTTTTAATTATCGACGACAATTTACCTCCATTATATTGGAAGCTGGGACGTATAATCCAACTTCATCCAGGAGAAGATGGACTTACCCGTGTGGTTACCATACAAACATCAAATGGTGTATACAAACGTGCAGTACAGAAGCTTTGTCTACTGCCAACTGATGCCTAGATACCTAAGTACCAAACATCTTCAGCTACTTGAAAAGCTCAGTTTTCAAGGGCCGCCGGTATGTTGAATCAGTTAAAGGATATCCCGCAATTCCGCCAACTCGCGGCAACGCTGTTGCATGACGTCAGAAGACTTGAACAATTGCGCCACCTGAACAGCGGGAGCATGCATCAATCATTACAAAGACTTCAACCAACATGAAAACAACTCTGTATTTTTCGAAAATAAATCTTGTTTTTTACAATCAATCAAATCGCTTCAATAATTAAAATCAGCAAAATCAAATCAACAGATACCACCGTATAGAGAAAAAAATACTTTATTATTGGTCCAATGCACAATAAGGTCTTTGTTGGGAGTATTTTTTTATAATCATTCAAAAAAAATAATTACCATTAGCTCTTATGGCCGAAAAAAACTTTAAACGTAAATATCTCGGTTTCAAGCGTGCAAAAATTTGGTTAAAAATAATCTTTTTTAAAAATACCTTTCATTCAACAAAAAACGAAGGCTTAAATGGAAAAAAAATATTCTTTATAAAAGTTTCGCTTGTGTATTGTCTAGGTAAAAGTGCAAACCACATATTTTTTGCTTCTAAATTTACAAAGATATAACAATAAACAATAAGATATATCAAGGGTTTATGGGAGGGAAAGATCGGACCGCCGGCGCCGCAGCTCTCGACTCGCTATGCATCTCTCTCAGTGTTGATACGTATGGGATCTCTTTCACTTTGTTACATTATTTTGTATAGGGATTATCAATTTATCTATTTAAAGCGAAGAATATTTCATAGGGTATATGAATTTCCAATAAATTGCCTTTGAGGAATATAAAAAATAACAAGAAAAATTAATCATATTATCAAAATGCATATACAGGGTGTTTCACGAACATCGAAACAGAGACGTTTTAGGGTATTTTTAGGTCGATTAAAAAAAACGCTCGGACATGTCGATTTTGTATTCAAGAGGGAAACTTTTTGACCCTATCGGGTGGGGTGAATTTAACCCCTTCTTTTCAGATAGGAAAGATGCCGGAGATGGGTCGAGCAGTACCTTGTTACAAAGGTATTTTGACTCTTGTCACAAGTGCGCGTATTTTTTTTGAAAATCAAATTATTAGCTCTCAAGATATTCACTGTCAAAGTTGCTATAGGCTAAATAGGAAACAATTTTCTGGCCCTGGTATTCTCAAACTAACACTTCTTCTAGTATTTTTTACTGAATCGAGACTCTAACACAGTTTCAGCTCCATCGACATAAAAAAGCAAGAAAAAAAATAATCCTTCATTGTTGAACATTTAGAAAATGCTGTTAATTGAAAGATCTTCGAAACAAGATGCTACTCAGCCCACACCCTGTATCATAATAAAAGGGGTGAAAATCAGCCTCGATATAAAAGCAAAATAACATACAGGGTTTTAACGAGAATCAAAATACCTTTAAAAGAAAATACCTACCATTCGACCTCGATCTACCTTACTTATCTTGATAGAAAGGGTGATATAATGAATAGAAACAAATTGTAATTATTAGAAAAGTGCTTCTGAAAAAATGAAAATTGACGTGTCCGAAAGGAAAATGTTAATTTGAAAATAACAGGGCAAGAAAATTGTTTCATATTTAGTCCTTGGCAACTGTTGGATTTTCTAATAATTATTCCTGATTTTTATATTATTATTTATATTATGGTGCAATCTATCCTTATTGTATTGGTTACAAGTATTGGTGCAATATCAATTCTCCCAAAACATAAAAAAACCCACAAGAAGGAACAAGTTTTTTAATATGCTTCTTCCCCCCAAATTCCAATAATGGACTCGTCCACACCTAGATATTTTAAGGGAAGCGCCATTTCTGTATAAATTCCTAGGGTAGTCGTGAGTTGGCTATCGCATAAATAGGTACTGTGCTACCCGCCGTATTGAAGAAGCGGCGTCGCGAAGTCGCGTCTAAATTTAAATTAATTAGCAAGAAATTGCTATTGCACAAAATACAGACAATAAATAAAAAATGTAACTTTGTTTATTGCCGATTGTCATCGTAATGTTTTGAAAAGTTAATACAGTCCACTTTTATTAAGAACAACCCGGTGTTTCGTAATTATTTTCTATTACATAACCTCTCGGGTAAAAATGAGCTATTGAAGCTTTTATGTGTTAACAGCAACTTTGACAGTGAATATCTTGGCCGAGTTCGTTTTTGTCATCTTTTTCGTTGATTTGCTCCAAAATTTTGACAGGCACGTGACTGGATAAGACAGTTCCAGTTTACAAATCACGTGCCTGTCAAAATTTCGGAGCAAATCGACGAAAAAGATGACAAAAACGAACTCCGCCCTTGAAAACTAATCATTCGATTTTCAAAAAAAAAAAAACGCACTTCTGATTAGAATCAAAATACCTTTAAAATAAAGTACCACTTAATACATTTCCCCTATCTAAAAAAGACGAGTGATAGTCACCAACGATGGGGTCAAAAAGTGTCTCCCTTAAATACAAAATTCACGTGTCCAAATGTTTTTTTTTTTAATTGACCTTAAAATACCCTAAAACGCATCTGTTTTCGATGTTCGTGAAACACCCTTTAATTGTATTTTGATAATATGATTAATGTATTTTGTTATTTTTTATTTTCCTCAAAGGCAAATTATTATTAATTCATACTCCCTATGAAATATTCTTCGCCTTCAACTGGATAAATTAATAATCCCTATAGAAAATAATTTAGAGAGTGAAAGAAATCCCATACGTATCAACACTGAGAGAGATGCATAGTGAGTCGAGAAACTCGGCGGTTCGATCTTGCTCTCCCATAAACCCTTGACATATCTTATTGTATATTGTTATATCTTTGTTAATTTAGAAGCAAAAAATATGAGGTTTGCACTGTTATCTAGACAATACACAAGCGAAACTTTTATAAAGAATATTTTTTTTCCATTTAAGCCTTCGTTTTCCGTCAAAAATCCAACATGGCGCCTGCGGGTGGTGATGTTTTAGATACGGACGGGAAAAAATACAAGTACTGCAAATCCGGTGTTGAAAAAAGTTTTTTGAAGTGCAATTTATGTAATGTTTACTACCACCAATCATGTGCCCTAAGAATCTCGGGGCTAGTAGTCACTAGTGGAAGTAAAAATCTAATTAACTGTGCGACATGTGCCAAGGTCGTTCGGGACACGGAGGTAAACAAAGTTGTGAATGAAGCTATTTCCGCCAAAGAAGACGAAATTCTGAACCTAAAATCGCAAATAGAAGTGTACGAGGATGAAAAAGTGAAGTATCTTGAACTTAAAGATGAACTCCAAGGAAAAATCATCTCACTTGAAAGTATGGTTTCTCCTGCAACCACCCCACCTGTGGAAGCGAAAAGCGACGACAGGGCTCTTGAAACAGAGTTGAGGAGCTTAAGGAGCGAGTATGAAATGTCGAAGAAGTTGCTCGCATCGTTGGAGTACACAGTTGAACTCCAAAAATGCGTAATCTCAACCTTTAAAGGAATAAGTGAGGAAAACATAAACATTGCTTCCATGACCTCTCAAAACAAAGATGACGTCATTGGGGATGCTCGACAAGGGCCAGCAATATTTAGCAACACCGCTAAACCTCCGAAGCAATGGCCAACGCAAATAAGAAATAAACCAAATGTGGCAACCAGGGATGGTAATTCGACCGCACAACAACAGGCAACACTGCCAAGTTGGACAACTCAATCAGCTGAGGTGGCTGTCAATTCCATAGAGGTCAATAGGTCAATACCAATGATATTAATAAAAACAAACAAAGAATCGAAATTATCAACTCGAAAACCCTAAACACGGCATTGATGGAAGTTGAAACTCGCAATGCAATGCAAAATATTCAAAAATTATACACGAAAAATGAGGACGATGGCCAGTGGCAGGTGCAAAGACGAAAGCGCCGACGATATGTGGTGGGCGATAATGAGACAGAAATACAAGGGGTCCCAAAATCTGTCTCACTACACGTAACTAGGCTTGACCCAAGCACAAAGCCTGAAGACCTGAGAAATATGTTAGCTAAGCACTTTCCCGAGGTAATTTGTGAGCAACATCCATCCAAACATCCCACTCTATATTCCTCTATGAAAGTTACTCTCAGGCAAAATAACTTCCGCAATGCGTGGAAAAGAGAGATATGGCCAAATGGTGCCCTCGTATCTCGGTTTGTTGCCAAGAGGAGGAACCTGTCACAAACAGAGGAGACAGTTCCTCAGAGAAAATGAAAACTAAATCAAATATAAATATAAGTATAAATAAAACTGTTTCGCAATCAAAAAATCCCACTTCCACTTATGTTTCAAGTAACCATTGTCAGGTCTACTACCAAAATGTGCGTGGTCTAAGGACTAAGACTGAAGCTTTTTATACCAACCTGTTGACAATGGATCCCGATATAGTGACACTGACTGAGACTTGGCTATGTGATGGAATTTTCACTCAAGAGCTGATTGATGAGAGGTACACGGTGCTAAGAAGAGATAGAAGTACTGCTGCTAGAGGTGGAGGCGTTTTGATCGCTTTCGACAGAAGATTCCCTTATGAAATTATTGATAGTAATGTTGACTGTAATGTTGAATGTATTCTTGTAAGGTTGAAGTTGAAAAAGTATAATGTTATTGTAATATTATATGAACTTGTATATATTTGAAGATTAAAGTTTAATATCAATTGCTATAATTATATGTCTCTGACAAGTCTCTTGACAATACTAGTAATTATCTATAAGGTAGAACAAGGTAGAACAGGTTAATGATGATAGAACAGATACAAATAATAATAATAAATAACTTATTATAAAACGTTTTCCTTTTTTTTTTTAAACATCCCAGTCAAAATAATTTAAATCATTACAATGATCAACAAAGGATATAGAAGTTTCTCTTATGAACCTTCTATTTCTCCTATACAATTTTCCTCTCATGTCTTTAACTAAATATGACCTTTCTGAAAGTTTTTCCATTATAAATCCTTTTTCCCATTTTTCGTTTAACTGAAATAAAACTTTATCATTTTCATTTAATTCTGGTAAGTCTTTAGCGTTACGATTATAATAATATCTTTGAACTTGTTGATTCCTATCCAGTTTGGAAATTACAATATTGGAATCAATAACTTCATTTTTAAGAATATCTGTACAAACAGGAATTTTCTCTTTCAAAACTCTGTTTAACAAAAGTTGAGCTGGTGAATATCCAATGCTAGGAATAGGAGTATTTCGATAACTTAATAAATATTTATATAATTCCAAGTCATTAGTCATTTTCATTAGCATTGATTTGGCGATATCAACGCCTTTTTCAGCAAATCCATTTGATTGATGATGATGTGGACTTGAAAAAGATAAAGAAAAATTCCAATCAGTTGCAAAACTTTTGAAAATTTGACTGTTGTAAGGAACATTGTCAGAATAAAAGGTATCTGGTGCACCAAATCTAGAAAAAATAACCTCGAGTTTTTTAATAATCATTTCTGCCGATTTATTCGGAATATAATCTATTTCAATCCATTTAGAATACGCATCATACGTTACCAGATAATTTTTATTTTTAAACTGGAAAATATCACTGGATAAATTTTGCCAAGGTCTTTCAGGTAATGGATGATTTATTAATGTTTCCTTTTGATTATTAGGCCTAGTTAGCTGACAAATCTCACATTTCTCAATGTATGTTGCAATATCATTGCCCATACCAGGCCAATGCAAAGCTTGCCTAGCTCTTAATCTGCATTTTTCAATGCCCATATGCCCTTCATGTATTAATCTCAACATATCTTCTCTTAAAGAAAAAGGGACAATTAATTTATTATTAAAAAACAATAAATCATCTATAACTAAAATTTCATCTTTTATTTTAAAGTAATGTTTAAAAGATGAAACAAGTTTTTTGTATTCTGGCCATTTTTCATTCATAAATTTTAAAATATTTGATAAAATTCGATCTGATTTTGTTGCATTTTGGAAAACAATTCTTTTTTCAGGTGAAATTGGGAAGTTTTTAGAAATTAAATGAACTACGAACTCCATTTCAGGGTCATCTTCAACATTAACTTTAATAAATGATCTAGACAAAACATCTGCCACAAACATGTATTTGCCTGGAAGATACACAACTTCTAAATTATATTTCAATAATTTCAACAACATGCGTTGCAGTCTAGCTGACACTGTATTTAAATCTTTATTGAATATTGAAATGAGAGGTTTATGATCAGTATGAACTTTAATTTTTTTACCGTAAATAAACATATGAAATTTTTCGCAAGCAAATGTTATAGCTAGAAGCTCTTTTTCAATTTGAGTATACCGTTTTTCCGAAATAGATAAGCTCCTGGAAGCATATCCAACAGGTCTATCTTCCTGGAGTAAACAACAGCCCAAACCTTCACTTGAAGCATCAGTTTGTAAAATAACATTTTTTTTAATATCATAAATTTTCAGAAGTGGAGGCTTGGTCAAAATATTTTTGATAAGATTCAACTCGTTATCATGAACTGATGTCCAAACAAAACGGATATTATTTTTAGTTAATTCTCTCATTTTTGCTGTTAAATTTGATAAATTAGGAATAAATTTAGAAAAGAACTTTAACAAACCTAATATTTTCAACAAATCACTTTTATTTTCGGGTGGTTTTATAGCTAACACAGCATCAATGTTAGTTTTGTCCGGTTTAATACCAAACTCAGAAATAATTTGACCTAAAAATTTCACCTCCTTCAATTTGTATTGAAATTTTTTAGGATTAAATTTCACATTACTTATTATAGCACGTTCAAAAACTTTTTTTAAAGCGGCATCATGCTCACTTTCAGTCTCACCCACAATTATAATATCGTCAAAATAATCATATACACCTGGAATATCACCAAATATATCCATTACTTTCTTTTGAAAAATTTCCGGTGCTGAAGAAATCCCAAAAGGTAATAATTAAATTTATACCTGCCAAAGGGCGTGATAAAAGTACATAAATTAGAACTTTCTTCATCAAGTTGAATTTGCCAGAAACCCTCTTTCATATCAAGAACCGAGAAATATTTTTTTCCTGTTAATTTATGAATAATAATGTCATCATTCGTTGGAATTATAAAATGCTCCCTTTTAATATACTTATTTAAATGTTTTGGATCTAAACATAAACGTAAATCACCATTAGGTTTTTCAATGATCACTAAATTATTGACCCAATCTGTAGGATACTCAACTTTAGAAATAACTTTTCTATTTTTTAAATCATCTAAAGTTTGTTTCAGTTTATCATTTAGAGAGAAAGGAATTTTTCTTCTTCCATTTATAACTGGAATAGCATCATTCGACAATTTTATTTTGCTATTAGTTAAAATGCAACCTAAACCTTCAAAAATGTCATGGTATAAATTATCTATTTTATTTTTGTCATTTGGCAAATCTACATTCAAACAATAAACTCTTCTGATCATTTTCAACTTTAAACAATCAGATAAACCTAATAGAGGCTAAGAATCACAAGTAACAACAAAAAATATTATATTTTCAACAATATCTTTATACTGGCATGTTAAATTTACTTCACCAACAGGATTCATTTTGAAGTTACCAAATGTTAATAAAGATGTTTAAGTAGGTTTAAGAGAAATGCCCGTATCAAGTTTGTTGAAAATGGTCAGAGGCAAAATACTTATATCAGCTCCTGAATCCAGTTTAAATGTTATTGTATGTCCATTAATGTTCAAATCCTCATACCATGTACATACATTTGAATTTGGTTTTTTTTTGTCTCATGAATAAATAACTGCTCCTCTTCTAAATCTTCTGGTGCATTTTCCTGGGAACCATCAATTGCAAAAACTCTTCTTTTTTCAGTGAAATCTCTTTTTTTATTTTCTAAATTGTCTTGGCGGTTGTATTTTGTTTCTTTAGAAAAACAAACTGAAGCAAAATGATTTTTCTGACCACAGTTAGAGCATGTTTGGCCAAAAGCAGGACATTTTCCATATAAGTGGGACAATGAACATTTTCTACATTTCTTTTCTGTATAATTCGGTGAATAATTTGGACAGCTGCCATATTTATGAAAAGTTTTACATCTGTAGCAGATTCTTTTTGAGGATTGTTTAACTTCATAAACCTTAGAATTTGCGGGCTCATTAAGAAGTTCCATGTGTTGTTTGGAAACCTCAATGGATTCGCAAAAGTCTTTAATTTTTTGCAACGAAAAGGAATTATAAATTTGCCTACCTTCATCTCCCAAAATGTATAGAAATAGGGATATTTTAATTTTTTCATCTTTTTCTTTAATTTTTCCTGTCGCTGTCATATAGAGATCAAAATTTTCAATAAACTTCTTCCAATTGTTTTTCATATCTCCTTCCATAACTAATGACTCTGGTGCCTTAAGATCCATTTTTAAGGTCCTGACACCTGACACCATGTAATATTATATGAACTTGTATATATTTGAAGATTAAAGTTTAATATCAATTGCTATAATTATATGTCTCTGACAAGTCTCTTGACAATACTAGTAATTATCTATAAGGTAGAACAAGGTAGAACAGGTTAATGATGATAGAACAGATAGGTACAAATAATAATAATAAATAACTTATTATAACAGTTATTGTCTCTGTTGTATATTTCCAACCAAACTCTAGTTTGGAAGTCTATAATAGTTTTTTTAATCAATTTGAATGTCTTTTAGATGACGAGCGGACAGGAGTATTGATATTGGGTGATTTTAACCTCCCTTTTTTTGAAATATGTGATAATGATAAAAACACCTTGCTTACTGAGTTCCTTAATCTCAATAATTTGAGACAGTTGAATAACATTAAAAATTTTAGGAACAGGTGCCTGGACCTGGTTTTGACGAACATGGAGATACCGCAAATCACTAGGTCTGTGCAGCCACTAGTTGCAGAGGACCCCTATCATCCTGCACTTGAATTTGGAGTTCCAACGAAGGATAAGTTGGTAAATTGTATATCCAAACAGTATGTATATGATTTCCCAAAAGGGGATTTTCTACTTCTATACAATCTTGTGAAAACTTGTGATTGGACTGAAGTACTTTCAATTACAGATGTAAATATGAGTCTCAATTTATTTTATAAAAAGGTGTATGGTCTTTTAGATAGAGCTATTCCAAAGAGACAAATCAAACATTCTTCCAGTAAAACCCGTTATCCACGGTGGTATTCCATAGATCTGATTCACAAAGTCAAGGAAAAGAATAAGCTTCATAAGCGTATATTGAGTAAGTGTGCTGATTCATCAGTGCAATTGCACTTTAGTGAATTAAGACAATGCATCAAGCTGCAGACCCAAGCAGAATACAACCTGTACAAGAATAATGTGGAACTTAACCTAAATTCAGATCCCAGTTCATTTTGGCAGTTTTTGCATGAGAAGAGCAAGAATCGAGGGATACCGGGGGAAATGAAATTTAATGAGAAATTGTACTCGGGTTCTGAGGATATAGCGATGGCTTTTGCTCAGCATTTTGAGTCAGTATATGAAAGACCCAAAGTGTAAGTAAATACATGGGGAATGTAAACGGATGTGATTTTAAATTTTCAGATGTGTCAGAGTTGAAAGTTGTAAATAGTATTAAAAGGTTGAAGCCTAAAAAATCGACAGGGCCTGATCAGATCCCTGCCTATATTTATAAAGGATTGGCTGAGTTCATAGCTCTACCGCTCAAACATATTTTCAATCTTTCTATTGGAAGTGGACAATTTCCTGATGCCTTGAAGAATGCTCAGATTACACCTATTTTCAAGAAAGGACGAAAGGACGAAATTAGGAACTATAGACCGATTTGCCTCATTAATATTTTAGCAAAAATTTTTAAAACAATACTTTATGATTATCTTTCAGACTTTCTAAAACCTAAAATTTCTAAATACCAGCATGGATTCTTAAATGATAAGTCAACAATAACAAACCTCTCTATATTCTCGGAAATGGCGGCTGAGGCGATCGCGAATAAGAGCCAGTTGGATGTCATTTACACAGATTGTGAAAAGGCTTTTGACAGGGTGGACCATGTGTTGCTGCTTTGCAAGCTTGCTGAGTTTGGGGTGTCAGAGGATGCTTACCATCTTGTGAGGTCATACCTAATAGGCAGGGTCCAGACAGTGAGGGTCGGCGCTTGCAACTCTGAGGCGTTTGTTGCAACCTCAGGTGTCCCGCAGGGTAGTAAACTGGGCCCTCTTTTCTTTTTGTGTTTCATCAATTCATTGCCCGACTGCCTGAGGGACTCTATGGGACTTCTCTTTGCTGATGACTTCAAGCTCTGTAGGATTGTTGAGCGGCAGGAGGACTGCAGAAGGCTTCAGGGTGACATGGATAGGGTGATGGACTGGTTCAACAACAACAGAATGTCCCTAAATGTTAATAAGTGTTCTGTTGTCAGCTTTACGAGACGAACAAACCCAATAGAAGAAACATACAAGATTGGTGATACTGAGCTTGATCGTCAAACAGAGGTGAAGGATTTGGGTGTCTTTTTCCAGGCCAACATGAAGTTCAATAAGCATTTTCATCATGCTGTCAATAAAGCAGTAAAAGCACTTGGCTTTGTAATCAGGAATAGTAAGAACTTTAAAATAAGTACAATTATTAACTTGTATAATGCTCTGGTGAGACCACACCTTGAATATGCATCACACATTTGGATGCCATTGGAAGCCACGCATATTGATGAAATTGAAAAAGTGCAGAAGAGATTTTTGCGGTATCTCTATGTGGTTAAAAATAATATTTACCCATATATGGTTCCTTACAGGGATATGCTTGTTAGTTTTGAGATAAAGTCATTGGTGGAAAGAAGGAATAATCAGGCTGTGATATTTTTGTTTTATATTTTAAACAACCTAAAGTATAAGGATTGTAATTTAATTAACTATGTCTCCTTAATTGTACCAAAGATTAACTTAAGAATTATGAAAAACAAGAAATACTTTGGTACTGATCCTAGTTATAATATGTCACCATTTAATCGCATGATGACAGTTGCGAACCAAGCACTTAATGAGGTCCAGGTAGATCTTTTTAATGTAACTTTCAATCAATTGAAGGCCCTTTTAAATTAGTCATATATGTTTATATTGTGTACTCTATCTTTATTTTTGTGTTTTACACTTCGCTGTTTTAACTTTACATGTAATTACTATTTTTGGTGTTTGTAAAGTAATGAAATAAATAAATAAATAAATGAAAGGTATTTTTAAAAAAGATGATTTTTAACCAAATATTTGCCCGCTTGAAACCTAGATATTTACGTTTAAAGTAAGAGCTAATGGTAATTATTTTTTTTGAATGATTATAAAAAAATACTCCCTATAAAGACCTTATTGTGTATTGGACCAATAATAAAGTATTTTTTTCTCTATACGGTGGTATCAATATCTCGATTTTTGATGATAGTGCCCTTTTGGACAGTCCAATTTTGTATTACCTCCGGAATAAGAGTTACCTTGTCAAGTACTTTCATCCCTAAAAAAATCAGCTTGTGACAAAAAAGTGGGAGGTAAATCGATTTTTAAAGCGAATATTTTAATCCATCCACTCTACTATCAGGGATTGTAGTCTCTAGGTATATTGAAATAAATTTCAGCTTTATATCTATAATAGAAAAAAAGTTAAGACCTTTCAACAATATTATATTTTCCACTGGCTTCACAAATAATTTACCACAAAATTCAATAATAGATTATCGCATTTATTAACAAGTGTGATCAGTGAATAAAATCTTGTTCATGCTTGTCTATAGTCAGGTCGGCAGGACGCGCTGTATTTCACCCAAAATTTTGGTGGAAAATCGAAGAATTATTTGTATTTCAATCTATTTATCCGTATCTAATTATATTTATTTATATTTAAATGTATTTATTTGTATTTAAATGTATTTATTTCTATTTAAATCTATTTATTTGTATTTAAATCTATTTATTTGATTACGCATGTATTTTTGTATTTATTTGTATTTAAATAAATACATTTTGTGAATTTGTACACCTATTTATGGAGTGACCTGCCCCTCGTATTTATGGCCATTTTCACCAACTATTTTAGGGCAGCCTTTACGATAAGTATTCCCTAAACGGACATTTCTCCATGGAAAACTGTCAGTTTAGGGAATACTTATCGTTAAGGCTTCCCTAAAATAGTTGGTGGAAACGGCCATTACAATCCTTAAGTAATTTATTGTTGCCAATTTAACAATTTTTGACAACTAATTATAGAGAACTGTAATTTTTACAATAATATTTTTTTTTGCAATCACAGATATCTGTTATTTTAACATTCGACGTTGATTCATGCATAAAAATGGGAATGGAATAACAAATAGTGTTTTTATCCGGTTTGCCTACCTGAGAGTTTATCAGACACTGAATAAACTGGCCCTAAATTTGGTAAAAGTATAATTTATTTTTTAATATTAACGTTTTCAAGGATTAAGAGCCGGTAGTCACCTTCTGAAAAACTATCAGGTATGCAATCTAACAGACAAAAACGCAATCTGTAATTTCATTGGTTGGCAATAGAATTCTGAAGGGTAAATTCATCTTGCAGATAGTTACCAGCAATTTTATCTGAAGATGAATAAACCTGGCCTTAAAATTAAAAATCAGGGAATTAGATAAATCCAATTTGGTCAGAAAATTCCACCAAGAAATACTGAAAGACTATTTGAGAATGAATCAAAGTATATTTTCATCCATTGTCGCAAAAACTCTACTCTTTATCAAGGTAAATATTGTGCATAATCACCACTAATTACTTAATAAAAAGGTAATTATCTATAAACAAAGTCTGAGAAGAAAACCCAAACAATTAATATTTTCACTGTCAAAACTTTACAAGGCAAGGTAAAATAAAAGCGGTCAGGGACAAACAAAATCAAATCTTATTTCCAGTTCAAATATAGGTATTACGAATCATAAATTCTAATAATAAAATCATTAAAAATAAATAGAAAAAAAGATTAATTTACCCATGACTAGGGATCTGGCCATAAATTATTATTATCCATTGATTTGTTGTCGATCATTCTCGATGATAAGGATAACATTGTAGTTTTTCCAGGTTTTTTAATTTAATAGATAATCACCAAAACAAACAAAAACATTACAAAATTTCTTTTGTTTATTTATTTATTTATTATTATTCAATTTGGATTAGGTTAGAAAAAGAAGAAGGAGTGATTATCGATATTCGATACTATATATCGATACGAATTTATCATCATATCGATAATGATAACTCTGTTCAAACAGACATGAGAACCGGTAATTAATTTCTTCTGTGAAAACACCTTTTCTACGTTTGAAATCCACGAAAAAATTAACTCACTAGCACAGCCTGAATCGCAAGCATTCCATCGAGGTCTGCGAGTGACGTCATCATTAAAAGCTGCTTATGATGAGGTCACTCGCAGACTCAGAATTAGGTTAGTTTCGGTTAGACGTAAAGTCCGTCGATTTTTATCTGATACTCGAAAGGAATGTGAGCTGGTGGCACCCTACATTAGAACTCCAATGGTCACCTGACGTCACACATGTTTTTGCCATATATACTTCACCCCCTCGCTCCTCATACCGTAAGTGTCAGATGAAAATCGATGAACAATAATAATTGAAGTATTATTTTTAATATCTATTTCGGACAATTGAACAGATCAACAAGAGTCAGTGCACATGGAACAGTCAGAGTTGAATTACCAAAAACCCAAAAGGCGATTTCGGCAAGCTTTGGTTGGTATACCATTTGGTTAACCAATTGGTATCTGCAACGTCATAGTAATGACGTAAGATACCATTTTGTTCCGAATTCGTTTGGTAGGTCATGAGAGAGGGGAAGAGACGAGCCTTAACCTAACTTTGTGTTGTTCTTCTAGTTTCGGGAGCCACTAGATACTGACTGCACTGACTTAAATCTATAATCACTAATCAGCACTGTCTAGACAGTACCTTTGAGTAACCTATTGGCTAACTCAGCGTTTTCTGTAAATTTAAAGCTTATTCCTTATTCCATAATCCATTCAGCAAAAAAGTTACCCCATATCTGTCGTTCAAAGCCATTTTTCAAATGATCGTCAAACATTGGCAGTCAAAATATACGAGAAAACACGAAGTGAAAACGAAAAAAACAAACATATTTGTTAAAAATTTCAAATTAATCAAATTATAATGAACTTCCATTTATTTACATTTCCCAGAGCAGGACAAAACGAAAATAGACGTAGATAGCACTATACCAAATAGAAGAACCGTGCTGCTGACCACGGTATCCTATTTGACAGACCAAAAAGGATACCAAAGTCATGGTGACGACATCATTTTCGTATTCGAAATTGGTTGGTATGCATCTGACAGACCAAACAGGGTACCAAACCATGTACCAAAGCTTGCCGAAATCTCCTAAAATTAATTTTTAAATCAGCCTACTCTTATATTAAATAATGTTAGTAGCATATTAGAGTAGTTCGAACGGTAACAATTAGAGCAGTGCAAACAATAGTCACAGATGATCTAAAAATTTATCGAAAACTTATTCCGAACTCTTTTATTGTCAAATGAGCTCTAAACTAGATTACAATAAAAAAAATTCTGAATTACTGTCCTAGGACACATTGAATTTACTCTATGTTTAGCTCGTGATTCAGTTAGAACCGGTTCTAAACTATATAAAGTTCAACTAAAATCTGTTTTTTTTTTAAAGATAATTCCCCAAGTCAAAAATTTAGTAACTATGTTGGCAACACAAGTCTTTTCTACATAAAAAATTTGATAGCATTGACAGTTTTACATAGTATTGCCAACCTAATGTCAGTTTGACTTTTATCTTAAAAAAAAAACGCACTTTAGAATCAGTTGCAATCGTAGCAGATCGTTTCTTTGTGTTCTAAAGATCTATTTTAGATTAGTTCACGATCAAAAAATTCTAATATTAGTGCCCTGGAACCTGGAACACATCAAATTTACTCTTTTTTATTCGCAGTCCATTTAGAACCGGTTCTAGTTCAACTCTGAATTGATGCTAATTTGGAATAGGTTAAGGGAGGATTTTCATGCATCCGTTTTTCCGTCGAAATATGTCCGAAAAGTCTTCTATTTTGACATATTTATATACGATTATGTCAGAATAAAATGTTAATATTTCGTCGGAAAAACGGATGCATGAAAATCCTCCCTTATTCAGACTTGCGCTTGCATATTTGTTCATATCAAACATATAAGGTCTGTTTCTCACTCTAAATCATTCCATTTGCATTAATTATAATTCTATTTGAATTCCTTCTGTTCCCTCTGCACTAACTCGGTTCTGTTTGCACTGCTCCGATTGTTACTTTCCGAACTACTCTGAGCCGCTTTCCAGTATGCACATTGGCGCGCTCCAGAGCACCTCGGGGGCGTCACGCACTAGATTTGTACCGTTCCAGAGCCGCTTTCCAGTGCCTAAATTGTTAGAGTATCCTGAAGTGTGACGCTCTTGAACTGTTCGACATAAGCAGCGCTGGAACGCTCTCGTCTTAACCCCCACCATTTCGGATTTCAGGAGCAATGAAACACAGGCAAAAAGGTTGGTGCACGAGGGGGCAGGGGATAACAGAATTGAGTAGCTCAAGTGTACGACACTCTAAGCACTGGAACGCGCAAAGCAATTGTGGAGCACTCCTGAGCTGCTCAGGAGTAACTCAAATGGGTCACTGGAAAGCACCTCAGTAACATGGCGTGAGACGCCTGTCTTAGTGTCAAATATGTCAAATTTTAAAAATAATTATTCTTAGGCGATTTCGGCAAGCTTTGGTTGGTATACCATTTGGTTAACCAATTGGTACCTGCAACGTCATAGTAATGACGTAAGATACCATTTTGTTCCGAATTCGTTTGGTAGGTCATAGGAGAGGGGAAGAGACGAGCCTTAACCTAAGTTTGTGTTGTTCTTCTAGTTTTGGGAGTGACTAGGTACTGACTGCACTGACTAAAATGTATAATCACTAATCAGCACTGTCTAGACAGTACCTTTGAGTAACTCAGCGTTTTCTGTAAATTTAAAGCTGTTAAAGTTACCTCATATCTGTCGTTCAAAGCCGTTTCTCAAATGATCGTCAAACATTATTTGGCAGTCAAAACATACGAGAAATCAGGAAGATGAAGGCGAAAAAACAAACATATT
This sequence comes from Ceutorhynchus assimilis, assembly GCA_917834065.1. Lineage (NCBI taxonomy): Eukaryota > Metazoa > Arthropoda > Insecta > Coleoptera > Curculionidae > Ceutorhynchus > Ceutorhynchus assimilis. Next base: position 4,012,176 of record OU892286.1, read on the forward strand.
TGTTAAAAATTTCAAATTATTCAAATTCTAATGAACTTCCATTTATTTACATTTTCCAGAGCAGGACAAAACGAAAATAGACGTAGATAGCACTATACCAAATAGAAGAACCGTGCTGCTGACCACGGTATCCTATTTGACAGACCAAAAAGGATACCAAAGTCACGGTGACGACATCATTTTCGTATCCGAAATTGGTTGGTATGCATTTGACAGACCAAACAGGGTACCAAACCATGTACCAAAGCTTGCCGAAATCGCCTCTTGTTTGTGCAGTTTGTTTTTTTATTTATCAAAAATGAAAGAGAATCAAAACTATATATTTTAAAATGTTCAATCTTGAGATATAACAAGAAATAAATAGATAAATAGCCACCCGCAGATGTGACAGCCGATAGGTTGACGCGTACGTACAGCTCGGGGGCTCCACGCCCCGAGTAGCTCCGGGCGTCACACTCCCATACTGGCCATACTGGAAAGCGACTCTGATATGCTATTGAACAATGAATTTATTAACTATAACAACAAGCTGATTTTAAAATTAGTTTAGAGTTTTTAATAATTCTACTTTGATTGTTCCAAATATACTGACTCTTCTTTATCTGTTCAATTCTGCGAACTGCATTGTTCTAATTCTGTTTCACTTGCACTGACTTGATCTAAGCATTCCATCTGCAATAATTCTATTTGAATTTCTTCTATTGTTAGAGTTACTCCAAGTGTTCTAATTGTTTTAATTTCTGTTTCATCTGCACTAACTCTGTTCTGTTTGCACTGCTCTAATAATTACTGTTTGAACTACTCTAATATGCTATTGCACATTGAATTTATCAACTATAGTTGTTTTCTTGCGGTGGAACTGGCTCGATTCGGTGCAATTCGGTTTGAACCTGTCCACTCTTGCGTTGAATCAGTGACGTCACGTTGAATTTGGTTCAAAAAAGTTATAAGACTGTGGTTCAAACTTTCCATTTTCTCGAGTTCACAAGTGATGACGTCATCTACAAATTGGCTTAAGCCATAGTTCGAACCATTCGTCTCGCAAGAAAACTTCTTTGATATAAATCGAGTTGCAAATTGTATTAGAACTGTTCTGTTATTGTTCTAAGTTTATCTAGGACTGATTCCATTGTTCTCAAATCGTTTGAGAACAGCTCCGAACATAAATTTTGTTCTAAAACAGTCATATTTTGTCTCAAGATTCTCATATAAATCAAATTCCTTATTGTTTTGGAATTGCTCTATTACTTTTTTTACTCTGGAACACATTTTTAATGGATCTTGAATCATTTGGAATAATTGACCTTTTGTTTCGACGCCATATTGCGGTGCGCGAACATAGTTGCCAAAACAAGAAAACCAAAAATTAATAGCAGGCTGTTAGTGTTAACTAGATATTTTATTATTTCTATTCTGCTCAATACAAGCTAAAATTGATGGCTTTTCTTTCTAAACATTCGTAATAGGCGGCAAATTTAAATTTTAAATGTAATTTATTCACTAACTTTGGATTTTAAAGTTGACAGAACGCTAGTAATTTTTTTTTTCTACTGTTAGCAACTATGTTCGCGCACCGCAATATGGCGTCCAAACAAAAGGTCAATTCTGAACGATTAAGTTACCGTTTGGCTATACAGAGTGGAGTAAAATGGAATTCACTCCAAAAGTTCCAGTTCGAAAATTAGAATTTTGACACTTTGGTGTTTATTTGAATGGAGCAAACTTAGTGCAAAAGACTTCAAGTTCGGTTACAATAACTGTTCCAGAACAATTCATTTTTGAAATAATTTCTCAGTTAAGATTATGGGAACGAATGCAAATTGAACAGTTTCGAGTAATTTGCACCACACGGGTGCAAAAATTGTTACTCTAACTGACACAAAGTGCTGCACTGAAGTTGGCTTGTTTACTTTAACTACTCCGTACATTCAGAAAGAGTATTACTCCATAATTGTTTACTCAATCAGTGCACTCTAATTATCACTCCAACCATTCGAGCATGGCTTTTTACAATAATTACAATAATCCTAACAAAGTTACACCAAGGTTGAGTTCGGCTTATTCACTCCAATTACTCCGTCTGTATTCTTGCCTCCTTTCACTCCAATAAAAAATATGGAATTTACACTATTTCCTCCAATATCCAAATCCGAAGAGTTTCAGAGTGGAAGGTGTCAAAAGAGTGGCCACCATTTTTGAAATAAATCTTTTCCTGATTCGTTTGCTCCGAAAACAAACAGAATCAAATAGGAGTATTATTCGTAAACGCGCTGCCGACTTTTTTACTCCAGGCTCACTTGTAAACGTTTGCTCTTTTTACTCTAAAGTGATCAAAAAACTGTTCCGAATCGGTATTAGGCGATTTCATTAGTTTTAATATAGAAATAGGAGATTCTGGAGTATGTACTTTAAACTCTAATTTTATTAGCTCAATGATCGGAGTAAAAAGAGTAAGTTTATTTGTGTGCAATAAACTTTTTTTTTTAATTCTCGAAGTTCCATTTACTCGCAGCTTTGTATAACTAATGTGAACATAGTTGTTACTCTATCTACATTAAATAACCGAATTCGAATAATAAGAGTACTCACAGAGTAGTTAGAGTAATAAGCTTTTTCACTTTCTTTACTCCAAATACCCGAACAGAGTAGAAATATGTTAAAAAAAAATGCAATGCCGAACGACTCGCTCACTCTGAATACTCCGTAAACACTCTAAACGCTTTTTCTAAATAAAATGTGATTCAAGAGCCTAGACTGGGATCACGACAAGTAGAATTCTACTTTCATGACGTCAGATTGCCTAGCAATCGTCATCATCGCTTGTACTGTACGCAATAAATAGGTCGCGGCTGATGTTATGAGTCTACTTGTTGTGATTCCAGTACTTAACTAAAATTCAAACGACTGTAATACTCCATCAAAATGAGTATTTGAAACAGAGTACTCTACTATATTTACACTAAAAAGCCATTTTCGAACAGTTGGAGTTATCGGTCAGATACCATTTTGGAGTAAGATTATTGGCGTTCGCCATAAAAAGAGTAGTTCCATTCTCAAAGTTTCAAGTGAGCGTAGCGTTTTCGAATTGCCTTTTTGGAGTCGCGATAAATAGAATTCTATTTGTTTTGACGTAAGATAAATGGAAACGTCAAAAATAATGAAGTTCCTAAAATAGAATGCTATTCAAAATAATTCGAGCTCTTGGAGTAGATATTTGAAATGTTGGAGTAGAGTCGGAACATTGTTAAAGTCACTCTCAAAAAGTTTTTCTTCAAAGGAAAAGATTTTTTAGAGTAAGTAGAGTAATAATTATCAAAGCTAGAATCGATTCCAACGTCAAAATTTGACAGTTTCAAGTACGAAAAGCGTTTTCGGATTGCTTCTTTGGAGTCGCGATAAATAGGATTCTATTTGTTTTGACGTAAAATAAATAGAAATGTCAGAAATATTGAAGTTACTAAAATAGAATTCTATTGAAAATAATTTGGGCTCTAGGAGTAGATATTTGAAATGTTAGAATAGAGTCGGAACATTGTTCTTAGAACTGAAGTCACCATAAAAAAGTTCCTCTTCAACAGAAAAGATTTAGAGTAAATAGAGTAATAAATTGTCAAAGCAAGAATTGATTTTAACGTCAAAATTTTGACAGTTTAAAGTAAGAGTAGCGTTTTTAGATTGCCGCTTTGGAGTTGCGATTAATAGAATTCTATTCGTTTTGACATAAGACAAATAGAAATATCATTATTGCTAAACGCAACCCTGCTATGTTGCTTGTAGTGGTGACGTCACTCGCAGGCCTTGCCGTCTCGAAATTTTGCGAACATTCGTCATAATGAGAATGAGCAATCCTGTTAGTTTACTATTCTGTGGTTAGATCTGGGCGGTGACGTCACAGTTATCTGCGAGACTGCTCCGAGAGCAATTATAATCCAAACGAGGACACACCACTTGAAATCAATAGCCAAACATACAATATTTGATCAAACTCATCGAATTTGTCAGAGCAAGAAAGAGCGCTCCGAGCGAGATTTCAAAGCGTTCTATTGTACTAGTTGAATCGTAAAATCACGCCGAGAGCAACGCTCTGTTTCAAGCCGAACATGTGAATAGTTTTTTGATCAACCGGGTGCAGTTTTGATGCAAAAGTCGAAAGCGCTATGTGACATTTGTCAATTATCAGCTGTTTACACACGTCAAAAACAACAAACCTAACCTCTAAAAATTAATTTTATGAAATTTATTTAAACTTTTTTTTACAACTTCTCGGTCCTTTTGGCTCGATTTCCTTTATACAAAATTTACAATGTGGTTCGAAATTTTGCCCAGTTTCGCTATCATCACGGTTCTTATGGCCATGCCTCACGCCTCGGCTTATGTAATCAATAAATTGGTAGGTACTCCACAACCAAAGTTCACAGGTTGTCTGCTAATGGGTAACCTGTGATGACGCATCTGGGGTGCCTTATGGAGATTTGCATTAAGTTGAGGCCTCCCAGATGACGTCATAAAGTTATCAGGCAATGTTTCTCTGTCAAACAGCCTTGCTCCAGAACCAAAATACTAGAAATTGTTGAAAAGTTTTCTTTTGGTAATTCTAAGCCAACTTTCTTTATTTTGTAGGTGGTTGGTAACATGTACAGGCGTAGCCTCCTCAATAAAGAGCAAAAAGATCAATATTTGAGAGATTGGAGGATCAGTGGGGATGCCTATGTTACCCATGGTTTGGAAGCCATTCCAGATGAATGAGGATTTTACCTTTACCTTTTTGAAAATGTAGTATACTAGATTTTAAGAATAAAATATATACACTTTATTTAAGCACAAAATTATATTGTTTAATTTGAGGGAGTGGCTACTGCACTGTCTAACAGACAGTGGTGACTGGAAACTATCTGCACTGACCAGACAGTGCTGACTAAAATCTATACAACAATCAACACTGTCTAAACAAAAAAACCCATTTGCACTGTCAAGATAATTTCATTAATTAGTTATATTTGTATTGAGCGCGCAAAATAACTGTGCAAAGTAGTACTTTTCCGTGCTCAAAGTTACACTTTTCCGCACTCCGTCCGTGTAAAGTACTACTTTGCGCACACTCGTAGGAAAAATGTCGTTTTTATTTTGCATGCGATAATGTGGCGATAACGACATTTATTTATTGTGTGAATATTTGGCCTCCCTCTGACCTGTAAAAATTGACACTCCCAGACAAGGATAATACACACCTCTATTGCTCCAGGATAGCCTTTCCTCATAAGGCCTGTATGTAACAAATCTGAAGCCCCCATCACGCCAAATCACCAGTTGTGACGTAGACAGCATGTCATTCCTCGCCTTGACGTAGACTGTTTGCACCACAGAATACGATTTCGTGGGTTTTTCTTTGCTTATTATGTTAATGAAAATTAAATAATATTTTTCATGATAAATTTAAATTCATAAATTCTAAATTACGATCTCTAGTGCAAACAGCTGACGACTTGTTAATGACGTCGGAAATGGTGACATACCAATATGGCGGCAATTACCAAAAACGAGGCCGATAAGCAATCCTCAGTAGTCTGTTTTATCTTTGTATTTTAGGTACCATTAAAGAAACACTCATTTTGAGCACTTAATACAAAAATCAATTATAAATTTGGAAAGTGCAGTAGTCACTTCTTTATTAATTTAAATACAAGTCATTCCTATTATGATTTAACATTGGAAGCCCTCGGGTTCATAGTTGCAGTGGTTGGGTTTGGTACCGTTAATTTGAACGCTGGTCCAGTGCCAGTTATCGCAGGCACCTGAAAATGAAAAGGGTTTAATTAGGAATTTTGCAAACAACTTTAAACAAAACTATTTTTGTCTTCTGGCAGTTATACAGGGTGTTCGTTTTAAGTGATACCACATTGCTATTTCATAAACGTTAAGAGGGACGATAATTATTTTTTGAAAATATGTTTTAACCTAATAATGTAAATGCTTTTTTATATCATTCTTTGTTGAAACATAACTTAAATGCCTTTTTGGATAGGATAGAGTCGTTTTTAATTCAAATTGGTGAAAATTCTAGAATAACACAGGGATATTTTGCTCGAAAAATGGCACATCGGCAACGTTGCATTTACGAACAGCCAATCAGATGATCTTATGACTTATACTTATGTGATCCACAAGTGGATCCACACCTTTGGTCACGACCAATGAATTCCATTATTCTTTTCGATTTTTCTTCGCGGGTTATATGATGTGATTTGAAATTTTTGAAAAAAATCAAACTTTTTATTTCTTTATTGAATGATAAAACAAGAGCGAGTTGCCAGCTATGCTAGAAGGAATTTTGTATCAAATATCCAAGTCAAGGACTGTATCCAGGGTTGCCAGACGTCCCGATTTAGGCGGGACAGTCCCAATTTTTGGAAATATTTCCGAACCGTTCCGATTCACTAGTTGGATGCCAAATGTCCCGATTTTTGGAAATGTAAGAAAATATATTCCGATTTCCGGCCGAAAACACTCTTTTAAGCCGTGTTCGTTACTTATATTGTTTTTTTTTGTAACTTTTTTTTGTAACTTTTTTTTATCCGCTGATGTCTCTATTTTTCGAAATGAAAATCTGGCAACCCTGGATATACCGTTGTAATTTTTGCCAGTTTTGATAATCGGTCATTTTTAATTGACGTGTTTAAATTTTTATCCAGTTTTTTCTCGAATTTTCCGATTTTTCAGGGCTTATTGAGTCGGAAAAACCGATTTAAAATACGAAGTTTTGGATTTCCTACATTTTGTACCAAAAATTTCCAATTTTCCAATGGGGTAAGTGAGAAAAACTTTAGTTTTATCAAGTAGGCTTTGGAATGTTGGTTTTTCTTTGGATTTTCCGCTTTTTCAGGGCCTGTTTAATCGGAAAAAGGTGGTTTTAGAGCAGGGCTTTAAGTTTGCTCCATTTTTTTTATTAAAAACTTTAATTTTTTAACCTAAATTATATCCTACTTTATCTCCCTCTTTATCTTACTCACTATTAAACAGGCCTTGGAATGTAATTTTCATTAAATTTTATTAAAAATAAGTTTCCATCGTATTATTTTGGGAACTTATCATTTTATAAACATTAGTATTAATTGATTATTCAACTAAATTTAAAACAAAAAACCATTTAAAATCTATTTTTTTCTTATTTGAGATGTGGCAATGTCGCTTTCAACACTGGCGTAACTAGCCATCTGACCTGGGGGGGGGGGCCTAGGGTGGGCCTGGCAGAGGCGCCGATTTTTGAAAGTCCTCATAGGTGCAGGATAATATTTTTATAAATTTGTTTATAGGGGGAGGGGGAGCTCGCCTCAGGCGAATTTTTTTTTCCGGATGCCACGCTTAAAAGCGTGTTTTTTATAGTGTATATATTACGGTTAATATGCAAACTTGGCTAGTTTGTAAACTAGTTGGATAGTTTAAAAACTAACCAACCCTTTGGCTATTTTGATAAAAAACACAATTTTTACTAAAATAGCAGCTAACTAACCAAAAGTCTTGGCTAATTTGCTTGAAATTATTGAGAAAACTAAATTAGCTGGTTAGTTTGTAAACTAACCAACCAATTTTCTGGCTAATTCATAAATAAAGTTTAATGTTCATGGCATTCCTTATTCGATAAATTAGAGATCAACAACAACAAAAACACCTTAGGGTATTATAAGCGGGCGTTATAGATCATAACGCCCGCAAAAGCGGGCGTTATGAATCAGGTTGTTATAGGTGTGTTAACGTATTTCGTTTCCTAGGTATTATGGATCTATAATAGTAAAGTAGAAAATAAAATTATTTTTTTCTTATACCGTGGGGAAGGTACTCACTTTACGCCCTTTTCAAAAGACGTGAAATTTCACTTCATGCACTTGTACGTGAAGTAATTCACTTTACATACAAGTGCGTGAAGTAGGTAATGTCGTCAATGACAGATGTCGACAATGTCATTTTTTTCTAGTAAATTATTTCACTTCACAAAGTATCCGTCTAATTTTTTTTTTTTACACATATTTTATCGGTAGTAGAATTTTTTTATATGCAATACGTGTGTAGAGTGCAAGGATGATACACACTACTACTACAGACTACAGGATGCCCTATCCTGATAAGGCCTGTGTGTAACAAATCCCCCCTATCCCCCCAAGCCAAACAACCAGTTGTGACGTAAGCAGCATGACGTTTCTCGTCTTGACGACCTTGACGTAGGCTGTTTAAATAGGGAGCAGTCAAATTTCGTGTACCAGGCCATGCGATCTCTCATTGCCAGTTATAAACCACATAATAACTCTTTTCCGTTTTTCTAGATGTCGCTAACAACCACAGAATTGTCAAAATTGGAAAATACCAGCACATCAAGAACACGTCCGATGTCGATAACATTGACATGAGATTGACATGTCAACATATGACAATATGCCAAAATATTCATTTGATCATAACTAATAATTCATAATGTTTTTTGTTCGCCGGTCTTGCATTTCATCTTTCTTTGTGTTGTCAAGTGTTCTTAAGTGATTTCAAAGTTGTTTTGTGTGTTTCAAGAAGAACTTCAAACTTTATAGATTGGAAGATCTATTTTTATCTTTGTTGATTAGATAAATGACAGGATCAATTAAACATCAATCAGAACTTTGAATAAATATGTTAAGGATCCCTTAACCATCGATAAAGAAACTGTCTTTTGATCTAATTAACAAATTATCAATTAATTTAAGCAAACATTAATGCCACAAAGTCTAGAATAAACGAATTTGAACAGACCGACAGTAATGCGAACAGGGTGCCATCTATCATAAAAAAGCCTATGTAAAGTAGGTGTCTGTAGCATCGATGCAAAACCAGTAAATAGTGATTTTCCGATGTGGTAGATGGCGCTGGCTTGGCTCAATTTTGTTGACAACAAAATTTAAACTGAGATTCCATTCTCGACAGTTTATATAGTATTTATCTCTGTCGTGTACGAAATGTACTCGAATGGTTTCGAAAATCGCACCCCAGAAGCGAGGCCGATAACAGTGGCGACGCGTGACTTGCACTCTGGGGGGGGGGGGGGGTAATGAGAAGATGCGAGCCCTCGCTAACGCGCCGCAGGCGAAATTTTTTGGAACTTCAATATTATTATTTATTTTCTTTTGGGCCTCGTGATTTTTCCCTTGATTATTGGATCCTGGGGGGGGGTAATTACCCCCATTACCCCCCCGACGCGACGCCCCTGGCCGATAAGCACTCCTTAGAGTGTGTATTCTCCTTGTATAGAGTAGTGAACTTTTTTGCACTCATGTGATTGTCGCACTCGCCTTCGGCTCGTGCGTCAGAATTCACATTCGTGAAAAAAGGTTCACTTTACACACTTGTTGCATAAATAGCTATTTCAGCGAAGTCCGGATTTTGTCCGGATTTTGTCCGGATTTCTTGACTTCTTTGTCTTGAATTCCGAAAAACCTTAATGGAAACCCTATCCATATCGAACTTCTAGGTTTCATTTTCGTGGAAATTTCCTCAAAACTAGTCAGAACTAATATTAAAGGCCGGTTTATTCATCTTCTGATAAACTGTCAGGTTTTCAATCTGACGGATAAAAACGCAATCTGTAATATCATTGGTCCGCCAGTTATCCGCCGACCAATAGAATCTTAGAACAGTACATTAATCTTGTAGATAGTTACCAGCAAGTTTATCTGAAGATGAATACCTAAACCGGGCCTAAATATGTAAGTTAAATTATTAAATATTTCTTCGTACACACTCTGCACTCTACACAGTGCAGAAACAATGAATTACTGAAATAACTTATGGCCATGGCGCTTCTAGTTCGTAGAAAGATCTAGTGCGAAGAAAATGTGTTTGTGTTTCTATTTGTTTCTTTAACAGGCTGAGATAAAGAGCTAGAAATACACTATGTACTCAGTTGCGCCAGTGCGTATATTAAATCTAATCTACTAATCGAAAACGCCTATGAGCTCGGGGTATTTACCGGATTTACCCGGTCATTATTCTTGAAACAGGGGAGCAGCGTTCCCAAGAAAACGAGTGTTCCGTCTTTGTTACTTATATTGGAGCAGCCTATATTATCAGTTGCATATCATTGAGTAAGACGGAACACTCATTCTCTTGGAAACGCTGCTTCCCTGTTTCCCTTTCAAGAATAAGGACCCGGACTCACTCTTTTCTGTTTTTCATTTCAACCTTATCTCACTATGAACCTAGTGCCATCTGTATGTGCAAGGTGATAAATTTAAAAATTGGGGGTAATCGAGGGGGTAATTTCCCAAAAAATTCTCGAAAATAACCGTATATTCTCATACATTCTAGAAACTAAAAAAATTATAAATTCTCAAGAATTTAAGTCCGAAGAATATTCTCGGTAAATTCTCTGTTCTCGATAGAAGTTCTTTGGAGATTATTCCACTCATGTGTTAGAAATCCCATAAGACAAGTGACGATTTTCAGAATCTCAGCGAAAATTCTCTTTTCCATTTGTTTAACTAGAGAGAATTACAGCGATAATTCTCCCATGTTATTGTATACATGGTTGTTATGCTAATTTTTGATACAAACAAACGATTCCTGATAGCAACCATTTATTTGTATTGATTGTTAAGATGTTCAAATCGTTTAATACATATTTATTTCCATATTTTTTGCATTCTCATACGTGAAATACTCCTCTAAATACCACTTGAGCTTTAAAATGAACCAGATAATTTTTCACTCATGCGTGTTTTCTCTGCAAATTTCACTCGTCCTACGCAATTGTAAAAAATTATCGGTAATTTTGAAGCTCTCGTGGTATTATCCCCGAATATTCTCAGGGCCATCTCTACTGATACTACCACACGGAACGGAATGACCATTAAATACGTTTGTACTTTCACAGTCCCTACAAGAGCTCCGAGCACCCATGAGAGGTTGCTCATGGGAGCACCTGTCCTAATGCCCCCATGTAGTTGGGGCCAGTGGCCTAGGGCCTGTTATTGTGACTTATTGGAATCTTTAAAAAAGAAGAACAGTGCAATTATAGGCGATTAGCTGACTAAACCGGGCTTGAATCACTTACCTAGCTAACTCAGCTTATCAGCCACTGTATAGTATATTTCAGCAACACCGATTCATAGATTCACAGGAAAAATATTTAGTCAAACTCCCAACTAATCTGATATTGCTAATGCTAATTTAATGGCTTTGGTATACTCTATCACTTCTGCACAGTTTTTTCTGGGGGGGGGGGGGGGCAGGCCAGGCCCCCCTGTAGTTACGCCACTGACGAAGTGGCAGTGTCCGTTTTGCCACGTAATAACCGTTAAAGCAAGAAAAGGAAAAACCGAAAGGGCGCTACAATACCCTTCTCTAGGAAGGTCCAAACTTGTCTTCCTTGGTGGAAGATAGTTGAAGTGAAGGTATTTAGATTGCGAGCTTCACTCTGGACAGTCGGGTTGCTTCTCAATATTCTTAACTAAGTGTCCCCCCCTTAACGAGAATTTTAATAAATGAAACATTTTTATATGTACAATACCGAGTTTTAATTATCTAAGTACGAAATTGGAGCCCGCGGAAAACTCCAGGTAGGTAGGTACTTAACATTCGGGTCATCGATTAACTCCTGATTCCCAACAGTTTGTATAATAACGACGACGAAAATGGATTGTACGAAAGATTTATTCTTTTCTAACGTTAACCTTATTAACCTTTACAAATCATGTATTAGAATAATAATCAACAAGATTTATTTCAATTTGAAAATTAAACAAATTAGACACGAATGTGGTATTGATAAGTACAAAACATTATATTATGTTTCCGCCTTTTTTGATGTAGCAATAGTCCAAGAAACGGGGATCTGAAGAGAGGGTTCACCTCAACATAATAAGAAGTTAATATTTTTTTGGGGGGATCGGTCCATTTTAATATGCTAAATAACATAATAAGTTTGCGACCTTTTACTTCCATAGGGTTTTTAGTTAGGAGTGGTTTTTACGGGTAATTTGCGGTTTATGGAGAACGCTGCTCAAAGGGATCGTCCAATAACAAAAAGTTTCAAATGATTGTTATAGCTAAAGTTTTTTGCTATATAAAACTCCGCAACAGCACCACTTTATCTTCTATAGGTTTTTTTTTCGCAGCGTCTTGAATAGTACCATGTTTTTGTTCAAGGTAACTGAATCAACGTTTCGCCTGTTTGCGCGCATTTGTTGCAGCAGCGGCCGAATGCATAATCCGATTTTAATTGTTGAAACACATTATTGCTAATGAAATGCACTCTCCAATGCTTTTTTGTTCGAATTTTTTGCTTGAAAATTAAGCAAGCACGGACTTGCTTAATGTGCGAGGAAGTTGTAAATTGCATCGAAATTTACCCCTTTCTTGCATTCACTGTAATTTCTAAACGGGGCCAAATATTTGGTGACAGTTTTCGACAATCGGCAGCCCATTTATTCCTCTCATAAAGCCCCAGCGGATTTTTTTCTTCCTTAATTAGTTAATGACTTATTGACCTGAACACGTCGCGCGGAATTTTTTAAAAAATCAAAAAAATCCAAAATTGTTATACAGCGCTGAAATATGGTACCTACGATAGCTTTATTTATTGTTCTTATGAACATACTGCAATTTCAATTTCTCCACATGACGGCTGCAACACCCAAAAACATAGAATACGTAAATTCACGTAGGTTAGTTTCTACGTGTGTTTTTATAGGGTTAGGGGTTAATATTCTAGGATTAATAAAATCAAAATCCAATTACTCACCTTCAGCACACAAAATAAACACAGGCACCGCAGTATCAGCAACTCCACCCCTCACATCAATAAAATTCAAATTATCAATGGGCACGTTGCCTACTACATCACCTCTTGGATAATTTTGCTGGATTTGCACACCAAACCGTTCCACACAATCGAACGTAATATTTTTATACGTTATATCCGAAATCAATCCTGGACCACCATCATTATGAGTCTTAATATGAATACCATTCATTCCTTTTACCAAATACGAGTCCTTTATTGTTACATTTTTAAGAGTGTTGACTGAAATATCGTCTGGGCTGAAGCCTACCGATATACTCAGTCCGTGGCTACCGTGACACCATAGATTTGATACTGTTATGTTGGCTCCTGGAAAAAGTTTGTTATAGTTTAGTAAATTTTCCAGTTTGTCAAAGTTGAATTAGTTAATGTCAAAAAATAAATAACCTATGAAATGTTACATACTTGTCTCATCAAGAACAAAAATATTTCAATATATTTTTGGAATAATTCGTCTATTTTAGAAATCTTTATAAAATGTTCCAAAAATGTTTCAACATGTTTTTTTTTTTTTAATTTACAATGTATATTTTAGAAATGTTTATAAAATGTTCCAAGAATATTTATAGAATGTTTTAAAAATGTTTCAACATGTTTTTTTTTTTGGAAAATTTATGAAGAATATTCGGGGAATGTTTATAAAATGTTTTGGGAATATTCAGAATGTTTCAGTTATGTTCATAGGAATTTTTTGATATTTTATGAGAATTTCGTGTAATTTAACAAGAATTTTTCAAAATTCCACTGAAATTTTTATTATAGAATGTTCCAGGAATGTTCATAAATTGCACACCAGAATTTCCTAAAAATTCTTCGGAATTCCACTAAAAATTCAATTAGTTTGAAAGAAATTTTCACAAGAATTTTTTTGAATTCCATGTAATTTCACAAATTACATTTTGATAGTTTATGAGTATTTCAGGTCATTTCACGTAATTTTTTTTTGGAATTCCACTAAAATTTAGAGTTATTTTATAAAAATTCTTTGGAATTTTGCTGAAATTTAAAAAATAATTTCACGATATTTTTTTTTTTGAAATTTCATAATTATTTTTACGACTTTTCAAGTAGTTTCTTGTGAATTTTTTGGAATTTCACGAAAATTTTGATTTATTTCACAGGAATTTTTTCAAATTTTGCTAGAATGGCAAATAATTTCAGGAGAAATTTAGGTAATTTTATTTCAGTAAAATTACCTAAGAAATTTCAGAAGAATTTTTTGGAATTTCGAGTAATTTTACAGGTTTTTTTCAGAATTTCAATGATATTTCAAATACATTATTTCATGGAATTTCTAGTTATTCCGTAGGAAGCGTTTTTTTTTTTAAATTCCACGGCAATTCCAAGCAACTTTGAAGAAACTTTCTGAGATTTCACGTTTTTTTTAAAAAAATTCCACTAAAATTCCGATTTACTTTACAGGAATATTGCTAAAGTATTAAATAATTTCACAAGAACTTTTCAGAATTTCATATCTATTATTTCAGAATTTCACTTAAATTTTGAGTTATTCCACGGCAATTCCATGTAATTTCACGAAAATTCTTGGGAATTCAATAAAAAATTTAAGTAATTTTACAAGAATTTTATGTAATTTACGGAAATTTTTGCAATTTTTTTTTCTTCAATTTTACGAGAATTCCAAAAATTAAAAATTCCATTGAAATTACAAGTAACCTAAGGGATTTTTTTTTAAAATTTTACAAGGATTCCATGGTATTCTACAGGATTTTCTTTTGAAATTTAGCGAAAATTCCACGTAATTTTACGAAAATATTTTGGAATATCATGGGAATTTTCTGGAATTTCACGACAATAACTTAAAATTCCGGAGGCATTGAGTCGAATACTGAGAAAATTTCATTGTAATTCTTTCGCAGTATCACATAATTTTACCCATGTAATTCCACTATAATTTTAAATAATTTCACAAGAATTTTTTAAAGTTGCATGAAAATTTAATGTAATTTTTACGGGAATTTTTTGGAATTTCACGAGAATAACTTGGAATTCCGGGAGAATTACGTCAAATTTCCGGAAAATAGATGGGATTTCCACATAATTTTACCGGAATTTCACTGAACTTCCAAATAATTTCACAAGAATTACTTGAAATTTCACGAAAATTTCATGTAATTTTTACAGAAATCTTCTAGAATTCCAGGAAAATTAATGGAATTTCATCAATATTCCACGTAATTCCACTGAAATCCCAAATTATTTCACAAAATTTTCAATATTTGGGCAAGTTGTTAGTAGCTTATTACTTATGTATTTCAAATTTCAATAATTATTATCAATTGATTAATAAAAATTTGCCTGAATTTTGAAGTATAAGGTAAAATTCAGCACAACCATAACAACGGACTCTGAAATGTATTGAAAAAATTATTTATTTTTTTTTTAATTTAAAAAAAAAAAATTGTACACCAAAATTCCTTGTAATTCCATAAAAATTCCTTTAAATTCTACTAAAAAACCATGTAATTTCAAGGAAATTTTCTGAATTTTAAATTATATAATTTTTTTTTTTTTGGAATTTCACAAAAATAATTTAAAATTTTGGAGAAATTACTTGGAACTCCAGGAAAATTAATGGAATTTCATCGAAATTTAATAATTTTAACGGAATTCCACATATTTTTGTTCAGAGTTCTACGTCGAATTTCTGGAATTGTATTAAATTTTATTGGAATTTTATTTAATTGCATACAATTTTTATGAGATTTCGCATAATTTCCACATAATTTCGCCTAATTTCAGTGGAAGTTTGCATAGTTCTTATAGAATATTGCATATTTTCTATAGAATTTTGCAGAAATTCTTTGTACTTTTGCATAATTTCTATGAAATTTCGCATAAATTTTATGAAATTCCATTTTTATTATAATTTCCTTAAAAAAAAAAAAGTTTCGTGCCCAAAATCAGGTCGACTTAAAATCATGAGTTTTGTAGTGCGAGGTATCGAATTTTCCATAATTAGCACGTTAATTTTTAAATAAAATGCCATTTTTCTTAGCAAAAATCTCTATTGTAAGTCAATTTTCCCAAATCAATTTTTGTCTATTCCCGGCTCTCGAATTTGTCTCAATAAAGAAAATTCAAGAGCCTGGAATAAAAAAATATAAATATTCATATTTTTTCTTCTCAATTTTTATTTAATTCATCCTACAATCGTGCTTTCTCTTTCTCACTCATTGAAATTGAGTTTGCTTTTTTAGTGGTAGTGCGGTGGTAATAGTAATAGTTAAGTTTAGGTTCTTCTGAGTGGTGAGGGTTACACATATTTATAGAGAATTTAATGCTCTTTCCAATGATGTATAATTTATTTCAATTTAATCGAAATTTAACAAAGATATGGGCAATTTAGGCAGAATTCCATTCATATTATGAAAAATGTTAAAGAAATTATGCGAAATTATATTGTAATTCCTTTTGAAATTTCCAGTTATGACATGGAATTTTATTCAATTTCAATAAAATACCTGAGAAATGACGACAAATTTAAAAAAAAAAAAAAAGTTAAACTTTAGCAAAATTATATAGAAATTATGCAGAATTCCCCAAAATTTACGTGGAATTCCATTGCAATTAGATAGAATTTCAAATAGGTATGCTACATTCCATCAAAATTATGCGGAATTTAAGTAAAATTAAAGTAGTGACGTGGAATTCCAAAGAAAAAATAATTAATTTTAAAAAAATTACATGAAATTTTATAGGAATTTTGCAAAATTCTATAGAAATTATGCGCAAATGTATAGAAATTATACGAAATTTCAGTAAAATTAAATGAAATTCCGTAAAAAATATGGGAAATTTTATTGAAATTATGCTGAATTCCATTAAACAAATTTCATAGATTTCTATGAAAATTATGCAAAATTCTATAAAAATTATGCGAAAATTCAGTGAAATTAAATGGAATTCTGGGAAAATGGCGTATAATTCCAAAAAAAATCATTGAGTTTCAAGTAAATTACCTCGTAAATTACATAACAACCCATAGAAATTATGTGGAATTCCATAAAAATTATGCGAAATTCCGTAGAAATTATGAAAAATTCCATTGAAATTATGCTGAATACCATGGAAATGATGCCGAATTTAATACAAAGTATGAAGAGTTTAATTGAAAATATACCAAATCTCATTATTATGCGGAATTGTAGTGAAATTAAATGGAAAACGACGTTGAGTTTCAAAAAAATCAAAATCCCATAAAAATTATGTAGATTTAAGTTGCATGGAATTCTATAAAAATGCGAAATTTCATAGAAACTATACAAAGGTCCAAAGAATTTCTGCGCAATGTAATATTCTGTGAAAACTATGCGAACTTCTACTGAAATTATGCGGAATTACGATTTACATAAAAATTGTGTGCAATTAAATAAAATTCCAGTAAAATTTATTTAAATTCCAGGGATTCTATATAGAACTCCAAACGAAAATATGTGGAATTTCGGTAAAATTATGAAATTTCGAAGAAATTCCAAGTAATTTCTCCAAAATTTTGAATTATTCTCGTGGATTCCAAAAAAAAATATTATATTATTTGAAATTCCTGTGAATTTCCGAGGAATTCCTATAAAATTTTTTGCAATTACAGAAAATTTCCTTGAAATTATATGGATTCTTAGTAGAATTCCAGAGAATTTTTATAGAATTACGAGGAATTCTGGTGTACAATTTTCTTTTTAATTTACTAAAGAAAAAAAAGAATTTTTCCAGTACATTTCAGAGACCTTGACACGGTTGCACTGAATTTTACCTTATACTTCAAAATTCGGGCAAATTTTTATTAATCAATAATGGATTAATTTTTATTAATTATTAATAATAGTTATTGAAATTTGAAATAACTAATAAGTAATAAGCTATTATATAACAACTTACTCAGATATCAAAAATCTTTTGAAATTATTTGGGATTTCGGTGGAATTCCGATGAAATTGCATTAATTTTCCTGGAATTCTAGAAAATTCCTGTAAAAATTACGTGAAATTCTCGTGAAATTTTGAATAATTCTTGTGAAATTATTTGGTTCTGTGAAATTCCGGTAAAATTATGTGGAATTTCCAAGCAATTCCATCTATTTTTCCGGAAATTCCACGTAATTCTTCTGAAATTTCAAGTTATTCTCGTAAAATTCCAAAAAATTCTCGTAAAAATTACATTAAATTTCCATGCAACTTTAAAAAATTCTTGTGAAATTATTTAGAATTATAGTAGAATTACGTGGGATTCTGGTAAAATTATGGGATACTGTGAAAAAATTACGACGAAATTTTCTGAGTAATCGACTCAATGCTTTCGGAATTTTAAGTTATTCTCGTGAAATTCCAGAAAATTCCCATGAAAATTCCAAAATATTCACGTAAAATTACGTGGAATTTTCGCTGAATCTAAAAAAAAAATCCTGTAGAATTACATAGAATTCTTGTAAAATTCCAAAAAAAAAAATCCTTAAAGTTACTGTAATTTCACTGGAATTTTACAGAATTTCTATAATATCACTTGGAAGTCTCGTAAATTTTTTTAAATCGCCAAAATTTCTGTAAATTACATAAAATTCTTGTGAAATTACTTAAATTTTTTACTGAATTCCGAAGAGTTCTCGTGGAATTACATGGAATTTCCGTGAAATAACTCAAAATTTAAGTGAAATTCTGAAATAATATGAAATTCTGAAAAGTTCTTGTGAAATTACTTAATACTTTAGCAATATTCCTGTAGAGTAAAGCGGAATTTTAATGGAATTTAAAAAAAAAAAGTGAAATTTCAGAAAATTTCTGGAATTTCTTAGGTAATTTTACTGAAATAAAATTACTTGAACTTCTCCTGAAATAATTTGCAATTCTAGCAAAATTTGAAGAAATTCCTGTGAAATAAATCAAAATTCTCGTGAAATTTCAAAAAATTCACAAGAAACTATTTAAAAAATCATATAAATAATTATGGAATTCCAAAAAAAAAAAAAAACGTGAAATTATTTTTTGAAATTTCAGCAAAATTTCAAGGAATTTTTATGAAATAACTCAGAATTTCAGTGGAATTCTAAAAAAATAACCTGAAATACTCATGAACTATCAAAAAGTAATTTTTTGAAATTACATAGAGTTCCAAAAAAATCCTGTGAAAATACAGAAAATTTCTTTGATTAATTGAATTTGTAGTGGAAATTCCGAAGCATTTTTAGGAAATTCTGGTGTGTAATTTATGAACATTCCTTGAACATTTTATAATAACAATTTCAGTGGAATTCTAAAAAATTCTTGTAAAATTACACGAAATTCTCATAAAATTTCAGAAAATTTCTACGAATATTCCTGAAACCTTCTACGAACATTCCTCGAAAATTCTTCAAAAATATTCCAAAAAAAAACATGTTGAAACATTCTATAAACATTCTTGGAACATTTTTAAAATCTACATTGAAAATTTTTCAAGAGAAAAAAAACATTAACAACTTACTCAGATATCAAAAATGTTGTGAAATTATTTGAAATTCTAGTGGAATTACGTGAAATTCCGATGAAATTTCATTAATTTTCCTGGAATTCTAGAAAATTCCTGTAAAAATTACATGAAATTATCGTGAAATTTTAAATAATTCTTGTGAAATTATTTGGAAGTTTAGTTTCGAAAAAATACCAATGAAATTCCATCTATTTTTCCAGAAATTTCACGTAATTCTTCCGGAATTTCAAGTTATTCTCGTAAAATTCCAAAAAATCATATTAAATTTTCATGCAACTTTTAAAAAAATCTTGTGAAATTATTTAGAATTATAGTGGAATTACGTAGGATTCCGATAAAATGATGTGATATTGCGAAAGAATTATGACGAAATTTTCCGAGTACCTATTCGACTCAATGCCTCTGGAATTTTAAGTTATTCTCGTGAAATTCCAAAAAATTCCCTGGAAATTCCAAAATATTTACGTAAAATTACGTGGAATTTTCGCTGAATTTCAAAAAAAAAAAAAATCCTGTAGAATTACATGGAATCCTTGAAAAATCCAAAAAAAAAAGTTACTGGTAATTTCAGTGAATTTTGAAAAATTTCTATAGTACCTATCACTTGGAATTCTCGTAAAATCGCAAAAAATTCCGTAAATTACATAAAATTTTTGTAAAATTACTTAAATTTTTTACTGAATTCCGATGAATTCTCGTGGAATTATATGGAATTCTCGTGGAATAACTCAAAATTTGAGTGAAATTCTGAAATAATATGAAATTCTCGTGAAATTCCGAAAAGTTCTTGTGAAATTACTTGATACTTTAGCAATATTCCTGTAAAGTAAATCGGAATTTTAATGGTATGTAAAAAAAAAAATGTGAAATTTCAGAAAATTTCTTCAAAACTTTCGCTGAATTAAAAAAAAAAATCCTGTGTATTTACGTAGAAACCTTGTAAAATTCCAAAAAAAAAATTACTTCACTGAAATTACAGTGAATTTTGAAAAATTTCTATAGTATCACTTGGAATTCTCGTAAAATCGCAAAAATTTCCGTAAATTACATAAAATTCTTGTGAAATTACTTAAATTTTTTACTGAATTTCGAGGAATTCTCGTGGAAATACATGGAATTCCCGTGAAATAACTCAAAATTTAAGTGAAATTCTGAGATAATATAAAATTCTCGTGGAGTTCCGAAAAGTTCTTGTGAAATTACTTAATACTTCAGCAATATTCTTGTAGAGTAAATCGGAATTTTAATGGAATTTAAAAAAAAAAATGTGAAATTTCAGAAAAATTCTTTAAAGCTGCTTGGAATTCCCGTGGAATGGAAAAAAAAACTTTTTTTATTAGAAATTCCATGAAATAATGTACTTGAAATTTCATTGAAATTCCGAAAAAAACCTGTAAAATTACTCGAAATTCCAAAACATTCTTCTGGAATTTCTTAGGTAATTTTACTGAAATAAAATTACTTGAACTTCTCCTGAAATGATTTGCAATTCTAGCAAAATTTGAAGAAATTCCTGTGAAATAAATCAAAATTCTCGTGAAATTTCAAAAAATTCACAAGAAACTATTTGAAAAATCATATAAATAATTACGGAATTCCAAAAAAAAAAAAAACGTGAAATTATTTTTTGAAATTTCAGCAAAATTTCAAGGAATTTTTATGAAATAACTCAGAATTTCAGTGGAATTTCAAAAAAATTTACTTGAAATGACCTGAAATACTTATAAACTATCAAAAAGAAATTTGTGAAATTACATCCTGTGAAAATACAGAAAATTTCTTTGAAATTACCTAATTGAATTTTTAGTGGAATTGCCGAAAAATTTTTAGGAAATTCTGGTGTGCAATTTATGAACATTCCTGGAACATTCTATAATAGGAATTTCAGTGGAATTCTGAAAAATTCTTGTAAAATTACACGAAATTCTCATAAAATTTCAGAAAATTTCTATAAATATTCCTGAAACATTCTTTCAACATTTCTCGAATATTCTTCAAAAATTTTACAAAACTAAACATGTTGAAACATTCTATAAACATACTTGGAACACTTTATAAACATTTTTAAAATATACATTGCAAATTTTTCAAAAAAAAATAAAAAACATTTTGAAACATTTCTGGAACAGTTTATAAACATTCTTGAAATAGACGAATTATTTCAAAAATATATTAATAGTACAACTATACCATCTCTTAGAAAAGAAGACTTAATAAATGGTCCTAGAATAATCAACCCTGCAATTAGGTCCGAAATCTGAGAAGATTAAGGTTTAAATATTTCAAAATATCTAACAAAAGTAAGGGAAAATTTTGATTCATTTACTTACCACATCTGATGGCCAAACAATCATCTTGATTAAAAACCACCAAATTTTCTATAATCACATTCGTGGAATTCCACACGTCGAATCCATCAGTGTGGTGCCCTTCGTGTCCTTTCGGTGCTACACCCTATATAAAAAAATATAGATAATAAATATTAATCAATTCAAATAATAAGTAAACTAGGATCAAAATTACAAGTATCTGCTTACTTTATCTCCTTGAGAATCGTCAATAAACCAATTGTAAAACTCGACTTTGTCCGAATTAGTCACCTGAACAACGTCTTTTGGTGTATTTACAATGGTAAAGTTGCTGAAAACCGAATCGAAAGCTTCTATGGTGAAAAATTGGGGTTTTGGAGTGCCGCTTCCCCCTTTTCCGTCCCAATAGAGTTTACCTTGACCATCAATAATGGAGCCTGATAAGGAAAAAACAAAATAAAACAATATCACCCAACTAATTAAATAAATACCTTCTCCTCCTGACACTCGCAGTCCAGTTCCATTAATGGTAACCAACGGTCCAAACCAGTTAGTAAACTCAAACAAAGTGGTACCATTGAAAACCAAATTGGTACCTTTAAGTAGGTTCAATTTGAGTGTTACTCCTCCTGGTACCACAAGATCTTGCAACACTATATCGGTACATGTTTTGGTTGCATTAAGCACTTGTTCAAATTTGGTTATTGTGCAAATATCGGCCGATATTTTAGTTATTAGTAAAATTAAGTAAAAAATTGAATGGAAGGTTTTCATAATTGTGTTTTTAGTTAATTAGATACTCAATACTAAAATCTATAGTTGAAATTATATAACTACAAGTAGGCATGCAAATGTCAAGTTTTTTATAATGGTTTTGAAGTGTTTTTAAGATAAGGTTTTACAGGATGAGTAATTATAAAGATTAATTTGATATGTTCAACCTTTGATCTTTTATCGGATAAGTAACCAAAATTCCTGAGAGAAGATGGAATTGATACCTCATTCAAAATCTCTATTTTGGCTGAGTTTATGGATATGGAAACTCAACAAGGTTATTGAAAAAATCAGTTAAAAATATACAGACATTAATTTATTGCAATAAACATTTAATAAATTAATTACAACACATTAGCAAAAATACTGAAAACTAATGCTACAAAAGACACGAAAATTACGTTTGCTGTCCCAGGAGTTGGAGGTGCTTCAGTACTAGGATTGCCTTCTTCTAGACTAGAATTGTCACTTGTTGAAGGTGGTGGTAATGTTGTAGTTGTTGTTGTTGTTGTTGTTGTTGTTGTTGTTGTTGATGATGAAGTTGTAGTTGAAGTTGTTTCTTTTTCTGGTTCAATATAAGTTTGATTATTACATAAGAAACCCGTGCACCCTTCACAATCCATATAAACTTCTGGTCCAATATCGTTCAAGCCTGGATTAAGGATTACGCTTTGCACTGTTGGACATATTGTGGCTGCGTTATTCAGGCAAGTCCTAATGGTGTGGATTTCATGAGCTGAAAATTATTATTCAAAATCTAGAAATTATATTTCCATATTATATTACCTTCATGTAAAGTTGCAGTTACACATCCCCAAGTAGAATTTGTAACTCGATCAGAAGCTTTTTCAAGGTTTTTCAATGCTCTGGCAATTGCAGTATTATTACCGTCATACTCAGAAGTCTTAGTAGAAGAAGCAGGACAGTCGATGAGATGGACGTTACTTATAAAATCTGGATCAGTGAAATTGTTGCACCAGTTACTGCCGAAACATCTGTAGCATAAGTTTGGAGCGTTGTTTGCGGTCACTAGAATATTAAAATGAATAAAAATTTAAAAACTATTTGTGATGGTGGTAGAAATAAGTATTAGCAGTTTTCCTCAGGAAAAGCAACTAATTTAAATATCTTAAACAAATAATCAATTTTTATCTACAACCGTGCGGAAACTAAGGTAGCACACGAAATTGCCGCATGGCGTGCTATAATACCTTTATAATACCGTGCTGTAATATTATTTCTATAACTTTTCAAGTTTCTTTCGTATATTTTGTTACCGAACGTGTTGTGACGGAACTAGCTATTGTCCTTTTTTGGGCTTTAGTCAAACCGCACCAGGGATGCCAAAAGTTTTTACTTAGACTGACTGTAAAAATTAACCATTAGGTGTTGGATTATTTAAACCTTGTATTGGGTTAGGGGTTACCTTGATTCTCATTTATACAAATAAAACGCTGAAATAGAATAATTATCAATTTAATTAATAAATTAAAGTAATTCGGTATATAGATCAATCAAATCCTATCTAAAAAATCCTAATTGGACGATCAGTCGAACTACAAATTTTATACTAATCTAAAGCAAAGTTTTCTAAAGTAAAGTATCTTAATTTATAAAAAGTAGGAAAATCTAATAATGATAATAATATCATTTATGGTTAAATGTTCAATGAACGAGAACACAAATTAACTAATTAAATGCCCGAGAGCACAACATAAATAATTCGTCAACTTCAATCAATTCACTGTAATCACGAATTGTTTGTTGATCCTTGAAAGTTCTTTTATTTATTGACAGTTAAAAAATTTGAGCACTTTTCTGCTGAAGTCTGTGAACATTGTGCATGAAAAGTCTTTATATATATGCTCAGTTTCTATATACAAATGTACAGATGTTAATTTCACGACTGTGAAAACCGAATTTCTGCATCAAAGGTTAGAAAACATTTCAATTTATAGTGCATTTCAAGTGAATCACTGATCAGTATTTATTAACTTATTGTTCGACTGTTTAGAGAAATTGTAACGGTCTTTCATGCTTAATCCAGTTCATACAGATAAATCCATAAGGGGATTATTTATCCATTTATCACAGTCGCAAAATAGCTCCACTGTCTGATAAGGTAATGAAGAAATCTGTAATTTTACCGGTTCAAAGGGTTGTTGTTGCCGGTTTTACAGGCATCTATTTTAAGAATATTATTTTTATGATAAATAATAGAAATTGAGATTATATTAAATTAAAAATAATAAAAGTTTAAACTTGTTGTGGGTTATTTCCACAACAACTGTTAAAGGAAAAAAAGATTTGTACACCGCTGCACTAAATAGATTTATTGGTTAGATGGACCTTTCTCATTTTACCTGTGCTGCGCGCGCCGCTTGTGGGTGACAAATAATAAAGTTGTCAATTGAATGAACGCGGAACGCGGTCTGACCCTGACGTTTTTTAAGTTAACCTCAATAATCAATCAATATTGCTGCAAATTATTACAAAAACTGTTTATTATACGATGGTTCAAATGTGTTGTGTGAGATCTTGTCAGAGTAAGGCGAAAAAGAAGTCAAACCTTTCTTTTCACAAGTTCCCGAGCAATCAAATTATAAGAAAACAATGGTTACGTGCTCTCAACCTGACTGAAGACGATTTATTTAAGTTGGAACAGAGATTTGGGAGCTCGTGAAATAACGATTTCTATGTCAAATACAATAATAATTGTACAATTAAAGCTTTGCTAGCACTTGCAAATTCGTACTTCTCAAACTTTTTTAAACTTTTCCCCCACATATTTGTCATATTTACGTGTAAAAATAAACAAAAACAGAAATATAACCGAAATTGCACAATGTGACAAGTGGAACCAATCAAAGTCATTCCATACAGGTATCGCGCGTCATTATCTGTGTCTCTTTCTTTATTGCAGAAATCTTAATAAACTATTCTTGTTGTTCATTGCGTGAGAAAGGTCCATTGTCACCCTCTTCTAACTTTTTCATTTGACGTTTTTGACAAAAATGTCAAATACAAAAGTTTTAAGAAATTGTCAAAAGTTTTTAACTAAGGGCCCAATTACAGTATATTTGCATCTGCAAATATGGCCGACTTGCAGATGTGCTCTATTTGCAGGAACGAGCAAATTACAGAAAAAAACCTGCAAGTCCGTCATATTTGTGGAAAAAGTGTTCGGGCGCTACTGATTAACCAGTTTGAAATGTCAAAATTGTCAAAGTGACAGCAAAAACTTATGGGACCGTTTCGCCATGCGCAAATTTGCAGGCGACTTGCAAATGCATTTTGCTTCTGTAATACAAAAAGTCAGACTTACAGGTTCTGCATTTGTATCTTTCTGTTGCAGAGCTTCTGTAATTCAGCACTAAGCCCGCATTATATCTGCGTATTTTTTTTGTGTATTTCTGCATGTATTTATACATGAATGTAAAGCGAAAATATTAGCCGTGTATTTATAGCTTATATCACGTGAATAAATTCATGAATTTATATACATGCATAAAATAAATAAGGTACCTGACCCAAATAAGGCCATGTACCTAATAAGGCCAGTGCCCTTTATTGCCTAATATTGAATCCCATTTTCAAAAATTACAATATTATTAAAAAAGGAATCTTTAATGCAAATCAAAAATTATTTCAAGGATTCCTAGCAACTCGTCATCTGTCGAAAAATGGCCAACCACATATTTCATATGTCACGTCATAACTTTGAGGCTGGAACTTAATTATTTTATACACATATGTTTATAAAGTAAATGGAGCGAATGTAATTTTAACACGGACATTTATGTATTGAGAAAGTTACAGAGTAAGTACTGAATAATTTCTTGGCTAGATTTGTAGTTACAGACTTTTTTTTATCAATTTAACATGCTCCTAATAAGGCCATCATACGAAAAATGTTCAATTGGCCTCACATCACAGTGTTTTTTTTAAAAGAATGTGTCTTATTATTACCTGAGTGATGTTTTTTGAAATGCCCGGAGTCTAACCAAGCAAGATATGCTGCGGTTCATTTGTCCTAGTTGTATGTAGACCTATTTGTAATAATTTGTATCACTATCCCAGAACTTGGAATTATTGTTTTTTTTAGGAATGTAGCAAACGTATAAGTTCTATTTTGCATAGTATTTCTCAAATAATAGTATATTTTTAAAAAATTGTATTTATTTTAAATTTTTTTTTAATGGTGGCCTTATTAGGAGCATAGTGATCCAAATAAGGCCAATGGTAAGCGTCTTTGTTTTACGCAAAAACCGCCACTTATATGAAAAAATAAATAAATTGTAGTTAATATTCAAGTAATAGAAGCGAAACACTTCACATATAAGCTCGTGATTTTTGTTGGGTTTGGTGGATAATGTTAGGACAAAAATAAAACTTCTTAACATGGCCTTATTTGGGACAGGTACCTTACATGTAAAAATATGTATACGAAAATTTCAACGATATACGGTTTGGTATGTTTATCTACAAAAGTTATAGGGGAAAGAAAACGTGAAAACCCCTTCCAAGGTCTCATGTTGAAAAAAGAAAAATTATACCATTTAAGCTTTAGAGAGAATTATTTAATATAAATAAATAGTTTATAGAGTTTATTGTTCAAAGGTTATTATTAATTAAGAAGGAGAAATATAACAAGAAATCCAGATGTCTTAAGTTATTATTATTAAAAAAAATATCATGAGTCCTAGGAAGGGGTTTTCGCATTTTTCCCTATTCCCTATACCTAACTATTGAAGATAAACCGACAGATAAACATATCATTATCAAACCGTATATTGTTGAAATCAGGTTGAAGGGAATTGATAAATAAAATATACATGATTTTCCATTTAAAAGAAATATAACCTCTGTCTGCTATACTTTTTTGACGCACCCTGTATGCTTAAAACTGACTTAGTTTAATACCTACTTTTGACAATTTCTTAAAAGTTTTGCATACTTAGACTGAAAAATAATTTTTATCGAAAATCTAGAAAAAGATTATGATTTTTTGTATATACGGGCAAATGGTTTTTCAAAGTTTTCAAAAAATTCAAAAAAATTGGGGGGAGGGGGACTTGCAGCTTTTTATCTATAATAGGATTTGATTAATTTGAGATATAATTTTCCAAAAGTTGAAAGATCCATATCAGAAGGTTGTTTCTGCATGATGCAATATGCAATGGATAGAAATTTTGTAACAATTTTTAGTATAGGTACTAGTGTTGTGTTCGCCGAAATTAAATAACTCTTACTCAGTTGGGACGTTTTTGAATACTTTTATTATGTACAGAATAACTAGCTGGTACAAAATCTAGTATAACAATGAATTCCTTTTCATGGGAGTTTAAGCTCCTTATATATAAATTTCTATCTTAATGAATTATTATCTAAACCTAATGATCTATTCCTAAGTTGAAAATTTAATGAGCTTGTTTTTATTTACTCTTAATAATTGAGGAATAATTTGAGTATTGACTCAGATAAATATAATAGGAATATAATTTCGAGTATACAAATAACTCCTATCTGAAGGTAGGAAGAAATATGATTAGCGTAATTAACTAGATGACTTAATAATTATTGTCATGAGGTTTTGTTACGAAAATATAGTTGATATTGAAAAACCATAATTATACTGAAGAATTTGGGGTTGTTAGGTTTAAGTTGATTATTCCATATGAATGATTAGCATATATGGAATAGGCATATACTATATACTCACAACACTAGGTACCTACTTGGAAAGGGTTTAGGTTTGGCAGCTATGTTTAAAATCTGAATTTTTCAGAAATAGTTACATTTTCAAACTTGCAGGGTGGAAAGAGAAAAAATTATAAAATATTTAGGTAAGTACTTGTTCAATTCTGGATGCTTATCTTGAAATATAAATTTCTTAAAAACTACATAATCTGCAAATACTCTCAATCTTGCAGATCGAGTTTTTATTCACTGGATAATCAAAACCAGTTTCTAGCTACCAAACTATTCAATAAACGGAAACTTGATTTTCTCTTCAATGTTTCACTGAGCACAATTATACGACACAAAAAAATCTGTTAAAAAAGTGCAAATCATAGATCGTTACAAAAATTTCCAATGAGAATCGATAAACTTCTTCTTTAATCAAATATTAGTTGCAATTAAAATTCTTACCAAAAACTAACACCAATATAAAAACAAAAAACCTAGAATTCAGCATTTTTGCGGGTAAAATGATCACGACTCTCTTTAATTGAAACAATAATAATAATTGTCTCATTATTTTAATCAGATCATCGATCACAGTTTCTGGTATTAGCCCCCTCGTATAAACATCAAAAATTTGTCTGCTATATCAATTTTGAAAAATTTATAACAAATAATTAGAGCCATATATTATCTATCAATTATTTTGTCTCTTATATTAAAACTATATTTCACTTATTTTTTTATTGTATCACCATGAAGAATTACTTTGTTCAAATTTCTTACTCAAAGACTAAAACAAAATCAATAATTATTTACCTAGGTTTTCAAAAAAAAAATATTTTTTTTTTTTTAAATAAAATTTAACTTGCATACAATTTTCAAATTTTAGAATTTTTGATTATTTCCATATTGATTTTTGATTATGGGACATTATATTTCCTATCAGTTCTGGGACATGGGACATATTTGCCCCATAAGACATATGCAATGAAACACTACATTTTACAAAACAGTTTTTTTTATTCAAATACATATTGAGTATGAAATGATGTAAAAACAAGCAACACCTCCAAAGTCTTCTGAAAAAGTCCTCTTTGATCCATTCTATAAAAAACCCATTAAAAAGTACTCATGGGACACATTATGTCCCATTATGGTCTTATTTTCCACAAAATATCTAACTGTATTGATAATAATTACCAACATGTTTGTGAGGCTTTCAAAGTTTTTGAAAAAAGTAACGGAATTTCAAACTTTTTCGAAAAAGTTGGTGAATTTTAAATTTTTTGAAAAAAGTGAGTGAATCCCAAAATTTTTGAAAAAAGTGAAGGAATTCCAAATTTTTGTAGAAAAAGTGAGGGAATTTCAATTTCTTTGGAAAAAATGAGAAAAATAAAAAATTTTGAAAAAACCCAAGTAACACGAAACGATCTATTTGTGGTTTAAAACACATCTATGGCATCTAAATTGCATCTATGTCTGACTTAGATTAAATTTTAGACGTCTATTTTGGACGATTTTTATACGATACGTACAATAGACGTTTTTTAGATTTCTATTTATTTCAGGAAAATACACTTTTATACATTTAAAAGCTATGTCAAATGTCTAAACTAGATCTAATACTCTTCGTTAATAGATGTTTATTCCTGTAAATTTTAAACCTCTATTTTAGACCATTTGTAGACAATACGTACAATTACACCGGTTTTTAGATCTATTTCATTATCTATCAATCTATATTCACCATCTATCAGATATCTAAACTAGAAATCTAATATTTGTAAGTAATGGATGTCTTTTTCAAGTAAATTTTAGACGTGTTTTAAACTATTCCGCTAATTCGCGGTACGTGCTGAGGACTGCGCGTGCGCGTTACGAAACTCTTTAGTTGATAATTTTGGCATCCCAGGTTGTCGCTGCGATCGTTGTCGTTACTCGTTATAACAACGCGTTGTTGGTTCAGTTGGTTGCTGGTGTGGTTGTGGCGGGTGTCCATGTTGTGGCGTGCGATTGCCGATTAGGGCTAATGCGATTTTAATCTTGTCCGTTCCCTATTTATTTTCGCGAATAATCGCCGTATATTTTTGGTTTTTGGTGGTTGTACGTATTCGCGATTGATGGATTAATCATTAATCGGTTTCGCCAATTTGCATGGTGTGTTTATGGGTAAGTTTTTAGTTTTATCTTTTTTATAGTATAATTATAATTTATTTTTTCTCACATTACCGGCATACAAAATCGTGAAAAGAATGTTAATATTGCAGTAATAAATGTTTCTACTATCTAGAAAAAAAACTTGGTCATACAGTGTCCGCCATAAAGTTGGGTACATGTGTGTGTCGTGTATAGGTTAGGTATTTATTATAATAAAAAAAACATGAAAATGGCGCCAATACCGACTACGTATTTTATTGGAAGGGATAGTGCCCACTGAGTGTATTTGTCTTCTTCTACCAACTTGTTTAAGATAGACATGAAAATACATTTTTTTCTGCCCTGGTTCTACCAATAAAATTCGCTAGTCTGACGCCACAAGAGGCGTGGCTTGACTCTTGAGAAACCTTTCCAAACAAACAACGGTTTACAATATATAAAATCCCATAAGGGAATTTTTACTACCCGTTTATTGTTCCATTTGGTTTGGATAAGGCTTCTAGCTGAGATATTTAGACAAAGTGTGCGCGTATTGACCGATTTTCATAAAAATATTTGCCAAGGTACCTAAGTCTTCCGTGCCAGTTTTTGACGAAATAAATAGCTGAATGACAGTTGAGGTTATGTTTTTTTTCTATTTTGCGAGTTTATAAATTAGAAAACTAACTTTAATACTGTTTTTTCTTGAAGATTGAAAGTTAATTATGCCTCCTTTACGGAAATCCTAAAATATTTTTGTATTTCTTTAATTAGGAAGAGGGTTTTTCAAATTTGGCTGAAAACAACTACATAAACAACCTTAAATTCTTTAATTTCTCGAAAATACAGCGGATATTGGAAATTTTTACATAGAAATCAGTCGATATACACACACTTTATCCAAATATCAGAAACAGAAGCCTTATTCACGTAGAACTGAAGAATGCGAAGGCATTAAAAATTACCTTATGGGTTTTTACATGCAAACCGTTGTTTGTTTGGAAAGGTTGACTGGCGATCACGTGCCGGCATGACGTCACGACTTAGGTAATCTATTCCTTAATTCTTAATTTTTGTCCCTAATTCTTAATTCGTAAAAAGTTCAATTTATTTAACATTGGTGTTTTCAAGGATTAAGAATTAAGAAAAAAAATTAAGAATT